>VZRH01004533.1:382999-482207 GCA_013397555.1 Urocynchramus pylzowi
CAACCACCAGGACAGACAGACAGACACAGCCTGAGCTCAGCCCCGCCCAGCCCAGCAAACACCAGGACAGACAGACAGACACAGCCTGAGCTCAGCCCTGCCCAGCCCACAACCACCAGGACAGACAGACAGACACAGCCTGAGCTCAGCCCCGCCCAGCCCAGCAAACACCAGGACAGACAGACACAGCCTGAGCTCAGCCCTGCCCAGGCCACAACCACCAGGACAGACAGACACAGCCTGAGCTCAGCCCTGCCCAACCACCAGGACAGACAGACACTTCCCTGCTTTAGAGCTGCTGTTTGTGCCTCACAGTTGAAGCTGATGTGATCCCTTTGGTTACACCATTGGGAAGGCTGCAGGGAATGCAGAAGCACTGGGAGAAGCCATCTCTGAAGAGCCTAACCAGAGCTGAGTGATGGCTATTGAGCAATAAATCTAGAAGGTGATTAATTATTGAGATAGAGAAGCCTTTTTAATGTCCTTATCAAAATTGAATGTATCACCCACTGCGACCTAGATTATCCTGGTTTTAGCAATCCCAGTTACTGTGAGTACATCCATTATTCCTAAATATCCATCCAATTTTGGATCTAGTTGCTGCATGAGACCATTACCAGTGCAATTAACCTGGGCATGTGCACGCCAGGTCCAGTGTCCCAATGCAGACATGAAAGACTGATGCTCATAGAAGCAGCCAAACAAATTTTCTGCCTCATTTGATTTTAAAGTGTGTAACAGGAAGATCTGAAAGGACATTTATTTTTCCTCAAATTGAAGTGCTTTTAATCTTCCTTGGAAAGAAAGATTCTTCAGATGCCTTCCTTACTTTCTTCTTTGCCCCCCTCCAACAGCTGCCCCTCTGCTATTTTAACAAGCTCTCAGTCTCTTAACACTTCATTGCATTCAAACATTTCTTAACAAGTGCCCAGAGAGAAAACAGGAAGAAGAAAAATTATTATTTTCAATCCAGTCCCAAGTCAAACTCTTACATTTTCACTGCACTTAAGATGAAATTCATTAGCAAATTATGGGTAAAGACTCAAAGCAGCTTTCTCAGAGATGATTCCCTGCAGTCTGGTTACTGAATAGAAACATTTGTCCTTTGAAAACACTTTTTAAAAAGGCTCTTCCTCTACAACACAACATTTCTCTTTAAATGGTTAATATTAATAATTCACTAGTATTGAAGGGATTCCAGCATTTTATTTCATTTTTGAGCTAGAGCTTTGCTTTTATTTTCAGAGGTTTAAGTCAGCCAGCATATAGCTGAGATTATGTTCACATAACAAGACTGAGATCATTCTGCAATTAAGGCCCTACTAATACTCAGGAGCTGTAAGTTCAATCCTGTTTCTGGAGTACATGTGAGACCCTGGGGAACTCATTTAATGGGTTTGTTCTCAAAGGCACACTTCCTCCACCTTTTCTATTAGGTGATAAATAGAGCTTACCAGAAAACAGGACTTTAACAAACAAAGCAAAATACAACAACAAAAATTTCCAGGATCATTTTTGTCCAAGACCCCCAGCCTTTAAATGACATTGAAAGCCTTTATTATTTATTCCATTTGTACAGGATTTTGGAAGGGCTGGGGCTTCTAGGAAAGCAGGAGACAGTGGCCATTCAGCCATGGATATGCTCTGTCAGAGGTCTGGGAAGTCAGGTCACTTCCACAAAACCACTCAGGTCTGACAACTGGGAAATGCCCCATTCAAGAAGCTCCCTGTGAGTCTTGTGCACAAGCTCAAGCTGTAAGTTCTTCAGGACAGAGATGAACTCTGAGCTGTTAGCACAGGGATACCTGCCTTTTGTTGATACCTCCATGTGCTAAATGATAGCATGTGTCTAATGAGGAACAGCTTCCTTAACATGCAGGATTTGCACTGTGGAATTGGGAAGAACTTGCTGGCAGCAGCCTCTCATTTACACTGCAAAAGCTGCTGCATCCTGTGGCAATCAGGAGGGAGAGGAGGCAAAGCACAGGTGAGCTGATCCTCTCCCCCAGGTGCCCGTGCACACAGCACCTGCACAGCAGAGCAGGGTCACACCAGGCTGAGGGCACAACTTCTCCACAGAGAACCCACTGGAGCACCCCTGGTGCTCAGCCAGGACCTGGAGCAGCCTTCATGCTCAGCCAGGACCTGGAGCACCCCTGCTGCTCAGCCAGGACCTGGAGCAGCCTTGTGCTCAGCCAGGACCTGGAGCACCCTTCATGCTCAGCCAGGACCTGGAGCACCCCTCGTGTTCCACCAGGACCTGGAGCACCCTTCATGCTCAGCCAGGACCTGGAGCACCCCTCGTGTTCCACCAGGACCTGGAGCACCCCTCGTGCTCAGCCAGGACCTGGAGCACCCCTGGTGCTCAGCCAGGACCCAGCACATCTCTCTGATGTGTGACAAGAGCAGGTAAAAGCACAAGGGGAGAACTAACAAAGCTTTGCTATGGGTGGGAAAGGCAGTTACAAGGCCAGGGTAAGCTGAAAGAAACATTTGTGCTTTTCTAAGAGAGCCCAGACCCCTCTCAGCCATGAAATGATGCAAAGGAACACTTTTCTGTGTAAGAGAGAGAATTTAAATTCCCATTAAAAAAAAAACAAAAACAACAAATTACATAAAGTTTAGGCTGCTTGTGAGGATTCTTATGTCCTAAATAAATTACTTTCTGCTCCTCTTAAGGATATGATTGCTTTGGGAGAAAGAATATGATTACTGAATGCACTTGTTAACAGCTATGAATCAGCCTGCAGTGAGTGACCTCACGTTGGTTTAACCTTCTTAATCCTACAGAAACCACCAGCAGGACAATTCTGGACATCAGCATCACCTCCAGGAGAGAAGGGAGGAAACCAGCTTGACAAGGTAGATGGTAAATAATGGCAGATCCCTCCCCACCCGAGATCATCTCTGCCTTTGATACTGAAAAATTCCTGGTACAACTGCAATTGTCACTTACAGCCAATGACAGTTTTTTAAAATAAATTTTGACACCCTGACAAACTTCAGTTTCAGACATGGAGTTACAAAATAGTCCTAGGAGACTACTCTGCATGAGTATAAATCTAATTATAACCTTGGCATTGTCCAATTAGCTTTTAAAACACAGTTTTTAAACCACAGAACAAATTTGTTTGAAAGAAAAAGGATTTTTTAAAATAACAAGATGTCTATCATACAATTTTAACAAACTTCACACAAGAGGATGCCAACACTTTTCTGAGCCATATGTGGATTTCTGTTGTCGGTTAAAAATCTTGAATACCCCATGTAGTAACTACTGAATAAAGCTGTTTATACTACAGAAGTAAACAGAAGAAATTTGGATGGTTCTCTGTGTTTCATCATCATTACCAACTTAAGACACTTTCAAACACATTAAAGTTTGTTATGTTCAAAACCCATCAAGTTTTATGAATAGGAACAGGCATAGATTTAATGTGATCTTTTGAGCCAGCCCAGCTGTAGCTGACTGCAGAGCTAAAGCTTGGCAAGCCAAGAGCCATCTTCCCATGCTGTGATTACACAGTGCCTCTCACCAGAAGTTTATCCTTAAACCCCTCACTCCTCTGATGGAGGTTTCACCTTTAGGAGCAATCTGGCTCAGAACTGACCAGCCCCATTTTCTCCTGAAGCAATTTCCTGGGACCCTGGTGTTCTAGGAAAGCTGAGGATTCAAACTTGCCATTTGAGAAAAATCCTGAAAACAAGAAACTCCAGGGTGTCAGTTCCATCCCCATCATCATAAATGCACAAGAGCAAGGGCCAACAGCACAGCTCACTGGAACTGAGAGCTGAAAGCCACAATCCAGCTGCTTTGGCTGGGGCAGCCCTTTAGTATCCCTGGAATTCCCCAGGCACTGCTCTCTCCTTGGAGGGGGATGAGCCTCGTTTGTACTCAGCCCCACGCTCAGCACACAGCGTCCCCAGCACAGAGCCAGCTCAGCTGGGATAAACCCCCCACAACAGCAGGGAACACTCCCTGTGCTCTAATACCACTTCCCTTCCACAGCTCATTATCTGAGCTTCTGTTTTGCTGGGACAGCTCAGCTCATCCCTGGCTGCTGGTGGCACTGGGAGCTGCTCCAGGAGCACATTAAGTCAAAATCCTGGCAGCATTCAAGGCAGCTGCCCCTGCACTGATGGACTTTCCAGACACCAGAGTTTTCAAAAGAGGTTTTTAAAATCCCATGGTGGGATTTTAGCAGAAGCCACTCCCCTGCATCAGTGCTCACCTCAGATGTGGGAGCACATTTCTGCTCAAGCAGACCAGACTGAGGTTAAGCAGAGCTATAAAAGGTCTCAGCTTGTGTTTTGTAAAATGAGAGTACTGGGATTAGCACCCTGGTCGATACCTGGCTCTGCTGCCAGTGTTTCTCCTGTTCTAACTATGGCCTAACTTCTAACTTCTTCTAACTTCTCCTGTTCTAACTATGCCCTATGGTTTCTGGGGGATGTGAATGGGTCTTTCCTGTGCTGGGCAGTGATTATTATCCCAGCTCTGGGCCAAGCTACAGAAAGTACCACTCCTAGTTACCTTCTTGGGCTGGGTGTGATGTTTCTGAGATGTTGCTGGCATGCAGGTGCTTCCAAAACAGGAGCACCTGAGCTCCATTTCCAGGGCTGCCACTGGCATTTGGTGTTCTTGGTCATAAACACTTCTCCCTCCACCATGGGCCTCCTCTTTCTCCATGGCACAGCTCAGTGCTTTGCCACAGGACTGCCCCTCCTCACTTCCCCACCACATCTTCTTCTCCATCCTCAGAAATGCAGCTCCTGTGAACTTCCAGCTTGGTGAGTCTGTCTGCATCATGGGCATTAAATGACAGCAATAAACCAAGGACTTTATACTGTACAGTGGACGCTGGAATTAAAGTTTAGAGTCACTGTTTCAAATTCCTCTCCTGAACTATAAAAATCCCTCTGAATTTCTGCTTTTTAAAGGATTTTCACCAACAACAGCTTCCTTCCTTCCTTTAAAAAGGAATATAGATTTTTATCAAAACCAACTAAAATGCAAATCAATGAATCTTTGCTATTTTGGAGAATGATAGTTATGAGTTGACAAACAGTCTACTCACCATCTGAGAGAGCTTGTCACAACACACATAAATTAACCCTCCCCCCCACCACACAAAGTATGGTGATATAAAAAAATGGATTTTTCTTTTCTTCAACTACAGCCCATGGAGAATTATCTTCTTTGCAGAGCTTCTTGTGATGTACTGCTGCTCAATCATGCATGCACCTTTGAAACAGCATCACAAGTTCTTCCTGACAGAAAGGAATGTGTTCCTACTCCAAGGTTACCTTTGTTCAAAATAGACAATAGAAACTAGATGCTAATGAGAAAACAAATGCACAGCACAGTCTTTGGAAATGGCACTGCTGCAGCCATCACCTTGCCTGAAGCAATAAATTCCAGGCAAGCACAGACTGTATTTCTAAAATTTGTCACCCCACAGATGAGCAAGCATTCATTGATTACATGTTTTTCTTTGAGTAATTGCCAATATCATCAATGTGCTCAAAATTACACTTAAAAAGAAAACACATTCTGAACGCTTTTACAAAGGAGAATATGTTTGAAGAGCAAAGACTAAAATGTCTCTGCCAGAGGAGGATCCTGACAAGTCCCCAGCTACAGTTAACTGGGACAAGCTCAGTAGGGAAGCAAGATCATCACTGAGTGAGGAGCAGTGGGATCAGGGAGAAGCCCCCAGTGCCCACGGGGGGCCAGGCACCACCCTCCTGTGGGAGCCAGGTCCCCTCAGCAGCCCCAGCCAGCAGCCCCAGCCAGCAGCCCCTGCTCAGGACCTTGTGGAGGAACAGAGAGCAGCAGCTCTGCAAGTGCTTCCAGAGCAGGAGGGTCCATCTCCCACAGCTCCTTCGCCTTCTGATGGAAGTGGGTTGTGTATTTCTGTAACTACCTAATTTCCATCCAGTTACCTTATCCAAAAATTGTTCTGAGGGCTTCCTTCCCCTTTGTTTGGTGTAGAGAAGCCAGAATAAAACTTTCCTTCAGACCTGCTCCTAATAGCATTTAACACTTAGGTCAGCACACCCTTCCACTGAAAGCCAAGCCAGGGGCAGGGCACAGCAGTGGCTCAGCTCCCAGGTGCTACCAGAACACCTCAGTAACAAAGCCAGGAGAGGAAAGCACCTTATTTCTCCCTGCATTTCAGAGGTGCTCCCTGGTCTCTGCCACGCCAAGGTGTATCTGCACACAACAGCCATGTGCCTTCAACTGGCTGGCAAAGAATTGACTCTCAAGCAGTACAGAAGATAATGGTTAAAATTCCAGGTCAAGCAGGCTCCTCACCTCTGGGAGAAGTGAATTAACAATATTTCTCAGGGGAAGGGCTTGACCTCCCCTCCTTAGGAATTTCTGGGGGTGCCCTTGGGTCAGTGAGACAGACACTTAGTAGAGAGAGGCTGTGTGGAAGCCCAACTTCCTAACTCTCTTTTACTCTAATCAGAAGGGCCCTTCTTGATGCTCCACACACCCTGCTCACTTCACCAGGGCTTACAGAATCAAAATGAGACCTGGAGTAGCATTTGTTACACCTACCTCTGTCATATTTCTCACACTGCCACAGGATGTTTCCACAGAGATGCTTCAATCCTATCTCAAAGAGGCAGCAAAAACAGGAAAGCCCTGGATAGGACGGACAAATTTTTCTCCACACAGCATTATAGATAAGAAATAAGCTGTTCATTTCTTGATTTCCACCATTGTATGAATGCTAAAACCCTTTCATTTATGAATATTATCATTAAACATGTCCTGAACAACTAATTAGTATAAAAAGAACAAATTAGCTAGTCCACAGCGCAGACAAGAGAAGCATCTTTGTGGAAGAGGAACATTAAGAAATCTAGGGAACATTAGATATAGATCACATATTCTAAATTTAAGACTGAGTGTAGTTATTTTAATGTTGAACATTCAATCATTGCTCACCCTACAGATCTTCCCCCATGGATTTGAGCTTGAGTAATGTAGTAATGACAGCATTACCACTCATACAGAAAGTAATAGATAATGGAAAGAATCATT
This sequence comes from Urocynchramus pylzowi, assembly GCA_013397555.1. Classification (NCBI taxonomy): domain Eukaryota; kingdom Metazoa; phylum Chordata; class Aves; order Passeriformes; family Fringillidae; genus Urocynchramus; species Urocynchramus pylzowi. The sequence continues at coordinate 390,057 of VZRH01004533.1, forward strand.
ACAGCATCATTTTCAAGAAATTACTCTTGCAATTAGTAATAATTCCCACATTCACAGTCAAATAAGTAACAATTTCCCCAATAATTCCCACATTCAGTGTCAAATAAGTAACAGTTTCCTCTCTAATTTAATTTTGCCTGTAAATCTAGGGTAAGCAACTTTCATCACTGTGTTTTAATATACCTGTCTTCTCCTTTGTCTAAATAGTTCCTAGTCCTCTACTTTTGAAGAGTGCCATGTCTAGTCAGATAATTTCACAAAGATCAAACTCCGTGGTCTGTCAGGTTAGCAGGCAGGTAAAAAACCAAATTCCTCATGTTTGACCTGGTTCTAAAATGTACTCTAAATGGGAATCACACCCTTCAGATGGATTTACTGCAGGAGAGGGATGATAGCTGAGGACAGTGTAAAACCTCACCCTGGGTGCATCCAGTTGTCTGCAATGGCTCCTTACTAGTCCTGGTGAGCAGCAACATGAGAGTGTTGCTGTGCCATTTCTGGGAACACATTCCCATTTGCAAGGCTTGATCCAAACCTGCTCAAGCTGTCAAGAAGAGCAGCCCAAGTTCAGAGTACAGGCTCAGACAGGATATGAGAAGTGTTTTCACTTGTTCCTCTGAATCCACACATTCCTCCAGGGAGACCCAGTCAGGTCTTCAATCATATTTTATCAGCCCTCCATCATGGGCTACCCCTTCCAGTGGAACATCAAAAAACAATCTAGACAGGCAATTTTATATCATAGAATCATTAAGGTTGGAAAAGACCTCTAAGATCATCAAGTCCATCTATTAACCCAGCACTGTCAAGGACACCACTAAGCCATGTCTCTACATCTACACATTTCTAGAACACTTCCAGAGACATGGCTTCCACCACTTCCCTGGATTTCCTGTTCCAATGCCTAACCACACTTTCAGTGAAGAAATTTTTCTTTTTATCCAGTCTAAACCTCCTCTGGCACAACTCAAAGCTGCTTGCTCTTGTCCTACCACTTGTCACATGGGAGAAAAGACCAACCCCCACCTCACTGCAACCTCCTTTCAGTTAAACCTGTGCATGAGGTCTTTTGCAGCACAATGAACCATTAAGGCTCCAGACAAGGAAATCTCCATCTTACCAATACAAAGCAAGGATATAATGCAGTGCAGAGGAAGGATGAGAGTTTTTCCTGGTACTTTCAGTGAGTCCACTGGCAGAGGTTAGCTTACAGAAACAATTTGATGTCCCCTGGTTGTTTATCCTGGACAAAAGTTTGGCAATTCAGTCAGGTAAATTTTTCATGCAAAGTTGCCCTGCTCTGTGCCATCCCACACCAGCTGTGCTGAAGAAATTGCTGCAGAATTCAAAACACTGTACCCCCTTTGTCCTGTAACTCCCCAAAATTCCTGTAGCCTGCCAACTGCAGGCACTGGGAGGGCAGGGCACTGATCTGTGCCCCATTCCTCTTGGCTGAGTGTGATGAGCAGCATTTCTCCATGGCAGAGCCAAGGAGAAAGTGCTGAGCACAGCCCTCCATTTGAGACCCTGGCTCCTTTGTACAGGGCCTAAGTGGGAGCTGAAGTCTTCCCCTAGATATTGATGCTGAATTTCTGAAATGCTTTTGTAAGTTCTAAGCACAGAGGGAGAACAAAACAACCAACCTTATGACACAGCCCATGTAGCACATTAGATGGATGTGCCAATCTTATGTATAATTCTATTACATTTCCCTTCATCCCCCAACTTAACTCTGCAGAAGCCCTCCTCAGTGAGATCTTACAGCTGCTTTATATGAAAGCTGATGAATACATTCATTGTTCTTACACAACTCCAAGGCATATAGTTCCTTAGTAAATCAGACATTCAATACACAGAGGAAAACACTGTAAAATAGTACAAGACAGAGTAAGAAGTACTTGGATTACTATCAATAATTAAATAGAAACCATTGGCTAGTAAATCTGCTGATGTTCCTCATGTAGATTTTCCCCCACTTCACTGATGTTACACAGTCTCTTTATTTCAGCTCGCATTCCCTTAGGACTACAGAGGATTTTGAGCCATCACAATTCAGCTATCACATACTCTCACGTCATCCAATCCTTCAGATACTAATCAAAAGCCAATTTATGGCTATTTCAGGTGCTTTGCCTGAATACTGTGAGCCTTTCCCAGATCCCTGCAGCTCTCATATTTGGAATCCTCCTCACACTGAAACTGAATTTATCTCAAATTTATCTTGACTGTAAGTGTTCCACTCTAGTACCAAGCATAGAAGTACCACAGCTGCTATGGTCCAAGACTAGAAGAAAAACAGAGTCTTCTAGGAGGAGTAACATCTTCAGTGATCTCTTTGTACAATGGGAAAGCACTGGGCCAGCTGACAGATACACAGACTAACAACAGAGTTCTTCTCCATCCTGCTATCTATTCCTCTTGAATTTATAGTCAACAAGCACATTCTCTCTTCAGCTCCCACTTCACAAAGCAGTAAAAGCTGTTTCTCCTGTGAGAGCCTCAGCCTCCCTCTCTCAGGATTAGAAATTCCTTGTTCTTCATAACAAGACCATCCCTCACAGCATACCTGTCCCAGACTGGGCTGCAAGTCCTCCATTCTCCTCTTTCAAACAGTGAACAGCCCAGGGCCCACCAGAGGAATTCTGCCTGGAGGAACCAGAATTTCAAACATCCCCTGAATTTATTTCTTTTTGTTTTATTTGCACAGTCTTATCACAAAGGAAAACCATGACATGCTCACATTAACAATTCTAATATCAGTAACAGATGCGTGTTGTCTGAGCCTGAGTGATGATTTCCATTGCATGATAGTTAAAACAGCCTTGAGTGATTTGCTTCTGTTCTGTAATGGTATTCATAATTAGGGATCCACTTCTTGCCTCTCTCATTGTGAAAAACAATGTTTCCCAGCTTTTGCATTGATAGGAAGGAGTGGTGAAGGGCCTGTCACAAAAGTGATTAATGAAACAAGTAGGAATTCTGTTCCTGCACCACTTGTAAAAATGAATATGCAGCTTGCTTCATAGGAAGTTCTCATTCCTGGATAATTCTAACTCATTGCACTTTGTAATGCCCTAAGGTCAGGTAAGTTTTGTTGCTGTAAGTGAATGAAAAGAACTTGGCATTCCTCCAATCATAGTAAAATGAAAAACATTGAGATCTCTCAAAGCAATTTGTTCTAGCAGAGTGCTCAAGCTATGGGACTTGAGCACAATCCTGCAAGTAAAAGCACTGCAAACAAAGCCCTGTATTTATAGCAAATCTCCACCTCCCAGTGTTGGAATTCCAGCTTAGAAGTGCCATATAAGGACCCAGCTCTGCTGTGAGATGCTCCTGTTTTCTTCTGCTCAGGGCCTGGTGTTCATGGCTGTGGCATCCACATTCTCTGGGCATGATTCTTTACCCAGGATTTTTCTCCTGGGAAGCTGAAAAGACAGCGAGAGGCCCCAGAGAAAAAAGGAAAACAATTCTTATCTCATTTGCTTCTCCTGTGTTTGTGCACAAGTGGAATTTATCATGGGAGATTGTTTACCTGAAGGTGATTGCCTGGTTGGATTCTGGTGTGAGTTGTTTTAACTCATTGGCCAATTGGTGCCAATCTGTGTCAGGACTCTGGAAAGAGTCACGAGTTTTCATTAGTATCTTTTAGCATTCAATAAGTATCTTTTCTGTATTCTTTAGTTTAGTATACTTTAGTATAGTATTCTTTAACATAATATAGTATTATCAAATAATAAATTAGCCTTTTGAGAACATGGAGTCAGACTCATCATTGCTCCCTGACCTGAGGACACCTGCAAATACAACACATGGCAACATTCTACCCAGAATCCTGGAGCCCAGGTAGAAGTAAGATGGAGACTGTGCTTGGGAAAAGGTTTCTGTTCTTAGAAAAAAACAAGGAAAGGAAGTCCACACCCAAGGGAGAGTGAAACAGTAGCCTCAGTGGGCTTTGATTTTAGCTCCAGAATTTGCCTGCCCCCAAGACCAACTAATAAATATTATTACAAAGCAGCTTGGTCGTTTGCAGTCATCAGAAACCAACGCTGCTCTGCCATTGCTTTGCACAGCACCCAGCATTGAGGGGGAAGGGGGTGAGAAGGGTTGGAGAATGTCTGTTGTTGTATTTGCATTGTGAATATTTTGTTTACAGGGGCAATCACTATGCTCAGCAGGCCAAGCACAGTGTTAAGATCACAAGAAGAACTTGCCATGAATTAAAAATGAACAATTGTTAAAGATCCCATTTTCCTATTCTCTCGGCAGCATGCAGCACAGCAAGGTAACTTTTCAAAGCAAGCCTCAAAAGTTCTGACTCTTTAAAAAATGCAGAGCCTGACCTGTTCAGCATTTACATGGTTCACTGATCAATTAGGATGTAGCACTAAACAGCAGTGCTTGGAACACAGATATTCTCCACCCTGGCCCTCTTTGACCTCCTCGTACAGTAATGAATTTTCTTCCTGCTTGCCCTGCAGAAGGGATCAACCTTAATTATCCCACAAACGACCAACATTGACCCAAATTTATTAGAAAATTGAGGGACTGTCATACTAAACTGAAAGTCTGATGTCACATTAAAGCTATCTCATGGCACTGTGTCCCTGCAGCCAGGGCTGCAATGCAGGGTGGCTCCCTCGGAGTGGAACGCGTGGCAGCCTCCCTGGGAATCAACACCACAACACTGTCAGCAGTCTGCTGTCCTCCTGCCTTGCTCTGGGGTCCCAGCACCCTCCAGAGTCACAGGTGAGGTCTCACAAGAGCTACTGAGTGCCATGAAGGTGAAAGACAGCGTCCACAAAGCCAACCTTTTGGGACAACAGGTGTTTCCACAGGCACAGGGCACTCGACTCATGAAATGGAAGTCTGAGTACCACTGAGCAGGAACTTGGTGTTGGGAGACCAGGGCTCAGAAGAGGCCTTGAACAAGTTATTCACCTCCTCTGTACCACAAAAGCTGAGATCATCTTCAGTAGCTGCTCCATTCCAGAATCTAATCTTAGATTAATTTGAAGCTAGTGGCTACAAGGGTATTTCCATGTACAACCTACACCAGTGTGAAGCCTAGATTGCAAGGCTCAATTAAGTATATAGGTAGGATCCAGACAAGAAAAGTTAATTAAAACCCAATCATAAATCACTGTAATTAGAAATAAAATAAATGTGAGAAATAGCCATAATGAGAGAGCTGTTCATGAATACAGAAGAGACAAATCATGCAAATGGGTCTCAGTGCAGAGGTCGTGCATTGTCCTGTGAAGTGCATTTCCCAATATCTAAGTTACAGCTGAAGTGTTTGGAAAAATCCTCTGTGGCTTTTTGTTCCAATTTTTGGTATTATGCCTGTCCTTGTACGTGCCCAGAGCAGTGGCAGCTTATGAATACAATGAGTCTGGGCTGATGCACACACAACCATTCTATTTAAAGTATTGCATTTTCAGAGGTTAAATTGCTAGGACTGAGAGCTGATCTGTGGTACAGCAGAGCTCCTTGCTGGGAAAATCCATGTTGTTTTATGTATGATATGGGACTATGGCTGGAACATCAAATGTGCACCATAAACACAGCTCACTGACCATGCAAAGTACCACTGCTGCAGCACATTCTGCCATGCAGGCAGAGGTGCCTTGATTGAGCAGTGCTCTTTCTGGGAATTGATGGGAAATCATGATGTGCAGTGAGTGAAATAATCTTTGCATAGAGGGTCATTCAAGTGAAAGGTGCCAATTTTATCCAAATTACAAATTATTACAAATCCTGTTTCTAAGACAGATTTTTTTTTTTCCCTTCAAGAAACAAACATTCTATATATTGAACCAGCAGCATTAAAATGCATTGGTGAGTCTGCCTGTGAACAAGATCCCAAGCTAGCCTAACCCTCTGCTCCTGCTGGACCCAAGGAATGCTCAGACCCCAGCAGGTCACATTTCTAAGGACATCTGAAGACCAACAAGGTCACACAAACCAATCCAACCTTAGAGCTGAAGGATGTTGTGGCTTGTGTTTAGGTTTTGCACCTCTGGTTGAGTCTGAGGACTTCAAGAGAAAGACAACACTGCCAGATGCCCAGCTCTTACTATGAACCAAGCACCAATGCTATGAAACCATCAACAGAAAATCCCTGGTGCAGGGAAGTAGTACAGCAGGACTCAGACATGCTACACAGCCTCCTAAAGGGCCCTTAAACAGTGTTTGGGAGATTGTTCATACTGTGGCAGTACCCAAAGACTTCAGTTAGGATTGGAGCCCTGTTGTGGTAGATACTGTATTAATACATAAGAAATTATTCTCCTCTGTGCCTTCTTCCTCAAGCACCTGCAATTTTACTGGAGATGAAGCTTGGAAAATACTGGAAACTGCCCTAATGGGAACTCATAGGCTGCAGCAATGCAGATGTACATCCTAACAGCTCTGAAATGCTGACACCTTTAAAGCAACTATATAGTGCATATCAGCAATACCTGCAGCTCTATGAACTATCAGATCTACCCTTTTAGACAAGGAACCACTTTGAGTCAAACTGCAAAATATTTGAAAGCATTTTTTTCAAACTCTTAATTCCATCTTCATTAGTGATTGTGTTAGAGTGGAGTAATGGAGCAGGAAAATTATGTACTTAATATACCAAGTAGCCAACTGAAAGTAGCTATTTAAATTCATGTGCTGCTCAGCTCCAAATCTAATAGAATTTGTTTCTTTTTATTTTTGTCAGCTTCTTTGCTGGATTGCATCAGTGTACCATTTAGGGGGTGCCCACTTCCATCAGATAAGAACACTTCATTTTATTTTCTACCTGCCCAGAGGAGCTGGCTAAAATATCTGACTCCCATGGGTCATTCCAGTCTGCAGAAATAATTAATAGTAAAGTCTGATATCTTTGACACAATCCTGTTTGCTTTCAAATTATGTACAAAGCCTCGTTTCGCTTCACACACCGGGAACGAAGCAGCAGGAGAGAGCTCCAAGTCCTTTTTTAGCCAGCAAAAAGCTGCATTCAGCATTTTCTCAAGGCTGTGCTGCCAGTGCTTGTCTCAGGCTGCTTACACACAGGATCTGATGCTGCTCTGCCAGGGCACAGAACAGCACCTACAACTCCTGTGAGAGGTGACTCTGAGCTGGTGAACGTGGTGGGTGCTTTGCCATATGGGAGGGGACACCAGGCACTGATGCTGCTGTACTTCCCCAAAATGCAGCTCAACACAAAGGCTTGCTTTGACTAAGCAATGCCTGGATTCCACACAACTCCTAACAATACAAATTATACTTCCTATCCAGCAAATTGAAAGAACAGGCAGAGACACAATCCTGGGTGGCTTTCAGGTCAGTGACGGGCTTTGGGGTGTGAGCAAGGGTGGAGAACACGGCTCTGATACTGACAGGACCCACCTCTGCAGCCCCTGATCAATCCCAGCTACATCTGAAGCCTCTCCCCTTGCCCTGCCTGACCCAGAACAGGGAGTTTCACTGTTAGCTAAAAGGCCAATATTTTGGCATTGTAACCATCTGACTGAGGCTCTCACAACAATTTGAGGCACTCAGCTGCCTGGCACCAAAACACAGGCAGCTCAAAAGCATGGCATGGCATGTGCTGCTTCTTTGTGTTCAGCTCTTCTCTTGACACAAAGTGCTTCAAGGTTCAAACCTTGTCACTGCCTTTATTTATATATTTATTTTTTTATTGTCGTCATGTATTGTCACCATCCTAGTTCCATTACAGCCCTCATGCTGAGGCAGCATCCCACTGTTTCACTGCTTGTTCCCAGGCTGTGGGCTGCATCTCTCAAACATGCACTCACATGCACAGCAGCCAACCCTGCACCAGCCCTCGTGACCCTGTGCAAGTTGTTTCAGGACCACACATTCCTCACCACCCCACACTGCTGTTTTGCACATGGAAGACATTTGCATTCAGATAAGTCTTTAAAAGCCCTTTTGCATTTGTTACAAGAGCCATCATTGGAAAGGTGGTGTAAATCAATGTGCTAAGGGTGGGATATATTGATTTCTCTCTGAGGTTTATTTGCAGTATGGCTGAGAGACCTAATACTACCAGACAATAAATTGAGCCATCTCTTCACTCAGGGGCAGTTTGGAGGAGGTTACATGGGTGCAAGTGAAACACAACAAAGCAGGCACAGTGTTACCTGCAGCCAAGGCATGAGAGAAACACCCCCAAAATCCAGACAAGTGCCAGGAGCAGCAGAGATTAGACTCTGCAGTAGAAGCCCCTCCATGCAGCAACTGGCTGCACACCACAGGAAACAAGGCAACTTTTAAAAAATTTTTTAAACAAGGTATTTCCCTTGTTATGTTTGCCTTATGGGAAGAGTTTCTCCATGACTGCTCCAGCAGCTGCTGCTGGCACAGCCCAGCCAGCCCTGCTCAGAGCCTCAGTGGGGACAAGGGCAGGACAGGGCACCTAACCCTGCCCAAGGGGCCTGGCACAGGGGAGGGGTCTCCTCCTGGCCCCCAGGCAGAGGGGACAGCAACAGGACAGTTTTCCTTTCCTGGAGTGCACCAGTGCTTTCCTCCTGAAGGCAGCTGTGGTAAGAGTAAGTCTGACCACAAATGGCATCAGGGGAGTTACCTCAGGTAAAGCCAGGGGTGCCTTAGCCACGAGGACACACAGATCTCCTGCATTCCTCCCTCACATCAATCTCCTCAGCTCCCAGGACATCTCCTGCCAATTCAGGGCCCCCTTCCAAGGAAAGGACAAGGGCAAGGTCATGCCAGAAACACCAGCATGGGCCAGTAACAAGACTGGGGACAAAACTTTCCCTGTCCCTTAGACTGGGTGGCCCTGCTTCTTGTACATCCCTGCTTTTTAAAGGGAAAACAGGGTTTGTAGTTTGCTCAGTCCTGGAGGAAGGGTTTGGAAGAGGCACCTGGCTGTGCTGAGATGGATGTGCCATGTCCTTTCAGTGAGCCACAAAAGCCAGGAAAACCAGCTCCAAGATCAGCACAGGGGACACACTTCACCTGCTCCCACAGGGAGGCAGAAATGCTGCCAGGGGCTGTGCAAATGTGGGGCTTAGTCTGTTGCTTCAGAAAATTAATTTCTACTGAGTTTTACAGTTTCCCTCTTGCTCCTTGGGCCCTGTGATGGTCATTTGTCACCACTGCTCAGAAGAAAGGCGATTTTCAGGAGGGCAATGAGGCGTTTGACAAGCTCTCCAGTTAAGTCTGGAAACATCACACTCTGTCAAATAATAGAGTTGTAAAAGCAGCAACACCTCTCCAAGTTGTATGGTCACATCTCTGGCTAGTGATGAAACCTCCTTTTGTTAGTTAAAGAGAAAGCTCAGGAAGGATATTCTCCAGAGCAGGGAAAAATATAAATAAGCAGGAGAGGATTAGACACTCACAGACATCATGCAAATGAATTGGTGTGGAAATCAGAAACCTCTTAATAGAGTCAAATTCTTCAACCCTGCCTCAGCCCAGCCTCCCTGCCATGGTTCAGCCTTAGATCACATCCTGGTGATAGCATTGCTTTGCCAGTTTGATAATCCTCCTTTCCATGTACTCCAATTTACATAACTGATGGACAAACCCTGCCCCTGACATTTGCTACAAACTTTCCTAAAGCCTATATTGAATGAGCTTTTCTTCCCAGGCAGTCCAGGCCTGTGTTGAAATCAGGCAGCATTTCCTCACAGAGCAGCTGAGTCCTGCCTGACATAACCTGCAGGTGTTTATGTAGTGCAAGGAACAGGCTGCAATGAAAGCAGCACCCTTTTGACCTTCCTGAGTAAAGGGATTGCAAAAACTTATAAATATTCTTTATTTCAGGACCTATTAGTGAATAGTGACCAATTTCCTTGCCACTGAAAGAAGAGGGCTCCCTCTCAGCAGAATGGGAACATGCCTTCCTTGTCCTGGTAATCTCCCAACCCTCTGAAGTCTGCTGCTCTTCCATTTTCCTAGCTAAACACCTCCAACACAAAGAAGATTTAATTCATAGCCTGGATAGCATACAGAGGTCAGTGGGAAGAGATACCATGGTGTATGTTACAGTAGGAATAAACTTAACACCCAGTGGAGAGTGAAATCTAAAAGGAGGTGCAGCCTCCTTCAGTCAACACTTCCTTATCACCACTTCTTGTCTTTCTAGACAGATCCTGCTCTTCTGGCTCTTCACACAGAAAATACTCTTGCTCAGGTAAAGTGACACAGTGTTGTAGCTATATGGGAATAATTATAATATATGTGGGTGTCAACCTAAGGGCAGCAGAGCTGGTTTAACTGGCACACCACAGAGTCTGGCAGAAGGTGCAAGTGACACCAGTTTTGGCTTAGTTGTGAAGTTACCATTGTCACCTCCATCACAGTTCACCAAGACATCTGTATGTTTTCACTCTTTCTAGCCAGCTCTTTCCAGTTCTAAATGGATAAAATATAGGGCTTATTTCCATGTTGCCTTGTGCAGTTCAAGATCTCATTTTGTGAAGCTCACAAATTACAGCCATTTTCCTTTCACACTCACCTGTGCTTTCACTTGCATTGCACCAGCAAAGGGCTAAAGTCCAAGGCAAAGTTTGATGTTTGTGTAAACAGGAAGATGCTGACCTCAGGCATAAAATTGTTATCTTTGGGAACTAAAGAGCATCACAACTTCCCCATCTCCTAGCCAAACTACCAGCTGTGTATTCTCCAGGTTGACTTCAGGAACAGCTGAAGCAAATCCCATTTATAGCACAGCTGAGAAGAGATGCAGAGAGACACACTGAGTCCCTCATCCCCACAAACATGTGTCATGAGCACACCTATGGTTACAGGAGGATGCTCTGACACAGGTTTTGGAGGTTTTGTAAGAACCTACACGGATAAACAGAAAAATGGAGATTTAGAGTGCTCATAATGATGTGATCACTTTTTCCTCGTGTCAGTTTTAACTTGTAACTAATTAAATGGTTTTTACTGTAAATTTCTGACATCCAGTCTATAGTTTGGGGTGTAAAAGCCACCTCAGGGCAGCCAGTATTTTGCATAGGTTTTGCTGATTCTGGCTGTCTCCAGAAGAGATCTGGTCCAACTCCAAGCTAATGTCTTGTGAACAGGCAGATTGAAAGATGGAAAGGAAAAAAACCAAAGTCCATCAAAAATAAAAGTAGCTGCCTGGAGGAACTAAGTGTCTGAACCTTCAGATTTAAAGCCAGAGATCATCTGTGGCCTTAAATGAGTCCAGAGAAGAACATTTCTGAACTCCTGAGGGACTAATGCATGTGTACATTAAAGCTTTATCTTCCCCACCTGGTTTGTTCCCCAAACATCCAGTAGCTTAAAAATGGTCCTGCAGTACCTGTGTGCATTGTGCATTCAGTTTTTAATCTGGATCCTTACAACAACTGAGAACTTGAAACAATGAAAAGCAGGAATAGGACGTGTTGGACTTGCTCTGTTCCCAGTGACAGATTTTTTTCCTAGCTCCTTTAATTTCAGCAAAAGCTGGATAAGGTTCAGAAGCACCAGTTCAAACTGGGACAATGCTTAAGCAGGTTCCAGCTTCAGTGGAGTGGGAAGCCTCAGTCTTCCAGCTGAACACATCCTCAGGTGTGATTGGAAGCTGAACATCATTATGGAACTCCATGAGAAGGGAATCCATCCCTCTAATCTCAGACATCTATAGAAGTGACACCTTTTTTGCCCAGGGCAGTATTATGGGTTGTCTCAATTTTTATCTGTTTGCACTCTGAGTGAGATTTGTCACGTTTCCAGCTGTTCAGAACATCACGTCTCACACTGAAATGGCCATGAAACAAGACAGTGTTTGTAATAATTTAAAACAGTCACTTACCCCTAAGCAAGTCATTTGTCTCCCAGCAGAACACCAGAGTAATAACTGGGATTAAAGATAGAGCAGTCAAGACAAAAAAAAGGTAAATCAATCACTGCATTAGGATATTTGAAGAATCGTTTGCATCTACTCAGAAAGTATGATACTTGCTATTAAGCCCAGCTGTAGCAGAGTCACAAATTCATAAATATTAATCAGATAACCTTTTAGCAAAACTCTGCGACTATGATGGTGGCCAGCTACTGAATTCAATCTAATTGAAAATCTGAGGAGTAATGAAATGATTGCATGTCTGTCTCTTCATTAAATCAGTGTGCAAATTTGCATAGATTAATTTGCGTCAAATTAATAGCTCCACTCTTGGCTTGGAGCCAAGAGGACTTATGATCAATCTATAGTTTTAATTCAATTCTGCTCTCCTAAAATGTTGGGTGGCTTTTGCTGTTTTAGAGACAGAAAATCAGAGCTGAATATGATTTTCACCACTTCTGTAATTTCTCCCCATTTCTTGGGTTATGATGATTAATTATAATGAAATGTGCATTATTTAGAAGCAAAAAATAAACATGCAATCTCAGCCATGGAGAACTGAGGTCTGGTTTTCTTCTCTGGAAGTCGCACTGGAAGGCTCAGCCCCTCAACTACATTGAATTCAAGCACAGGGTGGTGAATATCTGGGGCTGAACAGGGTTTTGTGGCCCAGAGCAGCTCCCAAGACTGTGTTTTAGCACAGTCCTGCCTGCCCTTCACCAGGCTCCCAGCCCATCACACTCAACCTTTCCAGAGGATGCAGAATTTGCTGTACAAATTTGAGCCCCACAATGTTTTAAATCTCTTTAAACACTCTGACATTCCATGTGCTGAGATCTGTCAGGAAAACAACGATTCCTTCAGCCTTCAGTTACTTGAAGTTAATAACAGAGACAGACAGTGCATGCATTTACATTGTCAGCTTGCTTTTATTTTTTAACCTACTTTTTTTAAAGCAAAACAATCAGGCTTTAATTCAGGACATTTGATTAATCAAACTCAGACCATCTGCTGCAGTCCTGTCTCCTGCTGATCTGCATTGCCTGAAGTCAGTGACATGATTCAGGGCTGCAGTCTCACACTGTCTCTTCCCCTGTCAGCTGTTCTACTGCAAATCTGCTCCTTTCACCCAACACACACTGACTGGGCTTTGTTTACTGTGATGACCATTTAGGATAGCTCTGGTGCTAAACAATGTGTATCAAAATACAGGACATGTGCAAACACTGGTTATACAACAAATCATTATATCTGCATGAAGATAGCACAAACTAAGGAAATCACAGCAAGCCAAAGAAATTCTTTACTTAAAAAAAAAAAATCTCTTCACAAACACTTCCAGTAGCAGTGCAATTTTAGTTTCGTCACAGTCTCTGCTTTAACTCAGTAATAAATATCTGCCTTTTTTCCTCCTGTGTTCAGAGTTGTACTCAGGAACTCAGAGCAAAGAGCTAGGCTGTCTGAACTTGCACAGCTTGGGGGTTTTAATGGGATTGGATCAGTTTTAGTTTGACAGAGCATGCCCTCACACTGGATATGGCAGAGCTAAGAGCTGTCACTTCCTCCTGTTTGTGGGTGTGAGCTCTGCACTGACCAGCTGTGCTGGGAAGGAGAGAAAGGACATGGCCCTTCAACAACTCAGCCATCCAGGGATTCACAGCATTTTTCAGAGGCATGTGGGGATAAGGAGCTTGCTTAGATGGCAGTAATGAGCAGGATAAAGTTCAGTCACCATATTAAAACTCAGTTTTGGTGACACACAGGCCTTCTGCAGATGGATGAATGTCATCTCTGTTGACATCAGACGCTGGAGTCAACCTAGAAGTCAAGTAGGAGCAGCACCTGGAGAGTCAGCCCTCATTTGATCACCAAAAGCAGCAGGCAGATTATCAGCAGGTATCAGTATATTAGATTTTGAAAATTTGGTTATCTCATTTCCTGTAATTGCAGGATGACAGAGTGTCAAAACACTAGTTCCCAAAAAGCTGACCTGGTTTTCATTCTTGTCTTGCTGGTTGCATCCAAGATACCTGAGCCTGCTGGGTTCCTGAATGTCTGAAGATGGGACTCAGCACGCAATTGTCAAGTCAGAAAACTCTCCAGGACATTTATTGCTGCATTATCAGAGGATCAGGGCTCTGCTGAATACAGCTTGGAAGAAACAAGCCATGCCCTGCCCTGGAAATATATAGGCTAAATAAACAAATTGAGGTAGGAAAACAGGAGCCCAGGAAGGTGAAGGTTACAAGAGGAGTGATACCATTCTTGTCCTCTGAGATAGGTGTCCCTATTCATTGCATCCAGTAGTTTCCCCAGAAGCTGCTTTGCCAACAGCATCTGCAACAAAGAAATGGACAGAAGTCTGCATCACACAGACTACATGAGGAATGCATGAGAGGCTGGCACCCTGAACATTAAAACCAAAATAAAAATGTAGTGTTTGCTACTTGCCACAACAGTAATCAGCAGGGCATGTGGGTCCCTGTACCTCCACAGCCAGTCAGAAGGCACAAGAGGCAAGCAAAGCACCTGATTCCCAAACAGGAGCAGTTTTAACAGGCCAGGGAAGTACTGCAAGCTTTGAGTCTGGAGTCTCAAACAAAAACATCCAGATAAAATAAGTTTCTAGCAGGGGTCAGTTCCTGCCATGGGGAAGGCATAGCTCTGCACATCCCTGGGTGTGAGGCAGCCCTGGCTGGTACCCTTGGAGCTCCATCAGGAGCTGCACACACTCTGCTCTCTGCAGGACCAGGATGAGATTTCTGACTGCCTGCAATAACAAGCATCCTCCAGCCACCAAGGCTAATGCAATAAAGTGAATTTCATTTTGGCATAAGAAAAACCAAGGGAACAACATGATGTATTGGCAAAATTTTAATCATAGAAGGCCAAAGAGGCAGCTTAAAAGAGTTAGGCTGTTATTGATTGGGTCATAGTGATGCAGCATTTCAAAACAGGCTTAACACCTGCTAATTTCATTTCAGTGCTGCTGAAGCTGAGTCAGCTAACAAAGCCTCTCCTGGATCAAGCACGTTCAGAGCAGAACAGCAGTTCCTTGCCTTCATGAAAGTGCTTCCTCTCTTTAGTAAGGGCACTAAGAGGGAAGAGGGGAGAAAGGATGATTCCCTCCCTCCTTTAAGCCTGCCTGTGCAGCCAGAGCTGAGAGGAAAGAGCATAAGAGGCATCATGGTATTGAAGAAAATCCCTTAGGAAAGGGCTATCATATTTGCTACACTGGTGAAGATGAGGGAGTGTTTCCCTTTCCCTACAAATGGGGACTGAAGCAGCTCCAGTTTCCCAGAGTCAGAGCAGGCCAGTGGGAATAGCAACAGACCCAGATCCCTGCTATCGCAGCAGACCACATTCTCATCCTCCCCTTGCCCTCAAACCCCTGCTTAAGAATTATCTCCTTGATGTTCCAGTTGCCTTTGCCCTGCCCTTAACTTTGGGAAGACAACATTGATCTCTGGATTGCTGTAGTGAAAGCAAGATCCTGATGTGGAGGAAGCTGCCCTAGAAATAGAATGAAAACTGCCACATCAACCAAGCAGTGTGGAAACATCCAACCATTTCTTCCACTACCCACAAGCAGCTCAGCAGGGCAACCATTCCAGTGGGACCAAGCAGCCCTGGGCAACAAAATTGGCTCCTTTCTTTAGGAAGGGAACAGTGAATGGGAATGTTCCATTCCTAGTAAACCCTGACCTTATCAAGAAGCCCAGGATTGAAAGAAGTTCATCTGTGCCAGAGATCTGTTTTTCATGTACACCCTTCTCAGTCACACCCTTCTCCTAACCCTGTTTGTGCTGCTGTAGCTGCCATACAGTGCTCCAACACTGCTGTCCTGGGTGCCTTATGGACCCCAGGACAACCATGGCCCAGATGTGGAGCCAGCCCAGATGTGGAGCCAGCCTCAATCTGCTGGGGCTCACTAGCAGAGGTACAACATAGGTGGAATATGACAATACTGATGGCTTCACAGGACCATCCTGGCTCAGAGCAGCCCAGTGACTCCTGCTCACTGGTGAGAAGCTGTTCTGTGTTAGTTCTGCTGCTGGCAGAGTATCTTGTTGCAGTTCCCCATATTTATGAAAAGGTAAGGTTTCAATAACTGGGCAGAGGACTTGAAGCAAATTTCACAATAGAAGGACTATGGTAGGGAAAATAATTTTCTTGTTGCTTTCATTCTGTTTGGAAATAACTTTCATCCCAAGGCTAAAGTTGAGAACACTGAGTCAGAATTTTATAATGGAAGCCATTTTGCATCCCTAACTACAACATTTGCTCTCACTGGAAACTACAATGCTAAACCTGTGAAACAGCTCAGTAGTTGGCAATACAGCATCCACCTCCTCCTTCTTGACAGAAATGTATAGTAACAGCAAGAATCACTGCAAATCCACCATAATATACTGAAACAGGACTCACTTTACCAGGATTGGCACTTACTACAGGCTTTCTGCTCCATTTACAGGGTACAAAAGACAACTGTGAAATGACTGGAAATGTAATATGGAAGAATATAATTGGTTTTGCTGGAGATAGATGATAGATGATCTTTTATGAAAAGTATCCATCAGAAACAAAGGTTGGATTGTCTTCTCAGTTTCACCAAGGTAAGGCAACCTGATTATGAGAGCAAAGAATACACCAGATATTTACTGTCCAGAGAGATTAGGCTGATATAAAGCAAGTGTTTCAAGAGGTAAACTTTATGGGTGTTCCCAAAGTCCTTGCCAGCCAGCTGGAATTTTGATATGCACATGTCTAACTGAGGTCCAGGATTCTCACAAAGTACCTGATTCTGATGGATTATTTGTGTTTTTCCAGCCAGTAATTTCAGTGCTCATCACATGTAGGTTTGTGGTTTAAATACAGATTTCTGCTGTCCTAAGTAGGGGAATTGCTGGAACATCTCATGTGAGGTCCATTCCTAGCATCAAAACAAGGAACTCTGAGGTTCTGAGCAAAGACCTCAATTTTTAATTTCTGATGTAATTTCATTGAGGTTAGCTAAGTGACAGTCCCCACCTTTGCAAGATTCCCAGGGTTACAGGCCACAGACCTGAAATATGCAGGTGAGACACTGGGAAGAAAGTCATTTCAATGCAGTGAGACACTGAGCCCTTTTTCTCTGGGGCTTGGAGAAGCTCTGCTGTGAGCCTGAGGTCCTCAACAAGGCAAGGAGAGTTACAGCAAATAGTCAGGCCAAGCCGTAGTCACTGGTTATAGGCCAAGAAACACTTCACTGCCAATTCCACATACCCCCCTCTGCCCCCCCCCCCCAAGAAATTCAGAGTCACAACAAACCAGGTGAAGATTTGCTTCTTCTCCAAATCCTTTTTTTTTTCTCTTTTTCTTTTCCCCAAAGTCCTGGTCCTATATAAATTGTCTGTTCCTATACCAGGACAAACCACCACAAACTGCTATGAACTCCACCAATAGAAAACTTATAAATAAAAGGAAGACCTGAACAGCTTAGAAATTCAGAATATTAGGAAAGAAGCCACAGAAAAAACCCCTTTCTTACTTCAGGTGTAAACCAGGTCCTTTGTAAATGTGTCATGTATCCTACAGCAGCAAGAGAGTGACAGGAGGGTGCAGCAGACATAAAAGGTCAAGTATTTCCCTACCTCAGGACCAAACATCTTTCTTCATCTGCTCAGCTTTTTGTATTTTCAGAGCTGTCAGTACAGTAGATGTTCAGCACTTCTGGAAAATCACTAGGTACCTGCCCCCCAAGAGCTGCTAAGTACTTTCATAACTTCACCCACTTCCCAAGTGATCGTTATTTTATAGGCACTGTATCAAAGTTCAAATATAATGATTGTGGGCAAGAAGCCAGTAAAAGCATGACAAAGAAAATTCCAGTAATATACATGAATTAATTTGACCATATGTCACTAAGCTTTATTGTATGCCCAACTAACCCACAAACAGTAACTGCTCTTAGTTTTACTGAAGATGATATCCAAGCATAACAAAAAGTAAACACAGGTCTCATGGTCATTTGCTGTCCATGAAGAACAGGAGAAGTTCATCCCACTTTTACCTTCCCAGGGACACAGACATGCTTCCCTGGCAGATGGTCACAGACCTCACATGAGCCTAGGAGCAAACTGTGGGAAAACAACCCACTTGATCTCACCCACTTCAAAACTCACAGAAATGAAACACTCAGTGAGAGCTCTCAGCACCAAATTAACCCAAGAAGTGCTGCTTACCCATGACACTGCAAGAGAGCTTCAGAAAGTGCACAGTGCAGCAGTAAGGGGAGAAATCCCCCTCAGACACACATTAGAGCAGCTACACCCCCCTAACTGCAAGGCCTCTAAAGCTATAAAGCATCTGGGACAGGTGTGTGGCAGGATGGGGACAGTGCACAGCTGGCAGTGACTCAGGGCTCCTCATCAGCTAAAAGATGCTCCCCCTCCATCCCCAGCTGCTGAGAGAGAGAGGGAGTGACCCAGGTGAGGGATTGTTACACCTTGAATAATTTCCCAATCAATAGCTCTCAGAGGCAAAGTGTAACCCCTCCTTAGATCCAGCAGAGTGGAGAGGGGGATTCACTGCCAAGGTGAACCTTCTGGGGTCTCTGTGCCTGGCTGTCCTATGCAGCAATTAGAGCAGCTGGAACAGACACAGTGGCTGACCTGATTTCCAGCTTGATCTTTGGTATTTTATTTCCAGCAGTGCACCAGCCTGAGCTGCAGGACAGCACAGACGAGGTGCAGTGATGAAACACAAGAACTAGAGCAGCCACACACATTCCCTTGGGAGATTTTCCTTCAGCCTCTATCAGAACAGACAAGATGTGAACGTGAATGAGTGTCCCATCAGTACTACAGATCTGCCTGGGAGCAGAGAATTCCTGGGAGAAACAAGCTGATCTCTCTAGGGGAAGATTTCTTTTTTCAAATGACTTTTAAAGGCCACATGACCCTTTTGTACTTCAGGTACAATAGCTAAGCAATAATATTAATGCTTTGAATTTGAACTTCCCACCAGCAGTCCCAGCATGCTTGAGAAACATTTATAAGTGGCCTTTTCCAGAGTACCTCTAGGAATTAGTAGTGTAAATTACAGAATCTGTAATGCTCTAAAAGGAATTACACTCCTAATGTTAACTTCCTTCTTGTGGTGCTTGTGTGATTTTGGTGTAATCAGGGCAGGGTTCTCAGTGCTGGTAAAGCTGGGCCTAAAATCAGAAACACTGAATGGCTCCTTAAGAGGATGGTGCATACGAGATGTGATGCTCAGGGCTCCTCCTTAGGATGTGCTATCTTTCCCTGCTCCTCTCTGAGGGCTGACTCTGCTCCTCTCTTCCCACTGATGGAATAGCCAAGGCCACTGTGGGGGTTTCTCAGCCACCCCCATAGCAGCCAGGCACAGAGCAATCCTAATTTATCACTGAATTTAGCGGCAGGGAGCTTCTGCCTTCCCTGTGGGCCTTATTGTGACAAGCACAGGTACAGTCTTTGCTGGAAAAATGATTATTCACCACATACCAGTGGCTTTGGCTGCTCTGCTGGATCAGGGCTCTGCATGGAGCTGGGAGCTCTGGTGGGAGCCAGACCTTTGCCAGGCTAATTTATATATTTTGTCAGCATGCTGGAAAGGAGTCTTTAGATATATTTTCAGCTCATGTCAAAACACCACACGTGTTTTTCTGATCCCAGCACTTACGTTCTAAAATGCTTTGAATCTGCTTTCATACTTGATATTTTTAAAGAAGGCATGTTTACATATACAGCACCATGGTGACAGGAAAATAAACTCAAGGAAAAAGTGCACTAGTGCATCAAACCCTGTTTAGAACACACACTCAATTAACATATCTAAATTAATCAGTAGGATTCAGATGTCTTGTCACTACCATTGCAATCAATAACAGGATAGGTATCATGATAAACTCCCATTACAAATACCTTACAGATATTAAGGTCTCTAGCCAGTCCATCAGCATCCACCATATAATTAACCCCAGAGAATGCAAATCAATCTTTTCCTCCAGAACATGTTCTCCAAGATCCTCCCCCATCCTGGGCACCCACCTGCTGAGCACAGTGTTCCAACACAAACCAAAGCCCATGTGAGGTGATGATTCTTTCTCAGTGTTGAGGACACTGAGGTACCCCAGTGCATGTGAGTGGAGCTCCCAGTGCTCAAGGAACACAAACAACATGATCCCAGTGCTCAAGTACACTCATTTATAACATGAACATTTGCAAAACATAAATAAATGTCCTTAAAAGTTTCCCAGGCATCTAAGCAAAAACTTACTTTCAAGACAGTTCTATTTTAAAACATGAGAAACACAGAAAAAAAAAAGTAAAGAAAATAATAATAAAAAAACACTGCTCCACAAAGTCAATTTTCATTGAGCCCTGAAAGCAAATTGACTGCACTTGCAGGCAATATTTTTTAAACTCTGGTAACAGGATTGAAAACACAACAATCATCTTCCTCCCACTGCCATTTGGTATGGGAGTAGTAGACTACAGTTCTACTACTACTTGGATCTCAGCTATTGAAGTCACAGCCCCTGAGGGCTGTAAAAAGTTGCTGCTGTCATATATAAATCAGTCTTCTTCATAAAAATGACATGGTTGACATGTAGGGATAATATTATAAGGTAACTACCATGGAGGTTTCATGCTTGGATATGTTCAAAAAGATGTTTCTCTTTATCCCTGACCACAAATACTTATTGATGGTTTCTTGTCAGCTGTTTGAAAGCTTTAAAGAACTGCTGTCTCTGCTGGGGTCTGCTCCTTGGCTGAACTTTTCATTAACCTTTGATCACTCTTCAGAGCATTTTTTTAGCAAGCAACTGAAGAATTTCAAGTGCTGCAGTGAGTCTGTATGTGTGGGGGAGAAGAAGAGGAGGTGAAGATTTTTATAGACGTACACATATATCTTGTACAAACACACACCCGAGCCTTTAATTCTGACAGGACTAAAGAAAAAAAAAAAGAAATGGATACTTCTATTTTTAAGATTTTGCAAAAATGTGAAAATAAAGAGGATTTCTTGTCCCTAGCTAAGTTACCTCTCTTCCAGCATCTTCACCCCAGGGAAAAGAACAGGAATGGCTTAAAGAGACTTGATTCAGCAGATGCAACTGGTGATGCAAATCTAATTAACCCAGCTCTTCTCTGCTGAGGGGATGAACACTGGCAAGGCTGTTTCTCTTCCCAAACTCTCAGGTTTGCAAAAAAAGCTAAACCTTCACACACACTGAGATAGCACCCAGCTGCACATCAGAGTGGAAATGACGGGCGAGGTGCCTGCTCCCTCCCGGGGCACCCGCTGTGCCCTGTGGTGGCAGCTGGCTGCCAAGACTGGCCCCGAGCTTGGCAGCAGCACAAATCCCCTTTGGGGAGGTCAGCACGTGTGTCACAGAGCTGCAGCTTGCTGGCATTGTCCCCAAAACATGGAACACGGGTTCATTCATTAGGTGGAACAGCTCATTAGTGCGCTCTGGATGCCAACACCCATTGTGACACAGCTCAGCTTTGTTCTGCTCCTTTCCAAGTTTAACTTAAAGCATTTTCTCCAAAGCAGTAGCATTTGCTCACTGAGGTGCTTTTTTTTCATTTAAGTACCTTCCTGGGATATCACAGCATTTACCAAGCTCTCCACCAGTCATTTTTAGCATCCCTCTTCCTCCTGACAACCAGCACATCAAACAGCTTGCAAATTTTCACTAGCTGAAAGTGCAGGGTTGTCTTGCAAGCTGGCAGCTACACCGAATTTTCAGGAATATGGAGCAGCTGTGGCCATGATTCTTCCCACTCCCCCCTGTTTTGCCAAGGCAGGTTAATTGCTTCTTCATGCAAGCTGTCACCCTGGTTCCAGAAATGCCATTGGATTTGGTGCATGCTGGGGGCTGCAGTCTTTTGGGAGGTTTGTGTTTGCAAGGAGGATACAAGACTGCAGTACAGCTTTGGAGACTCACCCTGGATTGTGGTTTGGATATAAACCTTCAGATTTATCTGTACAGGGTTGTAATGAATTTAAAATGCCTGAAAAGAAATATGGCTCTTCTTTTCACAGCAACTTCTCTGTTTCTAAAGAGGATTAAATAAATAACAGCATGCTGCTTAATTGTAGCAAAATGTGGAAGATGGATTGATTTGAGGATTTAAGGGTGTTAATTTTGTTTGGGGAAATGCCTAAAGGGAGTGCCATTAAAGATAAATAAATGGTTCTGGTCTCTAGCTGGCTGCTGGAGAATTGTATGAAGGTTGCAGGTCAGGCTTTTCAGTGCTTTCAGGCTTTGCTTTGGGAAGTGCCTGTAAGCAGCAGAAACAGCCTTTAGCTGCATCTGAAGATGTGGCTCCAAGGACACACTCCCCTTCTCCATGGCAGGGGTCACTGCCCCCCTCTGATGTGCTGAGACGTGTTTTCAGAGCACTGGGTTTAATCCACAAGGATCATATTCATGGGAACCCCCTTCACTCCCCCCCCCAAGGTACACATGAGGGGATGGAAACTGTGCATGTGGGCAGAAACAGGTCAGGAAGGTGGGAATGTCTTAGATTGGCTCGGCTGCAGGAGAAAATGCTTGAATAGCTGTACCCAGAGCTTCCTTGTGATGGGAAAAGGCTCTATTTTAATGATGTATTTGATATGAAAGGGCACGGTGCTTCAGTGCATAGCTTGCAATAAGAGGAAAGCAGATATGACAGCTGAGGCTTCACAATGTTAGAAATAGGCCTCTCAGACTTTAAGACAAGAAAAACAAACACCGAAGGACAAATTTATGGTTGGAATAATAGACTGGTGGGTTTGGGGGGACAGGCTTGAAATAAGCTTCCCTTGACAGCTTCTATATTTGTCTCGTGCTGCCTACTTTTCATGCAGCATCCCCACCCCCACAAACTCCTCAGCTCTAGGTAGAGCTGGAGGTTTAACTAATTCCTCAAAGCACAGCTAGATTGTCTTGGGAATTATCACTACAAGTGCATACGCTGTGCTGCAGAGCAGGAGACACACCTCAGTCACAGCCTGGCTTTGCTGGGGTGGCAAGAAGGGCTTGTGGGGTGCTCAGGGTGTTAAGGGCCAGAACTAAAATACACAGAAAGTTGTTCACAAAAGGTAGCAAAATATTTTTTGGTCACTGACGAAAAAAAAAAAAAAGGAGGAAGAAAAAATCCAGCTTGTATTCAGGGAGGTAATCATAGAAATGGGAAACCAGTTTAAGAATCTGAGCCAGGGCACTGCTACCTATATTTATGTATGGGAGGGAAAGGAAGACATTTAATATATATGTGTGTGTGTGTGTATNATGTATATATATGTATGTATGTATGTATATGGAGTTGCTTGGTTACTCAGGCAGTTTGACAGCCAGGCACAGCTTGGCATTTGTGCCTTTGGGAGCTAGGAAGGATGTGGAGAGATGGACAAGCATTTGATGGCAACAGAGGAGGAGAATTTTTTCCCCACTACCCTTCCCTGCCAGGCATTCTTCTCTTCCACAAGTTCTCCCAGACACATATCACATTGCTCTGCATTACCATTAACCCCAGAAATGAACTGGTGGTAGCTCTTTCTAGTACACTCAATATTCTCTTTACTTCAAATGTGCTTCTCTCTTCTTTTTATCCCCTTGAACCCTGGGGACATTGTTAGTACGCAAAAGTCACTTAACCTACCCTGCCTTAAAATTGACTTGTCTATATCTGAGTACTTGCTTTTTTACACATTGGCAAGTCTTAGCCAGTTAAGCACCTTCTTAAATACATTAGAAGGAAATACACCATTATGGATTTCTTTTACTAAGCTCTTGGTTTCTTCTCAGTTTATTTTCTTTCCAAGAATTGTCTATTTGCCTTTGCTTAACAAACCCTCAGCTTCTGGTTACTGACTTTTTAGACACATCTCTTGATGAACTAATTGCTAAATGTTCTAAAATTGAACAGAATGTCATTCCAATTCTTAAACATACCAACAAATTCCGTGCATATTGTGGCCTTTTAAAGTAATAATGAGTTTAGTTTCTATATAACCACACAAAGCTTAATAAAGAAACTGTGTCATGTTCTACATTTTCACAAAGTTGAAGGGGTAGAAAAACTACCAGGGTGACTGCTGAATAAATGACTGTACAAATAAAGCAGCTCAAGCGTGTGACACACTCAACTTTCAGTATCTCCTGGTATGCCATAGACAGATTTCCATTAATAATTCTTTACTGTCTGGACCCACCATAAAATTTTCAGAGGTACCCATGCTCAGGATTTTTTGTTTCTACAAAACAAGATTTTCAGAGAATATGACCATATAAAAATATAGTTATGGCTTTTGCAAAGACTCATACTTTTTGCAGGTACTGAGACCTTTAACTGATTCTCATTTTCAGGAATGGGGCCTAAGTATTTCAAGCTGTTTCTTTTGTCTAGGAGAGAGATCAGAATACAATAGAAAAAGTCTAAAGATGAAAAAACAAAAACTCCACCACATTTAGAATTACTGAAGGTTTGCTTTCTTTTACTGGACATCTTGGGGATCCAAAACCCCTGAGTTCCCTGTTACTTCCAGTTTTCACCCTTACCATTATAACTGTATTTTCCAGGAATACAAACTCAGTGTATCCACCAAAATGTTTTCTGTAGTAGTGGCTATTTACAGCCAGGGGAATAGAATATATTTGGCTGCTCTTTCTGCTGCCCTGTCTGGTTTCCTCTGACTCCAGGGAGTCTGTCCACGCTGTGCTGTCAGAGCAGGGTCAGTGTGGTGCATGGACAGCCAAACTACTGGAGATTCATTTTAGTCCCCCTGCTTTCCAGGCTTACCCACACGCCTGTGATGAGTTTTTCTGTCACACAAACCTGAATATGATGCTGCAGCCTCTGGCAGGAGGGAGAAGCCCAGAAACTGCCTGGAACACCAGTGCCCTTCAAGGATAGCACAGCTAGCAGAGATAATGCACACTGTTATCTTCCCAAGCAAAGGACTGTATGTGCAAGGAATATTTTGCTTTTGTAGTATTTAATTTGGTGTTTCACTCTTGCTGTGCGTGCTGTTCCCTTTTCATGTTAGAGGAGAGGAGTCAGTGCACTGGGCTCTGCTTGCAGAGCTGAGGCAGGGAGATCTAACCTGGTGCTCCATTCCTGGGAGGCACAGCCATCCCCTGGGAACACTTCACCCATGTGGTGGGATGTTTGACTCTGCCTGAGGACAGGTGGTGTCAGCTGTAATCTTAATGGAAGGGTTTTCAGTGATGTCTTCCTTAAAACCAGTCGAGGGTGTAAGCTTTTCAAGATGAAGCTCAGATACTTCAAAGGCTTGATGATGCAGGGCTATTTCAGTAGTCAGGAAACCCTGAAAATATCTTGTCTTTTTAAAAAAACCTCTTTCTTACATAACTGCCTTGCAAAAAAATATACTTGAACCTTTCAATAGCAGCAACCAAAAGCTAAAAGGAAGTGAGTGCAACAGCTCATCTGCTGTTGTGATAGGTAGTTTTATATATTGGCTTGCTAAATAATAAAGTAAAATAAATTAGTTCCTATCAAAAGTTTCCTGGATGCATTCAGCTGGAGATTATTGTTATTTATTCATCTGTTGGATTGCCTTTGTAAAAGCCAAAGCTGCTTTGAGAGTGTATGTGACTGGAATAGTCTAAATGGAGAAGCTGTGAGTTGGGAAGGAAGCCAGCAAGTCATTAATTAAGGAGCTGTACAGTTTGCAGTCAGACTTTGTGTATTGTGAAAACTGCCTAAAAATCAGAGTCTGAGCTGCTCCAGTTGCAGAGGTGTCCCCATGGGGCTGTCCCCAGGTGAGCAGCAGTGAATGTGCAGCTCCTCGTGCTCCAGGTGCAGGAGCCTGAGCTCGGAGCAGCTCGGGGTGAGGGCAGGGATGTCCTGTCCAGGGCTGCCACGGGACTGGATCACCCATCCCACCCCACGAGGCTCACAGGAGAGTTACACTGCAATGGATCAGCTTCCTGCTTCTAGCTTGGCATGGCTTTATCTTCCTCTAAGATACAGAGGATTCTTCACACCCAATCTATGCTGCCAAGTCTGCATTTCTGGCCACTTCCAGTGGCCACCACTGCAGAAATAGCTGGGAGGGAGATGGGGAAGCAAATGACACAGCAGCTGTACTTTAAAACAAAAACCATTTCAGATCCTCCAGGTCTTATTTCATGGTGTTACTTTTCTGTCCTCTTTCAAAATCCTTGTGTAATGCAGTCAGGAGACATGCCTGGCTAGCACAACTGGCCTTTTTTGTGTCACTACACTTGTAACCCTTCTGACTACAGCATCAAACTGTGGTTGATGCCATTTCAATGGCAACAGAATTATGTATTTAAATTATTCCTTATCTTTGTCATTTGAAGTATATACAGTTAGCCAATTTGCATTTGAAAATGATGGAGAGGAAGATTCACTGGAGAACAACAGCTGCTCAAACAAATGAAAAGCATTTTCTTCTTTTATTTATCCTGGAACAGTGAGTGTGCATACAGCATCTGGTCCTCCATGAGGTCTTTGCTTCTTGCCCAACTTCCAGCTGGAATGACTGAGAGTCAGTGTGATCTGCTGACCTTCCTCAAGGTCTCCAGTGATGCCACCCAAAACAGAACAAAGCATCCTAGCTGGATGCCTTTCATGCTAATCCCTGAATCAATACATTTCCAAGATCATTACTGGGCTTTCATGCACTGCCAGAAGACTGTGTTCCAGCAGTTCTCTCATTCTCTGTGTTGTGTATCCTTTGGAGCATTCTACATTATAAATCATTTTAACTCTCATTGTATGTTGCACTCCCCTTGTGTAATAATCAGAAACGTGGGAAATCATTCCTTCATATCTTCCCAAACAGAGAATGGAAATGTTGAAGATAAAGAAAGGTGGAAGAAGAAGTTGCACCTCAAATCCCTTTGAGTCCTTGACATGAAGCAGAGCGTTTGGAGGGTGCTACCATGGCCTCACCTTCTGCCACGTTCCTGTCAGGAAAAGCCAGGTTTCTTTGGTTGTCTAACAGAAAGGCACCTGAATAACAACCTCCCACGGCTGGGATGTTTATTTTATGTTAAAAAAACCCCAAAGACATGCCAGAACGTCAGCATCCTACAGGCGAGGAGTGTGTTGCAAATCCTCATCTGTTCCCAGGGTGGGTAAATCCTCCACGGCTGAACCCACACCCGTGGGGCGGTGACTCTTGGCACAAAGGGAGGTACAACCCCTTTGTCTCCTGGGACAGCAGCAAAAACAAACTGCCTGTTATTGTGAGCAGAACAAAGTCGGGAGAGCAGCAGGCACCTTTGTCTTCTAATTAGCACCGATGGCTAAAGCTCTTTAGAGAAGGGACTTTCCCACTGTGTGTTTGCACAGAGGGAGCTGATCCGATGAGGGCAGCTGAATGCTGCGGTAGAAATAATGAACTACACAATAAACACCATGAGACTGGTTCACTTGAGGGAGGAAAATAAACACAGCAAACAAAGGCATTCGTCATGTTAGTTAGAAATGCCATGTCGAGACCCAGCAGAGATTCTTTACAAGCTTTCTCAAGAGTTTAGGTTAAAAACTTCATTCCATAAGTATAAAAAAAAAAATACTTTGCACAACAAACTTTGTGATGTCAAGCATCCACCCAAAGGGAAAATGAGCACTGATTTCCTTTCCTGTCTATATTCGGTGTCTGGTGTAAGTCTGACCTTTTGAAGAACTGGCTTTGCATATTCTTTCCAGGTGGCAGTGAAGAATTACTGCTTGATCTCTCCTCCAACAAGGAAAAATTAACAAAATATTTATTTCAACAATGGCTGTATATTACCCAGCCAGGAAACCTCGTGATGCTCAGGGAAAACATTTCTGTAGTAAACCACGATAAGGGCTGAGAATACTGCCAGTGCTGCAGAGCTCTGGGCTCAGAGCCACTCTCCTGGCTTTATTCAGAGGCTGTTACTGATCTAATCTACAGTGAGATGATCACAGGAGACACTCCTTACATTATTTAACTTGGATTTGGGGTTGGATGGGGATTTTTTTTTTTTTTTGTTTTGTTCTTTATTCTTCATTTGTGCTGTTATTAATACAACACATCATTAGTGAATTTCACAGGTAAGTGACTCTTGTCTCTCTTGACACGTTATTAATCAAGAGTGATGAAGATGCTGCATCCCTCACACACTTGAGCTACGTGACCAACCCCAGGCTTGTGAACTGTCTGCAGTGCACTGCAGGGATGAGCCACAGCAGCACAAGGGCACACAGGAACATTCTGTGGGGCACACAGGAACATTCTGTGGGGCAGGCAGCAATGCAGGCAGGGTCTCCCAATTCCTACACTCCTCTGAAGTGAGCAGGAGCCAGCAGACCCACTTTATGCAGACACAGAGAAGCCAAAGCCAGGAAGGATATGTGAGATGCCAGCTCTCCAAGAGATTGATATCTGACAGGAGGGAAAATACCCACCCAGACAAAAAAAGACCTGCCATTCTGAGGGCCTGCTCTGCAGAGATGTGATACTGGCCATCTGTTCAGCTGCACATGGGTGCCTACCAGTCCTGAACTGGGGAGGCTCAGCGTGCTGAACCCATTATTTGGGTCTGGCATTCCTGCCCCTGCTGCTCTCCAGTCCAACTTACTCAATTTAGGCACTCACAAGCAAGATTTTGATGACAGCTGCAATCATAACACCATAGATGGAGGGAATAAACAGACCAGCTCTTAATAGCTACTCGTGTTTGTTTATTTTTGCAAACAAGCATTTCTCCTGGAATTCACACTGCAAGCAAGAAAATCCATGAGATTTTCAGAAGCCAAGGATGAAGTTAAGCTCCACAGAGGTCCCTTCTAGCCAGGTCACTGAGGCAGTGGGCAGCCTGTGACTCTGGTCCATGGAAAGGACAGCCTTTGTTTTCACATGTGTTCCCAAATAAATGTGGAAATTGAGCAAGAATAAAATGCACAATTGTGCTTCCAAATTTTAACAACTTATCAGACTTTGTTGGCTGTTTGGAAGAGTTTAATGTCATTGGGTGGTAGAGCACCAGGCTTAAAGGGACTCTGGCTGTGGTGGTGAATCTGCAAGAGAAGCTGTATGGAGAGCACACAAGGTACCCATCAGTGCTTTCTCTCCTCTGTGTTTATTTCCCCCTTTATCCAAACTAAAAGTTGCTCATAATGAAAATACCTGTATGCTCTTTGTCTGTGGAAGGCCCTAACAGATACCTGTGCTGCCACACCACCTCCCCTGCACACACTCACATCCAAAATGTCCAACTCATCTCCTGAGCCTGTCAGAAATAGTTACCATCATAGCCTGGGCTCTTGAGCTTGAGAATGGT
This sequence comes from Urocynchramus pylzowi, assembly GCA_013397555.1. NCBI lineage: Eukaryota > Metazoa > Chordata > Aves > Passeriformes > Fringillidae > Urocynchramus > Urocynchramus pylzowi. The sequence goes on from VZRH01004533.1 coordinate 419,195, forward strand.
AATGCTGAAACTTCCAAACAGGAGATGTCATCCTGTCACCACGAATGACAGATGATTATGGCCCTTTCTAGATGCCTGTAATTAAGGTTACTTTTAAACTTGGACAGGAACATCCAGGAGCACGGTAAATGGAGAAATCCTCCAGCAGCTTTGGATTTTTTTTCCTCTCTCTGCTTACTTACCCTAAGGTCTTTCAATAAATTAATCACTGGCTGTTGCCTATAAAACATCCTAGAAGGGGAGATGAAATTCAGAACTCCAGATAAACACATGGATAAGCATCACAGCTAAGGCTGAAGCCATGGGTTGGGCACATGCCATCCTTCCCTGTCAGTGTTCACACAGGAACAATGTGGGAACAGCCTCAGAGACAGGCTGTTCTCTTGAAAATCAGGAGTGACTGCTACCAATCCCTCTCTGCCCCGTGCCTCCTCATACCCTGTGCCACTGCTGGCTTTTATCACCTTTTTGCATCTATTTGTTGCCATTTTTGCTCTCAGCCTGTGGCAGGAGGCTTTGTTAGGGCCATGCAATGTAATATGAGGTAGATGAGTGATGTCAGCAATGGGCTCAGGTACCTGAAGACTGTGGTTCAGAATAACAACTTCTTACTGCACATCCCATATCCCTGTTTGGCTACGTGATGCTGAACATCAGTCAAAGGAGGATTAGGACTTTCCTGGTAATAGCTACACAGAAAAATGAAAAAGATGCCTAAGCTCTTCCAATAAAATAATGTATTTTTAGTCTATGGAGATTCACACCAAGATTCAGCCAGCAAACAGGGGGGGAAAGCAAAACAATGATTATTGAAAGCTTATGTTTAAACAGCTTCATCCCAAATATTTACTGATCACACACACACACAAAATGCTGGTATGTTCTGCAATGAAGAGCTAGAGCCTTTAATTGCATATGAAGCCAGGCTTGGGGATTCAAGAGAAAATAAACATGCCCCTTGCAGAATTCACTGTAAAGACTTTACATTTATTTACATTCCTGTTTTTCTTTAACCTACATTCCCCCTGACAGAGGGGTTGTTTTGGGTAATAATCTTTTCATATAGACCAAGTCTACCATAAACTATTTGCAATTCATTTAAAATATGAATTCTGAAATATACTGCAAATCCCTTTTGCTAAGATAAAAAAAGCAGAGAGAAGAAATAACATGCCATTTAATCTTTGGGCTCATCAACTCCTGGAAGATTATTTTGACAGTTAATTTGATGTATTTAACTGAACTTCCAGTCTACTCTCCTTGAAGAAAGCCATCATTTATGACTTGCTGTTGTGTAGGAGCATCCCTGATAGCTGTAGTGTCTTTTGAAGAAATATTTACGAGGGGAAAGAGCATATATTAATGTTTCCTTGCTGTTCAGGCTTAGTTCTAAAATCCGCAGTGCATCCTGTGTGCCTCTTCCCTGGCTCATATCAGCTGCTTCTGCCCCAGGGAGAGGGGAGTGCTGGTGGATGGCCAGCAAGGAAGACAAAAATGTATGTGCTCAGAAAAAAAGGCTGATGTCCCCATGGGGACACAGGGACACACAGCCACAGCACGCTGGTGCTGCAGAGCAGGAGCAGGGTGTGCTGCTGCCCTGCCCTGAGGCACAGCCACGGGAGCCTCTCCTGCCCTCCCACTTGCCCCTCTCCTCTTGGCAATGTTGTCTTGCCAAGTGATGCTGCACAGGGACTGAAGAGCTCCCCCACCCCAGGGGGGTTTAAGCATTTCTGTCCCTGCAGAAACAGGGAGAGGCTGTGGCCACACAAAGCATGATTTTGCAGGATTTATTGCTTTGTTTGCACTTTTTTTTGGGAGCAGAAAGTCAGCAACCCCCCCACCCTGACAGCCCTGACCATGGGAGGGCTGGCTCAGAGCAAGGTGCAAGGAGGGGCAGGACAGAGATGCCAGGCTGGGGACATGTCCTGGCACATAACTCAGCTTCCCATAAAACCACCTTCCTTCCCTTGGGGGTTCTTCTGAGTGAAGCTCATTGCACTGCAAGGCCCTGGGACTCAGGCACTGAGCACTCCTGCAGAAGCTCACTGCAAGTCAGAAAACAAGGGAGGCTGTTGTGTTACAAACAAGAAGTAGGTCAGATCCCACAAATGCAAACAGACAGGGAAGAAGGCACTTGTGCTTCTTTACAGTCATCTTTGGGATTAGCTTTGTAACAAGCACCAAAACCCCTCAAAGCACTGCACCCAGGCACAGAGAGCTGGCTCTTGCTGGGGTGCTCCTATCTGGCCATCACTTGTGGCCAGCACACTCTCCTTGCACATCCACAGGCTCTGCTCCAGAGCCCGCTGCCACACTTGTGTGAAACTCTAAAAATGAACCACATCAGACTGCAGGAGCTGGGATCAGAGCCTTCACTTGGTTCAACAGAGCTCCCTGCTCAAAGGTGATGTTCTGCAGAGCAACCCAGTGAGCAGCACTCAGAGAAACAGAAGCATTTCTGGACACAGAGAGAAAAGCCAGGCTCAATTGGAGCTCATTAGCATTTTTTAAATCCAATTGATAAAGCTGTGATATCCCTCTGTCACCTGTGTCTGGAGGGCTGAGGAGAGCAGTGACTGCCCATTGGTTTAACTCAGTTTGGATTGTCCCTGGCCTGGCTGTGGGGAGAGGACAGGGTGGCACCAGCCTGGGACTGAAGCACCGTGTCCCCTCTCCCTGTTTTACTCTAGGTTCAGCCTCACTCATTTGCCATTTACCCCCCTAATGCCTGTTTCAGACCAACTCATCCCATCTAGGCACAGGCAGTGCTGCCCAGGTGGACTGAGGGCAGTGTCAGCTCTGCTCTCTGCAAACCAGCTTTGCCCCTGCATGGACAGAGTGGAGGAGACACAGAGATCAGGGGGGGCTTAGAGAAGCTGCCATCAGCAGAACCAGGGTCATCCTCCTAAAGCCAGCCAAATGCTGCATCCCCTGACTGCATTTTTAGGTATTTCTGACAGGCAAGTTATTGACCGTGCATGTTCTTCCCTTCCCTTTCTGTAAAAGCACAGTTTAGAGGAAATAAGCAAATTATTTTCCCAGGCAAGATTAAGACTGTAGTACCATTTAATTAAGCTGTTGTTTTAAATGTGCTCTGATGTTTTACCAGCCTGTTGAAGGCCTGGGAGACGATAAATACTTGTCTGCAACCTTTTTCTGTGTTCTGAGAGCACATTTTAATTACCACCCTCTATCCCATTTGCAGCCAGACACTTTACAAGCTCTCCACCGTGGTGCAGATGAATGATGGCACTTTTTGCCCTCCAGACAATGCCAGGCACTTGCCTGGGAAGCAGCTGAACAAAGAAGGCTCCTGGAGAGAAATAATTGAGGGCACCAAACAATTTACAGGACAGCATCCCCCAGCTTGTCTCTTCATGACATAAGAAACCCATAAATAGGTCAGATCTTTGGATACAGAGTTGTATGGAGCAAGGATAATAAATAGGAACCAAGTAACAGTGTCTCAATCACGTGCCAAAGTCTTTGGGCCAAATTGTTTTGTTGCCAGAATTTGACCTCCAAGCCCCAAATCACAGCCAAGCCTCAAACACCACCAGCTGCAATTTGCAGAAACCACCCCAAATGTGGAGGCTCCCAGGAATGTATTTCTCTTGTGCATATTTTCCCTCCAAATGCTGAAATATGCTGAAATATCAAACAGTTAAAGAGTTGACTGTGGGCACACACCCCTGTGAACAAGCTCACCTGGCTGCAGCCTTCCTTGATAGAAATATTCCTCAGGCCTGCTTGCAAATCAGTAATTGCAGCAAGAGAAGTCAAAATCAATGAAAGGCAGCAAGGCAGCTGCCTCCAGAGCATGGTTTGGGATGATGCACCAGTGATGTTTGGGGCACCCTGACTGGCAAAAAATAATCTCCTGAGTTCTTCTCCCAGACCACAGATACTTCCCAGCTTTTCAGGATCAAGGAGAGAGCATCCAAGAGAGGTGCAAGTACCCCAGAGGTGTCTGAGAACCAGGGGGTTTGGGAACAAAAGCTCCCCTCCTTTCCTCCCTTAATTTGTGACCCTAGCCACCTATGTGGCAGGCACCTGGAAACCCTTTGGGCTGATCTGAGCCCACTAACTCTTCTTTCTGCTGTCTTGAGACTATTTAGGACACAGCTCTGCTGGCACCAAGCACAGCTGAAGCAAGGCAGAGTCATCTGGCTGAGAAAAACAACCCTTAGTGCCAAAATCCCACCTAACTATTCTGCTGATGCTCAAAGGATAACACCAGGTAAGGATTGGTCCTGATCAGTTTAACCTTCACTGTGCTCATCCTTGGGAAGTACCAAATTAGTTAATCACAGCAGCAGCAAAAGAAAAAAATTCTCATCATAAATATTCACAGCATCATGTGCAATACAGAAAATCCTGTCTAAATGAAGGAAAATAAATTAGGAGAAGATACTGGCCTGCTGATTAAAACTTAGCACACACTCCCCAGCAGCAGCTGACATTTGTCTGCTCTTCAGATACTGCAGTCACACAGACACAGCCCCTCTGGCTGCTGGTGACATTAAAGGATGACACTCCCCAGATTTGAGGAGGAACAGGGATGATGGGAGTGACACTTGCCAATGTTTAGTCCTGAGATTCCTCCAGGCATGCTGAGCCCAAATCCTGCCTGTAGCAGGGCAGAGCATGAGAGCAATGGAAACCTGCAGGAAGAGCCAGGGCCATAAGAACCAGCTCAAATTGTCTTGCTGATACCAGAACCCCAGAGAGCAGCACCCTTCAGGTAGTGGATATTTTCTGAAACTCATACCCGAGAAATAGATTAAAATATTAGTGATTGTTGGGCTCTAAAACCCTGATTCCCCTTGAAATCACCCTTTGGCATATGCCTATACCTTTTCCTTATTATAATTAAATCAAACTTCACAGAAGTTGTATCACTAGATCCAAATTTGATTCAAAGAAAGCAAAATTACAAAATAGGAGGAAAGGGAGCACCCCTTGCACTCCCTACCAAGCCCTGATCAATTTTTCATTTACAATTATTTTCTGTGCAGCACTCAAGAGTTCAGGTAGTAACATTAAAAATTCCCTGTGCCCTCAGATTTCCCTAATTAAAATTGACAACCCTCATTTTGAACCACAAACATAATTACCCAGTCCTCCTCACTGACTTGATAGCTGAGGTTGTTTGTTGATAATTTATGAGCATTGAAGAAGATGAACAACAAAGCTGAGGCTCTGGAAACCTCTCAGCTCCTGCCTTTGAAGTCAGGATCACGCCGGCAGCTCGGAGCCTGCGCACAGGGTCCCCTCCCGAGGCTGTGCCTCTCACCTGTGACAGTGACATCCACAGGGCTCGTGGTCCCACTCCAGGGGTTGGAGAGATCCCTCTGAACTGCTTGTCTGGAGTGTTTGCAGAAACATCAGGGCAGATCCTAAACTCTGGGTGCTTTGGGGAGTGAAAGGTGAGCTGGGGTTGCCGCAGGACACCCGAAAGGAGAGGACATCACTTGTGGGGTCACTTTGGTCTTTGTCTTCCCTGTTTGAGAAGCCCCTGCCACCACCCCAGCTAAGCTTGCTTTCTTTAATGGCATCACACCACACATGCCAGGCCACTCTTTCCAAGAGTCTGAAAAACAGTTTCCACACGCAAGAATATAATTTTAAAAAAAATTCCCCCAGGTTCTCCAGCATTTCCTTATCACCTACAAACCCCCCATGTCTCAGCACCTGCACAAAATCCTGGCTGCAATGAATACTTTCAGTTTGAGGTCACAAACAACCAGCCCCATGCAACCCATTCATCCCTCCTAGTCTGGTTTTGGGGAATCTGAATTTCCCCTGCCCAGGAGCACAGTGATACCTGGGCCACTCGATGCAGCCATCCCTCCTGGGGATAAGGGGTGCAGTGGGTGCAGAGGATGTTAATGGCACATAAGATGTAGGTGGCAGGCACCAGGTGTCAGCCAAATAACACTTTACATCAGAGGGGGTGGGTAGGGAAGCAGGGAAAAGAAAAAATGAAGAGAAAAAAAAAATGCATTTCAGTGACTGTTTTCTCTATGTCTATTTAGAGTTTTTCTCAGCCTTGCTCTCAGGGAGAAGGATAGAATCTCATTTTTGGGATGTGAAATTCAAATGCTACTTAATGCAGAGCAGCAAAGCCTTTTCTCCAAGCCTCTATCTTTCCTGTGTTTAAAGGTGATGAGAACATGGTGTTGTTTTGTCTACCAGCTCTTGGACAGCCCAGCCTACTCCAGCTGCCAGGAATGTGGGGACTGGGGGGAAAAAAGAAAAATGGAGAAGAGGCTGAAGCACAGAGTGAGGATTATTAGAAATGCATGTATAAATGAAACAGCATGCTGAGAGCTAGGCAGCATCACTGAGCAGTGCAACATGCAAACAGACAGAGCAAAGCATGAATATTCCCTTTTTGGTCCAGGTTTTCCATACATTCACAGCAAAAGCAATTCAACTCCATTCTGTTCTCCCCTGGACCTTCCCCCAGCCAAAGGATGTTGTAGCTCTGCATCTTTAAAGAAGCTGTAACTCTATCTGCAAAGGGCAAAATAATTTGGTTTCTTCTGCTGCTTATAGAAATGAATGAATTTCATTGAACATTTGTACCTGCTCATTGCTCCCCTCTGAACCAGGAGTAGCAGAGAGTGCCACTGCTGGCAAAGGAGCATTGCCTCTTCAGGCTTATTATGCTAAATTGGAGGAGTTGATAAATGAAAACCTAACCTGAGCAATTAAGATTTCCCTCCCTAGAGCTGGCCCAAGATGATCATAATGATATTTGGTTGGATTCAGCCCACACCAAAGCACCAGCATTTTTCATCTAAGCTCTGTCCACGGTCTGCTGGACCCACCATTTCCACTGCAACACAGGAATTCATCCACAGCAGAGAAAATAATTGCATGATTATTATTATTTTAGTTCATTTGCAATCCCCCAAAAGAAAGCAGATGTGCTGAAAGAAAAAGACAAAAAAGAGAAGTTGCAAAACTTCAGGATTTCAGGAATCATTCCTCTCTATTTAAAATTATATTGCTCTGCTCTCAATCTGGGGCTGAACGAGATTTAGGTTTTGGAGGTTTCTTCCCCCAAAATTTGTGGCTTTCATAATAAAAGGAATGTAAAGTGATTGAATAGCCAAAATGGCTCATTTTGAAATATTGAAAGGATGTTTTGACCTTCAGAAGTTTCTATTCCAGCAGTGGTATGAGGCAGCAGTGTGGTCAGGCCAAGGGTTGATGAAATATTTGGATATTGGTAAATATACTGGAAAGAGTTCAGTTTAAAATGCAGCCTGCTCCTGCTTCCAGCCAATATTGGGTTTTTCCTCTGACTTCAGGTTGTTCCCAACGTTTGTGTCTCTTCTGCTGTTTTCCCTCAGGCTGCTGCTATTTCATCAATAACCCACAGGAAAAATGACAAACTGCCAGAGAGCAATTAATATCCATCCATTTCCTCTTGCACTAGCAAAACACTCCAATTACAAACCAGCTCTGCATGCTGAAAGCAGACACGTGCCACGATTGTGCCCATTTGTCACCAGCCCAACGCCTGCTCAGAGGGGGAGCAGGGACAGAGCCAGTCCAGGGTCTAATCCCAAACTGGAGAAGCCCCTGGAAAGATAACTGAGATTAGGGCAGCTCAGCAGCACCCCACCTGTGGTGTGGATGAATGAGGACTGACTGGGATTTCCTGTGGAGACCTGAAGAATGGAGGTCTGTGCAAGCAACAGGGCACAGGCCAACCCCCAACTCCTGAGTGCAATCCATCCTGCACAGGAGAAACCACCCAGACCTGTGTCAGAGCTGCAGGGGAGAGATTTTCCTGCTCTGCCAAAAACCAGGACAGGTAGAAGGTCACAGCAGATGCTTTGCTTTTCCCACCAGAGCAGGAGAGGTAAAAGGAGTTGCAGAAGTTTATGAGTTGGTTACAGACAGGTCCTGTAAGAGTTTTGGAAAAGGACTTTTCTTCATGATCACATGCCTGTGTTGAATTAATAAGCACAGGTCTTTGAGTGCACAGCTGCTGTCACCAGTTCTGATCACAGGTTTGTCATCAGCACAAAATCCAGCTTCAAGAACATCTCATTAAAAACAACATGGGACAGGATTTCCCCAGTCCTCACAAACAAATTACAGATCTCTGCAGTGTGGATGAACAAAAGAGCTTCTTTTGTTCTTTTTGTTTCTTTCTTTTCCTCAAATCTATACTAATATCCCTGAAAAAACAAATCCCTGAAGTTGAAGCACAGCAAGGGAAGCAGAGAGCTGGGCTGCACAAGCTCCCACCGAGGTGGTCCCTTGCTCACAGTGAGATCAGGCAGTGACCTCCCCCTGCTCTGCCACGGAGGGGGCTGAGCCATGCTCTGCCTATCCATCACTCCAGCACACAGCTGAAAGTGGTTCAGCAAAGTCTTACCACTGGCACAGTTGCCAGACAATTATTATATTTTTAATTCACCCCACACAGCATCTTGACTGTGTTAAATCCAAAATGCTGCTGTCCCCAGACCTCAGGGGATTTGGCAAGGCAGGCACAAGGAGAGTGATACTGCTGACAATGAGGCAGGAGTGAAACCTCAGCATCTTGCTTATGAATGGAAATAAATTTGTGCTTTCATGGTAATTAAGTACATGTATTTCGTTGTTGAGGCTTAGCTGTTATTGATTTTAGACATTTTCTAGTCAGATGTGGTTTACTTCAGCAAAGTGAGATGGAAGAAAATGTGCTTTTTAGTTTTTATGTCATATTTACACTGCTCTTATCATTTAACAGAGTCCCCTACAGTTACCAGTTACTTCTCTTTCAGCCCTCACTCTGAAATAGGAAATCCTTGTGTCCAGCAAAGGATGATGAACAGAAGCACTGGACAAATTCAGCAGTTTGCAGAGCCAGGGGACTTTGGGCAGTGCCCAAAAGTGGAAAACAGGACTAGAACCAAAGCCTAGTGCAGTTTTGGGTTTGGTGCTGTGGGGACCCCTCCACCCCAGCCTGGCACATTCCCGAGCCTCCCTGTGCCACTGATGGTGAAATCCCTTGTCAAGCAGCTCCTGAGTCACACTTCACAGCCCAAGATAATGAAATAAACTGGCAGCAATTTTACAGTTTTCATCTGCAGACCATAAGTTCAGGGTGACCAGTGAGTCAGTGAGATGAGCACAAACACCTTCCAGTCCTGCTCAGGGCTGCTGTTGAGAAAGGTGTGGAGAATTTGGAGCACATCCATTGCCTGCTCTGCCTCTTTCCAGCAGGAATTTTCTGGTGCTCCTTCCTGGACAAACCTGTCTGAGCAACATGCAGCCTGAGGGCATGTTGGGCAACCTCCTCCTGAGTCATGGTCTGTAGGAGTGCTCCAAAAGCACCATTGACTGTGTCCAGGTGAAACACTTCAGTGCCACATCACATCTCCCTACACCCAGGAGCTCCCCAGCCCTGATCCTGAGATGGGGAAGCCACAACAGGTTCTGCCAGCCAGGGATCATGTCCTGGTGTTTGCCACAGAGCTGATCTCACCCAGCTTGGTCTCGTGGCTAATTGGCAATGACAAATCCATCTCCATTTCTAACAGTCCTATTTCTGCTGCTCCTAGGGAGAGCAGCTCCCCTCAGGCTGGGGAAGCCATCACTGAACCTTGCCCAAAGCAGAGCAGCTCAACCCCCAGAAGCTTGTTAAGTTCACTGAACTGGCATCTCCTGAGAACACCAGACTCAGCAAAACCATCCCACAGCACCCCTTGCACTCCTGCAGCCTTCACAGATTTTATGTTGGGGGGGGAAAGTCCCACACTGGGGTGCCACAGCACAGCCCAACCAACCTACCCAGGCCCACACACCAGCACCACCACGCTGGGGGTTCTACAAGTCAGGAAAAAATGGAAGTTGCTGAAACTTCTATAATTCCAGGCACCCAGGACTCGGGTGGGTGTTTTTTGCTGGCAGGGTAAGTCACCTCCTTGCTCCTGGCCCAGGCAGGGGGACATGCAGAGTGTCCCTTGGGTGGGGACAGGCTGTGACCAGCCCAGTGCCAAGAGGAGTGTGGAGATTAGAGCAATTTGGACCTGTCACTTTGATGCACAGTGTTTTGCTTTGTGGTCACAGGCCTCTTTCAGTAAATAAAAATCAGAGATGACTTCCTTTACCCCATGGGATTTCTTGATGCTACAATTAGCATCTGAGAAGATTTTAAAAGTCAGGAGTGTAAATTTATAGACACAGCTGTCAGAAAGGCTGAAAAACTCTCATCCCCTAAATTACCAGCATCCTTGTCTGTTCAGTGCTGATACAAAGCCACAGAAGAAGCTGTGCTGGCAACACCATTCCTTGTGTCCTCAGAACAACTAAAACAGGACAATACACGTAATACAAATAAAACTGAACATAATGCAGTCTTCACAGTTATAATTTATTTTAAGAACTACACACGGGTTAGGCTTTCTGTATAATTAAATCTATAGATTGCCTTTGAATGCTTACCTTGCAATTCCTCGAGCTCTGATGAAAAGTGTGCTGTTTGCAATGACAAGATTTATTGCATCTAGCACTCTATATTATAGCTGCTCTGCTAACCACAATAAACAAGATATGAAAAGCAATCATACAGATAATGCCATGGAGGAACAAGCAGCAGCTTTGTCTTTAACCCCTTCACCTGCCTTGCTGCTGGAAACTCCACTCAGCATTCCTGCTGCACCATCCAGCCCTGGTGGATTAAGGATTTTGTTTCTGTAGTAACAGGCTCAGGGCTCGGGCTCCTTTTCCCTCATTTCTAAAGCAGCAGTATTGCTGGGAGAGTTTTCCTCTGTCACTATCAAAGGTCACAGTCCTTGTCTGGAGGAAAAATAACTAAGCAGAGCCAAGCCAGCTGCTGTGGTGGGTGTTAGTGAGGAGTAATGGGACAGAACCATGGCTGTCCCTGTGGGACTGAAGCTTCACAATGTTCCACCACACACTTAAAACCATCCCTGTTTCTGAACTTAAACCCCTTCCCAAAGGCTGGAGGTGGGTTCCCAGCAGAGCTGAGACATCCCAGCACTGCTCTAGGCTCAGCCTTTTACAGCCCAGCAAGATGCTGTCAGCCCAGGACACAGTAATTTCATTAGTCATGTTTTGCATCACAGAAGCCTGGATTTGACCCTGGAGACTTATAAACATTATTTAAAGGGGGAATTTCCATGTCAAGGTCACATGGAGATATATAAGCTTAATCAAGACACAGCTCAAATTGAATAGTCCCTCACTACCCACATGCCTGAGCATATTTTCCCAAACCCTGCTCCCCACCTTTAAATCTTCACCAGATGCAGAAATAAACACTCCAGAGGCCAAGGTAGCAACCAAAGGTAAGAGTAGCACGGATAAAAATCTATTTTCTTGCTACCTTTGTTCATGCAGTGTAAACAATGAGCCCATATTCCTTACACCTAATCAAATAAATAAAGCCCTGCTAAATATGGGCACAAGGGAGGACAAGAAAGCAAGCAGCCACTTGTTTTCTGCCTTACACATGAAGACCTTTGGCCACTTCAACCCAGAGGAATGAGAAATGCTCCACAAGTAGGAATTCACTGCTCTATTACAGTGTTTTCTGCCCCAAAACTCAGTTAACAATTTACAAACAGGATAAAGCACTTCTGTACTCTTTATTACTCCTTTGTGTAGGGACAACTGATTTCCTTTTTTTCCTGCCCATATTTTTTTCTGATTTTAAGTCTGTCTCCAGTCAGTCAGAAGCTGGCACAGTCCTTGTCCACACAGAAGTACCCCAGAATAATAAACTCCTTGTAAGTGATGCCAAAATCAGGCAGTGGCAGGAGAGGGGGCAACAAGGTCTTGGGTTTAAGAACAGACCAAATTGTTCTACCCAGGGTAGAAAAATTAAAGTATGCTGGAAATAAATATAAAAATAGACTAGGATCTGCAGTCCAAACAGAGCATATATTTAGTAGTTGTGAATGGGAAAGAGCAGAACATTCCTGGAAATTGTTCAAAAAGCATCCAAGCAAGATTACAAGATTTCCAAGCAGAGATTCTAAAGGCAGGTTGCTATGGATGCTGGGAAGGGTGTTATTCTCTGACCCTCATAACAAAATATGTTTCCCAAAAGCCACTTATTCCAGCAACTGCAAGGAGGACTTTTATTCTGGAAACCTCCAAAAAACAAGTAGTTTGGAACAGAGCACCCTGCACAGCACAGGGCCTTCAGCACGGGGGACAAACAACCCTGGGAAGGACCAGGAGAAGTGACCTAACCCTTTCCTTGGGCTGTCAGTCAGGAAAAACACTTCTGACTAAACTTATCCAGCTGTTCCTAAGAGTTTCTCGAGATGAGACTCTCCCATCCAACCAGAGGAACCCAGTCCCTGCCCACACCTCTAATTCCCAAAATGTGCCCCAGGTGCTGCAGCTGAACTCCTCTGCTCCCTGCCCCACCCACCAGGTGTAAGAAAACCAGTGTGCATTCAAGTAGGTAAAATGAATTTTTTTCAGGATTGGGGCAGAAGGAGACTGATCTCCAATGAAAATGACAATAGTAAGGATGAATATTTCCTTGTATTTTTTCCCCTGTGTTGCATGTCCTAAGAAGATCAGGTTTTGTGACATCTGCTGCTTTAGCAGCTCCTGAGCTGCTGGAGACAGGACCCGTGAGAGAAAGTGAAAGGCCTGGCAAGCCTCAGAGCCTGTCAAAACCTGCTGGTGCCCAAGCTCTTGCCTTTATGGACAAGGTTTCCTGTCCATAAAGGAATTTTCAGATTTACAGAATGGTTTGGGTTGGAAGAGACCTTCAAGATCACCTTGTTCCAAGCCCCTGCCATGAGCAGCGACACCTTCTCTAGACCAGGTTGCTCAAAGCCCTGAACAACCATTTTGGGAATAAACAACCTGTTGATTTTTCCCCCAGCTGAGAAGACCAAGAGGTGTTTGCAGAAATGAGTATTGCAATATTAAAAGATTTTAATTAGTGACAAAAAAGAGTTGGTGTCACTCTGGGCTGCTCGAGGACAGTAAAAGCATGGCATGTTTGCTGCTCCATCCCAGGCAGTGCCTGGGCACTGGTGGCACTTGCTGAAGAGCTGTTTGAGCTCTTCATGCCCCACCAAGCTTGAGATAAAACTGGCATGACAAGAAACTTCTGTGCTGCAACCAAGGGAAGTTAGACATTAAGGACAATGTTCTTGGGGAGAGAGCATGAATTTATTGTCATGAAATGATCCTCTATAATAAATGTCTGCATGAACAAACACTAAGTACCCCAGAAAACAGCTGATAGGCAAAATAAAATTTTGTTCTTATAGCCCAAGGAGTGAAAAATCAGCCACCACAGGAAGCAGCCCAAAGCTGATGTTTGCAGAAGTGCACCTGCCTTTTTGACCAAACTGCTCCCACAAGCATTTGTCTTGGACATAAAAGCAATGATCACTGTCACCTGGTTTAGAGGGTTAGTCTATTTGTAATTTAATACAAGAATTTCACAGAGATTTCTGCCCTATTGATTTTGCCTAATGGAACAAGCTCGTTTCCTAGGGGCACTGTGTACTCCACTCTGCACAACACATCCAAAGGGCAGGAGAGCACCTCCACCCCTATTCTAGTAGACTGTCAGCATTTAATTAATCCAGGAGCTGCAGGGCAAATTCTTAGTGCAATGAAAAAAAAAAAAGGCAAAGACAAAACATCAATTTATGCTCTGAATGCCCCTGTGCATTATGATGGTACTCTCGGAGCATTTAAACTGGAGGCTACAAGGCTGGGCTGCTTGAAGCATTTGAGTGCCTGTCAGATTTCCCCCCTCTAAGGCCTCTGCCAGATACTCTTTATCCTTTATAACATCAAATGGTTTCAGTAGGAGGCTCTCTTTGATGCTGATTCTCTCTCTGATTCTCCAGGCATGGATAAATGAAGGTTTCCTTTCTATTTGGAAGTGTAATGAAAGCCCTTGGCATTTAAATACATGAATACCATGTATTCACACACAGCACAACAGAGCTGGGCAGGTTCTTTGGGAGCATCCCATTGCACACCAGTGGATCAGCCCTGGACATCACCACCCCATGTACAAACAATGGTCATCCCTGAGCACAAATAAAACCTGTGTAAGTGAGGGGGTGCAGAAGATCATGAACATATTTTTTGGATTAATACACATTTTTCACTGACCAGTTGTATCATCTACCCATCTCCTTTTAGCATCTTTGAAGCTAAATTTAGAATACTAACCTTTAAAAATTACTTGTGCTATGGTTTTGGTTAAAGGTTTCACTCCCTGTCATACTACACACTGTCAACTGCTGGACTGTTAAGTCCTGTCCACATGGATGCCACTAGGAAACACACTTGTTTGGTTCTCTGCAGGTCAACCAGATAAAACACATTTTTTAAAAGAAAATATTTTATAAGCTGTAACAGCTTATCCACACCAGAGCAAAGCCAATGTCTCCACACTCTGCCAGGAAACCACACAGATCAGGCCAGGGTTCTGCAAACTGTCCAGCAATTTGAGGTCCTTGGGAACTCCCTCCCAGCTGCTCAGAGCTCTTGGCAAGGAGCATCAGCCAACAGAATGGCAAAAACCTTGACAGGGACACCACGCTGCCCAAATCTGATTTCTGCCAGTCTGAGCACAGGCTATATGAAAAACATCAGGCAACCACCTTTGGCTAGGAATTAACCAAAAGGGGAAAAAACCCTGTCAATACAGGTTTGGTTTCAGTCACCAAGACTTGACAAGGAGTATATAATTTAGGGCCATGTCCAGGAAACAAGTGATTTTGCAGCCTGACGTGGCATACTCCAAATTTAGGTGACAAGCCTTTTCTGGCACAAAACACAGAGCAGAATTTGACACCAGCAGTTGAGTCACTGTGAAAAATGGGTGTTGATTGCCTTGGCTTCTTCCAAAACTGCTACCCAGAGATTAAAGAACACATGGTGAGGATGTACAAAAGTGCTGAATTTTATGGGAGCACCTCTCAGCTGCCGAGCAACAAAACTAAAGTCACTGCCTTTAGTGTTTTCAAACTTGTACGTGCCTTTCTAGACTTTCAGAATCAGGAGGTTGGGAAAGTGTTAGGGAGTTTTTTTCAAGTGTGATAGCAAAACTTACTGCTGCACTGCTGCAGGCAGTTTAAAAGAGGGTTGTTTGTATATCTGCAAGCTGAATTCTCCTTTGTCTGGGGCACAGTCATCACTGCACCTTCACCCACAGAAAGACTTCATCCTTCTTTGGCGTTGGAAGAAATAGGGCAGAATGGAGACCCACATACAGGAAAAGGCAGAAACCCAACACCCAAGTACAGTCTGGGCCATTAAGAAAATTCTGGTTCAAGACTAGTGTTAGTTTACCTTGCTTTTTAGGGAGAAGCTTAATGGGACTGTAAGGGCTTAGTTGGGCTAAAGCCTCAGCCTCAGTGGTGACTGATGAACAGTAAGAGAACCATGCTAGGGCCACCAAGTGCCATTAATAGCTCCTCTGGGGGGGCTAAGAATGGTCAAACTGCTCCTTTAAAGGTTACTTTGTGTGGTACCTCTTTTAAATGCTTGTGTACACAAAATATTGACCTCCACCAGGAAGCAACAAAGTTCTTGAACATGATGGGAAAATGAGCCACTGCAACCAGGATCTTTGTCTCCTGATCACTGCCTTGGGACAGGCTGCTTCCCCTTCTTCTCTGATTGAAGAGACAGAAAGAACCTGCACACTCCAGACAAGCAGATGGACAACAGAGACACCTCAGCCAGAGCAGACATGATGCCCAACAGGGCTGCCATCATCCCAGTAAAATATCATGAAACAGCAAGGAGTTCCTGGTATACCTAAAAATCCTCCTGCTCTACAACCCCTGCTGCCCATCACCACAACTGGTGGAATAAATAATAGTTAAAACAGAGTACTGGGTGCCTGATCGGGGTGCAGCAAGGGAGAAGTGTGTAGGAAGGTGCCCTACCCCAAGCAGGTTCTTTGCCATCCATCTGCCTTCCCACGAGTTAAATCCCAGAGACACCACCAGCGTGCAGATAACTGGATATTGGACTGCAGCCAGCCCTGCACAAGTAAAGGCACATTCAGGCCCAAGATGTTTTCTGGCATCAGTATCAAGCTTCCTTTCTAGCAACTAAAGATGCTTAAAGGGCATTATAATAGCTGCCTGAATATCAGAGACACTCCCATCACTGTTTGATTTCCTTGTGCAGTAATAACCCGTGGTCAGATTCACACAAGGTTTGCAAAGGATCAAATCTGCTCTTTTCAAAGACAGCTGGGAATACCCCTGGAAAAATGTGAAAAACACAGCATGTGTTGGGACCGGTGCCTCTCCCTCATTATTCCATGTAAATACAAGCAATCTGACCCCTCCAAAGAGACCTTGCATTTCTCAGAAAATGACCATCTGTCAGGCAACAAAGGGCGCTCATTATTTAAATTAAGAATCTATTCCCTGCTGCCATTTTCACTCACTTCTCATTACAGCAGTCTCAAACACCCCATTCCCTTAGCTGAGAGCTGAGATCACCACTCACCCCCCCTTCCTAGCAGCCACCACCCATAAACACCCAGCTAAAGGATGCCACAGTCTGTGGGCCAAGAGAGCCCTGCATTTGCCATCCAGAGGAGTGCTTTGGATCAGAAACACACACAAAGGGCCCCATAAACCAACTGTGTAACAGTGACTTTTAAGCATATTATTATAAAAATGTAAGTTTCTTTGAGTGGTGGGACCACAGAGGTCCATCCTCAGGCTGGGCTGGCAGGGGCTGCTCCTCAACATTCCCAAATAACCTGCACTGTGCTGGGGAAAGGAGGCAAGGCCACCAAAATATTGCACCAATAAAGCATCATCTGTGACCCACAGCAATATGAAGATGCAGAAACAGAGCTGGAGGAAGCTCAGCAGAGCCCCAGCTCCCCTGCACAGCTCTCTTGCTTTTGCAAGAATTTGCTGCTGAAGAAAAGAGGTTTTTCTTGCTAGTCCTTCTTGTTAATCAAGAGGCTTCCTCCCCACCACCCCCTCCCATCAAGCCAGAAGAATCATATCAACAAATCCTCATTTTGACATGATTTGCTAAATGTCACTTGTCAGAGGGATGCACAGCTCAGGGAAATGTGAGTGAGAAGCCAGAGCAGGGATGAGGCCACAGTGCCACTGCACCTCCGTGGTGTCCTGGCTCTGCCTCAGGCTCTCTTGAGCAGCCTCCTCCTCTCTCTGGGCCTCAATTCCCAGCTGGACAAGAGGAAACAGGGAAAAACCTCATGTCCTGGGGTCTGGGGGAGCTAAGTACAGCTATGAAATACACAGACACTTCAGTGGTGTAAATAAACGAGGCCACTCTTAGAAACACCCAATTCCTGGTTTGTGGAGTAGGTCCAGCTTCTAACAGGCTGTTTCTCCACCAGGAAACACCCAGAGATTCAGTGGGTATGGAAATGCCTGACTTCCCTACAGCTGTTTCTCCACCAGGAAACACCCAGAGATTCAGTGGGTATGGAAATGTCTGACATCCCTACAGCTGGAATGACAGCAGGGCCAGCTCATGCCAGCCAGATTGGAGTGTGCTGGGTTGGGGATGACAATTGCACGTGGCCATGGTCAGGAGGTACTTTGTGAATTAAAAACTCTTTGCTGCAGGCAACTCACATGGCCAGACACAGGAAAGGACTGTGAAGTACTCATATTCTCTGCAGGAAAGAGCCTTGGGAGTGCAAACTATTTATTAAACAATAAAACCCATCAAACTGCTTTTAATATTTTATGTGAGGGGAAATGCATTTCTATTATTTTTAATAAGGCAAGGTTTAAATGTCTTCAGAGGAAAAGGAAAGGATCTGTTCAAAATAAGGGTAAATTCTCCACAAGCAATCCCAGTGTGTGTTTATTGGGGATATTGTCACATCCCAAGATGTGAAAATAAGACCCAACAAAGCACAGCCTGTTGTGTCAAATTGCTTTATGTTCTCTAAAAAAAAACAGCCAAAAGGGAGGGTGAGCTTCAGGAATGATGCAATGACATCAACTCTTCTCCTGATCAAAATCAAGACTGAACAAGTAGAAGTATGCAATCTTTCCCAGAGCTGGATCCTGGTGACCCCATACCAGGAAATCCTGAGAGCTGTGTCTTAGATTGAGCCTGGCATCTACCAAGGAGACACAAACAAACACTCAGACTGCATGGAGGTTGGCTGGAGCCAGTAATAGTGACCATGAATGCTGGTCAAACTCCAGCATTGCTGAACAGCTCAAAAGCATGAGAAGAAATCCCATTAAATGTGACTAATCAAAGATTTGGAGGGAATGGTCTGGCAGTGCCTGCTGTTTGCCTCCAGCATGGCTTTTTCATGCTGCTGGATGCTTTTGAAGATCTGCAGCCTGGTCATTTGTGTGCTCAGTGTCTGGCCACAAAAGCACCCTCTGCATGAGCTTGTTCCTGCTGCTGCCAGCTACCTTCTGGGGAAAAACAAGCAAGAAAACAAACAAACAAAAAAAAAAATCTCTGGTACAAATTCAGGAGATCAGGACAAAAATAAAGCACAGAGCTCATCTCTGGAGCAGTCTTCAAAAGAAATTAGTTGAAAGTAAATCAAAGGTTCTCATCCAAAAACAGCAATGAAAAAATATTATAGAGACACCATTCAAGCAGTCACTTCAAGAGATAGGCAAATATTGGCAGGAGAATATAGCACTGTGTGCCTTCCCTCTGGAAGTCTTTGTTTCTGTCACAAGATGCTTTGCCCCAGGGCCTGCCTCTAGGAACCTGCTGTGGAAGATCCCAGAAAGCCCCAAGTGCACACACAAACAAGGTTTGCTTCTCAACAGAAGCCCAGATTGCCCACACCAGCAAAGTCACAGATGAAGTTCTGCTCAAAATGTGGGCTTTAACATAACCCTGCAAAAGGGAACTTTCTTCTGTTCTGCACAGGAAGAGCCTCAGCTCAGTTACTGTGTCTACCTGGCCATGACACAGCAAAGCCAATCTCAACAGGTCCAGAGGAAAACAAAACCTGCCTGAAAACTCATGGAAAAAAGAGTGAACACATTTAGATTATTTAGATGGGGGAAAAAAGAGCAAGCAAGGAACGTGTTTCAAATGCATAGAGGGCTTCCCTGCTAAGATGGAAAATAGGACCTAGTTTCCATGTTTAAATTGCTAAGGAACATTTAATAAAATAATGGAGTGATTTGGGCTGGGAGGGACCTTAAAGATCATCCAGTTCTGACCCCCTGCCATGGGCAGGGACACCTTCCACTAGACCAGGCTGCCCCAAGCCCCATCCAGCCTGGCCTTGAATATTTCCAGGGATGAGGCACTTACAGCTTCTCTGGACAACCTGTGTCAATGTCTCACCACTCCCACAAGGAATTTTTTCAGTTTAAAGCCATTCCCCCTTGCATTCACATTTTTTTCATGTAGATCTGAGCTCTTCCAGAAAACGATGGAAAGCTGAAGAGTAAGATGTGCAAGAAGGGTCAGATGTGACAGAATGGGGGCTCAGCAGTGTGCAGCCTGCAGCTCACGAGACCAGGGGACACTCACAGCCACACACAGCCCTGCAAGGACCCCTGTGCTGTGCCCAGCCTCTGGCACCAGTGTCACTGGGCAGGTGGGGACGAGGGAGCTTTGACACCTCACAGCACCAGAACTGCTTCCACCCATCTCATGGCCACAGCTCCTATTTCCCCAGGTGAGCAGAGGGGAATGTCTTGGCTAATCCACATCCATGTCCCTCAGGACTTGCAGCTTTCTCCTACTTCTCCTTCCAGCTCACAGATAAAGCAGCAACACATCACATCTCCCAGCCAGCACAGCACCTTCACTACCAAATTGGTGGTTAAATGAAAATTCAAAGGAACATTTAAAAATTTCATCAATGCCACTTGGACATATGCCTTCAGGCTGTTTATCTTTAAATGAGATGTCACATGTAATTTAGTGGCTATATTAAGTATTGTTTTTCACTTTTAGCTGCATTGCTGTGGGCAGCCGTGTACCAGTGCACACCTTCATTCTTCATTAGGGGAGATAAATGAAAATGGCATCATTTTTCTGAATTAAAGTCCAAATACCTGACATGTCAATACCACCTAATGGAACAAAGCACTACAGATTCCTAGAGCAGGTGTTTAATTTGCATGTTATTACTGACAAGCAAGATTAATGCTTTGCTAAATACTTATGCTGCAGTAACTAGAAAAGCAGAAGGGGGTTATACTTAAACCTGCAAACAAGGACAAAATATTGTAACTCCCTTTCTCTCTTCAAGTGATTCAGCCTTTACAACAGAACTAAAATATTATACCTTTGTATTTGTTCCCACCTTCATGCTGCATCTTGTGCATTTTTGGGTTGTGCCACCCAGATGTTTCAGAAATTCTCCCTGTAACCCAAAGCTATGGAATGGCAGCAATGCTCTCAGTGGGAGCAGGGATGTTACCTGCTGCTCCTCCACCCCATCCCTTCCTTCAGGGAAGGGCTTGGGAAACTTAGGCTTGAAGAAACTGAGTTTAAACCTTGTCCCAGAGACACTCAGGCCCCCAGGACATTTCTTTTTGCACCATAAGCTTGTTCTTGCCAGACTATTGCCTATTTATGCATTTAACAGCAGAATAACACAGAAGTCCAAGCTGCTTCTGGAGTAATAACAATAAAAAAAAATCAGAACTGCAATTAAATTACAGCTCAGGGCCATTTGCTGCACAGGAACTCTTTGCTCTGCAAAGACTTGCTGCAAAGATTCATCTTGTTCTGAGTAACACCACGTGAAATTGGATCATCTGCCGCTCTTCGGGAGAGATATTCTGAATTTGTCCTACCACCATTGTTTTGTCAAGGATAGTAGGAACTTGCTTACCATTTGTAAATTTTACACTGGAAATTTCAAATTTGAGTAAGTTTATGTGTGTTGTGTCCCCAGCTCCTTTTCACCCCAGCCAAGCTAGAAGACTTGTGCATCGTCAGATGTGGGAAACTTTACAGGACAGGGCTTGTGTTGAAAATCTGCCATTTTACAGTGAACACACCATTTGTCAACCAGACCAAATGGTACCCCCAGGCAATCAGAGCATGAAGAAAGTGGGAATTTCTCAAACCCCAACCCAGCTACAAGCTGTCCCAGAGCACACCCAAACCAGCAGGTCAGACTCTTGCCTTGACACAAGCCAGCAAAGCTCTGCTGTCTTCAGGTGGGATTAAGAGTGGGATCTTGGTTTTTCAGTGCCTCACCACAGTGCTCCTGCAGGACTTTAACAACCTGATCCATTCATTTTCCAGAAAACAGACTTCTATTGTTTTGAAAACAACCAAATAAAGGCTACTACTCACTGGCTGTCAGGTTAATGGTTCAGAACAGGTCTGCATGCTTTGAAAAAAAAACAAAGTTCAAGGCACAAACCCAGCATTAATTGCAAATAAAAAGCAAGAGAGATGTCCACATCCATCAGCTGCTCTGTCAATAGTGCAGTGATGCTTCAGCATTGGGAAACATCACCCCCAGCAAGCAAGGACAGCCCAGCAGGCTGGCACACAGCACAGCAGTGTGGACAGGGCTCCTGGGGGACACCAGCCAAGCCCCACCTCACAAATCAGACACCAGGGAACAAAGCAGCAGGGACTGATGGACCCCAGCACAGAGGGGGAGGCTCTGAGCTGCCACATCCTACAAAGTCCTTCCAAGGTTTCTGGAAGCCTGGTGCAACAGCACCATTTGGCCACTTCCACCCTTTCCCATGCCAAATGTTTCCAAAAGGAACCCAATCCCTCAGCTCCATGTTGTCTTCAAGCTTTAGGGGAGGCTCCCAGACTGTCAGGATATGCCAACACTTCCCCCACACCTGGCACCAGGCCCCTCAGAGCTGTCACTTGCAGCCTTTTAGCAGAGCAAACCACACATGAACCCCTCCAACAGCTCTCCCTGAGGGCAGGGGACAGGGAGAGCTGACAGGACACTGGGCAGGGATCAGGGGCTGCTGGGACACCACTGTCACACTGCTGTGTCACTGACACACAGCTGTCCCCAGGGACACATCCTGTGTGGATCCCACTCTGGATGTTTCACCACATTGGCCCCCACCTGAGCCATCATTCCCACCCCACACACGAGCCTTTCACAAGATTGCCAAGTGCCTGGTGAGGCATTTAAATACCTGGGGCTCCTCTGTAGCTTCTTATGATAAAAAACTTCATTTTTCTCACCCGGCATTTCCTTTAGGCAGCTTAAGGGTCCAACTCAGCAGCTTCTCAGCCCTTCACAAATTGCAACCAAGACAAAAAAAAAATCTTTACTCATATACCACAAACTCAGCCCACCACCAACCTCAGCCACACTGCAAACCATGAATTTTAGGGGCTGCCCCTTATTTATACCCACCACAGGGCCATCAGGTGGAGTGCTAAATTGTAGCAAGCTCATCCCTGCTGCTGGGCAGCTGATGGCAAATTGGGCAAAGGATTTATTGGCCTGAAGTGATTAATGCAGCTGAGAGCACCCCTCAGCCAGAGGGTGCAGAGAGGGGATCCAGCCCCACCTGTGCCTCGTGTGTCCCATGAAAGGCTGGCTGGGGGAAGGTGTCCCTGCTTAGCAGCACCTTACCCGTGCTCAGCATTTTGTGAAAAGCCCCCTAGTCCTGGGGAGAAGCCCCAGTCAATGAGCAGCTCCTTTAGCTGCTGCTCTGCCCCTGCCTTGCAGCTCGAGGGCTGGCAGGGAGCTGCTGCATTCAGAGCCATTAAACAAAGCAGAAACCTGTGCTGCTGGATTCCTGCTGCATTGCTTATCATAGAAAAAAATTAAGGAAAATCACTGCATTAATTACTGTTGGCTTAAATAAATGTGCTTATGGCAGCAGCCAGTGGCTGGTGACACGGACCCCCCTTCCCAGAAGCTGCTCCTGCAGAGCTTCCCAGGGCTCAGCAAAACCTGGAGACAAATGGGCCATTCCAGCCTCCCAGCCCTAATGGAAAAAGCTCATTACCATGATCAAAAACTTCAGTGTCTTCAACCTGCTCCTGTCCTGAACGTGCGCTTTCAGTGATTGCTTTAATGTTTGAGGAAGTAAAAAGGATTTTACCAAAAGCCCACCTGGGCTCTGGCACTGAATTTCTCCCATGTCAGGGTGCTGGTGGCTGGAGAAGGCACTTTTGCCATCAGTCATTCACACTATTTTATTATCCTGGAGGAGCAAAAATAGGATGGTGACTAATTCTTGTAGCTCCAGTTGGGGTTTTGCTTTTATTTTACTTAAAAGTAATTACAGACTGAGAAAAATGAAAGATAGCATGTGGGCTCTATCTAAATAACTCTTTTGCCCACCACTGCGCCCATGCTATAATCTGCAGGCTTGTCTGCACTCTCAGTAAACTCTTTAAAGATTTAATCAAACAAATTAATCCCTTAACTCGCCCATTCCCTCATAGCTGTCATTCAGGAGGCAGCTTATTTTCTGATTTCCAAGAGCCTGATTTCTGCCAAGTGCAATTTTAAATGACACAGTCCTTTAAAAATGGCCAGATAAAAGATCTGCTCTGAAACCCCCAGTTTATATCCTGGAGTTTGCTGTAAATGAAATTGAGATCCATTTAAATTCAACCCCATGCCACTGAGCTCTGTGAAAGGCAGGGCCTGCTCAGAGCTGTGGGAGGAGGTGATGGGATTTAGCAGGACTGGATCCCCTCCCAGCCCCACTGCTGGCTGCTCTGACCTTGGCCAAATCATTTCAACTCTCTATGCTGTTTAGTCATCTGTAAAATTAGTATATTACTATTTACCTACCTCCAAGAGATAAAGTGAAGGTCACCATTTGTGAAATACTTGGAGACCTTCGGGGGAGCAGAACTCAGGTCGTGTCTGCTGGTTCCCAAACAGCACCCTGAGCCAAGCCCTGCAAATCCCAGGTGTGTGGCTGATCTGAGGGAAGAGATCCCAGGGCCATGGGGTGAGCAGTGTCTGCATGGGGGCCAGCAGCTGAGATGGGTGTTTGTGAGGTCTGGCAACAAATTGCTGTTTCTTGGAAACTAACCTGCATCAGCTCTGCAAAGAGCTCTAAGGTTTAAATCATGAATTGAAATATTTTCACCTGAAATGACAAAATAAACAGTTCAATGCCTGATGAAACTCTGCAATGTTCATCATTTAAACAGGAATGAAACTGGAAAATTTTAATTGGTTCTGCCAGCCATTTTCCCTGGAAACATGTCCCACCTACAGACTGCACGGGCACTGCTTGAATTGCTGATGGAAATGGCCTTGGAATCTGATGTACCTGGTGGCTGCTGAGCCATGTCATAGCTTTTCCTTTTTACCCAGATGTTAAGGATGCAAAGAGATGTTAATACCTGCTAATAGGCAATTTTTAAAAAGCTTTATATAGGAAATGTAAATTTAAATGATTCAGTATCTTTCATCCTTTTCTTTATAGCTGCACCCAAAAGTGTTGCTCAAAGGAATAAGCTGGAGGCAGATGCCTTGGGTCTAATGCTGTGCTCAGGTCACTCCTCTTAAACAGTTTTCTACAAGTGTTGAGGTAAGGTTTTTGTCAGACAAGGACTCATCTGGATCAGCTTTAGCAGCTGAAGTGCTGGTTTAGGATTGAACCAAATAGAAACAAATACATGGCAGAGGTGGGCAGGCATGTGATAAATAAAAGGAAAAACACCCTCACACTACACTGATGGGCCCTGCACTGAGCCCAGCCTGCCAAGGACTCTCCTTTATCTCCAGTGGGCATGGATGGAGAGGCAGGTGAACTGAGCCACTGCTGGCTTCATGTTTGTGACCCTTTCCCCCATGCTTTACAGGCAGTTCTCATGTTCCTAAATCCCTCAGGTTTCTGTTAGAAGGGCATTACACCAATACAGCACATCGTCCACCCAGCTTCTCCAGAAGCTGGGCGAGAATGAGGAAACTTCCTAGGTCAGAAATCCTTAGAATCTGCTTAAAACCAGTCCAGTGACACAGGCCCCTGCCCACACAGACCTCTCTGTGTCCAGCTCCGTGGGGCTTTTGCAGGAGCTGCTCCATGGGATGCAGGGAGCTTCCCACAGAAATTGCTGTATCATTAACCCGAGCTTGGCTTTCAACCAGGGCTTTAAGAGTTTATACAAGTAGTAGCTAAAAGGCATTTAATAGTGCACTACAGCCAGTAAGCAATGAATTATTTAGAATATTTTACTAAGAATAATTGCTGGTTTTAAAGAGATTTTTTTTTTTTCCCCAGTCTTCCCTGGGGCCTAGAAATGCTTTCATGGTAGTAATAGCAAGTAAGAAAAAAACCCTAAAATACAAAGCCACCTTATAGAAGCTGCCTGGGATCAGCTAAACCATGATGCAGAGGAGGAAGAGTATCTCGAATGTGGTTTCAGCATTTGTTCCTTAATTAAAGTAAATGCACAACCACAGACAATAAAGCAAACAGAGTGCCAAGAGCCAGGCTCACAGCCCAGCCAGTCCAGGCAGGATTGTGTACACTCTCACACACTTAAAGTTGTTGAAACTCCCCCAAAATGCTAAGAAAAAATAAATCTGAGGTCCTCACCCTCAGCCTGAGAGCCAGGGGGTTCTCCCCAGCACAAAGCCATGGGCAGTCCCTGCCCTGGCACAGCTTCACCTCTGCACAGCCATGACACAGCTGTCCCTAAACACATTTGCTGCATTTTGTCTTCATTTTAACTCCCAAAACTGTCAAAAATAAGCAAAATAACTGGATTTTTTTGCAGTTAATTGTGTACTTTCCTCACTGCTGATCTATAACTGCTCTTTGCAGTGGGTGGGCTGGGGGCTCTAGAGCTGAATTTTGGCACAGAGCCATTTCCCAGTGGTCAAGGAGGAGCATCCAAAGGCCAGAGCACCAACCCTGCCTTGGATGTGCCATGAGCTGGGGGTGGCAGGATGCCACGGCCTGGGGACAGCTGGGGACAAGGCTTTTTCCTGGGGGTTCAATGCAAGTTACTCCAATTGCATGGAAGCCAAGGCTGGTGCTCATTTTACCCACCCAGCCCTGGTCCTGCTCAGGCCATGGCTGAGGCTTCCTGCAGCACTTGGAGAATGCTCTGCCTGCCCAGAGCCCCCTCTCCTGGAAATCCATCAGCTGCTGATGTAAAACAACAGAAATGTTTGTTATTTATGTGCTACACCAGGCTGTGAGCAGGGCTGGGGGAACGGGTGCAAGAGATGAGGATCAGATTTGAGAGGGGTTGAGCTCAAGCACAGCTGTCCCTGGCTTTTGCTCACATGTTTTGGAAAGTCATTCTTTCCCATAATTCCAGGTGAGAAAACTCTTTCTTCAAAGTACAGGTGGGAAGGAGATGCTTCACTCAGGGCACTGACGAGTCCAGAAGAGAAAGGGAAAACAAACCCACTTCCAAAAACTCAGTTAAAAAAAATCCAAGGATTTTCCAGCTGCCAGTCATTTCCCGTGGACTGCCAATGCTTCCTCTAATTAATAGCACTCTGCTCTGTGAGTGTCTGCTAATGATAAGCTCCAGGCCAAGGACCCAGAGCAGGGAGCTCTCCATTGATCCTGCTATCGATTTTTTTTATCTTTTTCCCTGTTGTTATTGTACATGCAAATGGCTGGTAATGGCTCAACATTACGACCACTCTCTTCAAGTGACATTTAGGAAAAAAATGATTGAATCAGAGGGTCTAATATGCTGCTGTCCCTCTCTGTCCCCTGTGCTGGGCCAGGCTGGCCCTGCAGTGCTGGCTGTGCCTCAGCCTCCTCCTCCCTGGCAGCAGGACAGATAAAATCACTGTTTATCTTTATTCTCACCAAAACTTTGCCCTCATGTGGACTGAACCAGGCACCTCTGGTTCCTCATGCCCCCCTCCAGCCATGAAAACCCTCCATGGAGGGGGGTGAGGTGAGAGGGAGGCACTGACCCACCCTCAGCATCCCCAACCCTGCAAGGCCCCGAGCTGAGGGGAGATTCCAACTCTGCAGGGAAGCACAAAGCTCCAGCATTGGGTGCAGAGAGAAGCAAAGTCATGTTCCCAGGGCAGTGATTGCACAGGAACCACCTTCAGTCATGTACCTACAAACCAGTAAGTTGTCAGAGCTTTTTGGGGCCATAATTTAAAGCCCTCTAAAGTGATGACTCAATGCATTTTTAATATTCATTTTACTTATCCATTTGAACAAGAACATAGATATATTCCTTCCACTGTTTTCTGCTACCTGCTTGCTTTGCCTAGGAAAAAGAGCACATTGAGTGATGCATCTCTCTCCTTCCCTCTTTCTTCAATGCCTTTGCTTGGGACTAGTGAATTTTGTGCTGTATTTTCCAAAAATGATAGCAAAGAACTGCTAGTTATCCATAAGCCTCCCCATTTTCTTGCTGCTTTTTCCCCTGTAACATGCAAACAATGAAGCTGTGTATCCAGCCCAACATGCTCCTGTCAACACAAACCAGAAGACTAAAAAACCCAGAAGCACCAAATAAATTTTGTTAAAAGAAGAGCCCTGTGAGAAATGCCAGGTCTGGGTGTTGGAGGACAGGCAGGACACCTGCAGTGTCTGGTGCTCCTCCATCCCAGACAGCTCTAGAGTTCAGCTGGAAAGTCAAAGACTACAGATATTCTTGGGAAATTCCTGACATTTTCTCCCTCTGGATGGGCCAGAAGTTATCATGAAAGCAGTCTTTCCGATGGTGTTTTGGTATTTCTTTTTTGGGAACCTTCTCAGCGCAGACAGAGCCAAGTTTTCCCCGTGGCATCCATCCCACAGCTCAGCTGGTCATGAGGGATGGCAGAAAACCCACTTAGATCCCTGGCTTTGCACTCCAGTAAGTGAATCACTTGCTAAAGAGCAAGGCATTTTTGGTTTTTTCCCCAAAAGTTTGTAATGTTTTACAAATTGAATCCTGCAACTGGGAGATAGTTCATTCTTGCCCCAAAGAGCAGCCTGGCTCAGGAGGTGGTGGGGACACTTGACTAAGAGCTGGTCCCTGGCAGAACAAGCTGTCCCATCTTGGGATATCCCAACACAGCAGTTTTTGGAGCAGATGGAAGAGCAGCTTGTGGCTGAGGTAAGTGCTGGGAGTGGGGTCAGACCTTGGCTTTGTTCCTTCAGCACCCTAAGGAAAGGCCCAGGGCAGGGGACAGTGGAGGTGTCAGACATCCTGGCAGTGTCCCTGCAGCTCTCCCAGCTCAGCCCTTCCCATGGCCACAGGGCTTGGCCAGAGTGGAGGGACCACAGCCCTGCCCCAGGAGCATTCACAAAAACCCCTGATGTTTGAGCAAAGCACCAGCGAGGTTAATGACACCAAAAGAAAATCATCATTGAAGAGAAAATCACCCCAACCCAGGCAGGAGAGAAGGCAGTGTGGGACAGGGGACAGCAGGAGCCCTGAGGAGCTGTGCCCATCCCTGGGGGAAGCTCCCTCCTCCCAGCTGTCTTTAGGGCACACAGAGCTGTGGATGCCTCAGCACATCCCCTTGGCCTGAGCACTCCCGAGATGTCTAGACTGCTCTTGGAGCTGATGGGAAGCTGGCATCATCCGAGCTCTTTGAGCCTTTCTTGCCTTTTCTTTTTTTTTTTAACTGGTAATAAGATTCTTTTCATATTATGCACTGCTGGAAAGCCCTGTTTGCATGCAGACAGCTGCTGTGTTTATAGACACCATCCAGAATGCAGCTGAACACAACAGCTCGCCTCAAGCCGAGCAGCAGGCGTTTGTTACAGTGATCCTTTCCAGAGGGATCCCAGCAGCTCACAGCATTTCCCCCAGTTTAGAGTCAAAGCCTCGTCCTCATGCAAAGACAAAAGTCCCACATGGAAACACACCTTGGGAAGAGTCTGAAAGGGAAATAAAATCCTTGAAACTGAATGACAGCCTGAACAGCAGCAGCTCCCATTAGTGTTTATCAGAAGTACAAATGCTGAACTAAACAGGCTGTTCCCTGTGAGGGTTTGAGGGTCATTCTGAGAGCACAAGAAAGTTTTGAGCTTGTCTTTAGTGCTGAACAAGCCCAATACTTGAAGTCCTTCCTTGCAGATCTGTAGAGCTAAAATAAAACTAAAGTAGGGAATTGCATCAAAACTGCCTCCATTAAAAGCCAAGGCCAGAGACAGGCAGTTTGGGAGAGTTCCTTCCAAGCAATTTCCCCCCATTATAACATAACAGGAGTTACTTTACAGAAGAAAACAAAGGGTAAGAGAGTTAATTTGAACATACATTTCCAGTGAAATTCCATTTCCCCCAGATGGAAACCCTACATTGCAGCAAACAGGTAAATTATGGTTATGATACAAAATACAGTTGCTGAGGGACAAAAGCATCTCAAATTAAAGGTATTTGCATCTGTTGGTGAGGATGCTTTTGTTGGTGACTGATGCAGATGCTGCCTGTGATGAAGCCTTGTTTCCCACCTCCCCATGCTGGCTCTGCCTTCATCCCAGCCCATTCCCTCAGCATCCCCTCTGCCCCTGTAACTCAGCATCAGGTGCAAAGCAGGTTTTAACCCAAACCAGCGTGCTGTGGGGAGGAGGAGCAGGAGCAGCTCACGAGCTTTGTCCTCGGAGCGTCTGTGCAGGGGCTGGTCCCACCTCGGGCCAGCGGGTGCCTGCTCTGCGCTGCCCAGCTTTGCACCCAAAATACTCATCCCAACCTCGCATTGCCTCGGAATAGCCAAGTACACAGTGCCCTCTCCTGCCAGGAGCCCGTGTTCTTTCAAATATTCCCCCACACCTGCCTTTTTGCCCCCTTATAAAGGAACGGAAATCATTTTATGGCTTGTTTTTTGTAAGATGTTGGTTACAAACTGTCACAGAGTTGAAAACAGGGGGGGATTTTTCCTCTCCGAGCGTTTTGGCTCCGGCAGCGCCAGCGGCCCCAGCCCAGCCCCAACCGTGACATCTAGCGGGAGATCGGCTGAGCACTGCTCTTCTCTGGAAAGGAGAGAAAAAAGGTCATTTCCCCCTTGCCAGTCACCCCCGTAGATGTGCCAGCTGTCCCAGGGGGAGGGCTCGGGCAGCGGGGCAGGGTGGCGCGATGCCGCGCTCAGTCCAGCCTGCGGCCAGCCCGGGCAGCTAAGGCGGGCTCACGGCTTTTGCTGGGCTCACAGCAAGGAGACTCCCGCTCTATTTTTCAAGCAGCTTCCAGCTGCCCAAAGGCAGACACCCTCCTTTGCTGTGATGCCGTCTGGCTGCAGCCCTAGACCTTTATTTATGCACAAAAGCGTTATGTTATGCAATATCCAATATTCCTGACAAAGTCCAGAAGCTTAAAAAGCTCAGGTCCTTTTGGCATCGAGCCACACACACCTGTTCCTCCTCTACTGGAATGGGGCAGCACCTTTGTATAAGACATGCATCATAAAAAGGCAAACTAAGATTAAAAGTGTAATCAGATTTCAAAATCATGTTTTGAACTTCTGCTTTTTATTACTTTGTTTCTATTTCTTGTTGTAAAAGGATTGCTATCAAACAATACAAGATTGCTGCCAGGAGTTTAACAGAGGTGAGACTCAGGACATGGGCAGGTGCCTGGTGCAGAGCCTGTCCCAGCCAGGGCTGGTCCATCCTGATTCTCTTTCTGCAGGTGCACAGAGAACATTTTCTTTGTTTCCCTTTATTCGCCATATTTAGCACAACAAATAGTTTGTTCAGAGTTAAAACCCGAGTGGGATTTGAAAAAAAAAAGCACAGGAAACTGTTTTTATTTTTAATTCAGCTGCAAGAGGAAAACAAGAGATGAGGCTATGACATTGATTATTCCAACATCTTGGAAGTCCAGGCTGAAAAGAAACCCAGCTAGAACAAAACTTTCAATTCATTAAAGGCAAACCAAGAGAGACTTAAAGCCATCCATTCCACACACAGCTCTGACTGCATCCTGCAGAAGAGGGCAGCAGTGTTTCCCCATTCCAGGACATGTTCTCCAGCCCAGCTGCACAAGGGGCTCATGGAGAACAGGGTGATTTGGGAGCACAGTGCTGGGTTCAGGTCGTTCCAAGCCATTCCAGTGCACACCTGGAAGTGCATTTTGAGCAGCTCTGGGCTACCTGCACAAACCACATGGCTGCTTTAACAAACTGGAAGAGCTGAGCCTGGCACAAGGAGGTGCCCAGCCAGCTGTGTGCAGATCTCTCTGCTTTCTCCCTTGCTGGCAGCTGAGCTCAGCTCTAGCCCCAGGCTGAAGGTGAGAAAGGGCTGATTAACCCAGTTCACAACAACACTCCAGTGGTGTAGCTGAGAGGGATTTGAACAATGGTAGGTGGTGACCAGAGAAGAGGAAATGGCTTCAAATTGGCAAAGGGTGGGTAGATTTTACATATTAGAAAGAAATTCTTCCCTTCAAAGGTTGCCCAGAGAAGCTGTGGCTGCCCCATCCCTGGAAGTGTTCAAAGCCAGGCTGAACCAAGCTTGGATCAACCTGGGATAGTGGAAGGTGTCCCTGCCCATGGCAGGGGTTGAAACTGGAATACCTTTGAAGTACTTTCCAGTCCCAACCATTCTATGACTCTCTAACTCTGTCTAGTTCTGCTAACAGTTTTTGTGTGCAGGAAGTTCTGAGCTCTTGTCTGGACAGTGACCCCAAACATGCACAGTCCTGGGGCTGATCAATGTCCCTTTTGGAACAGTCACATCTCATCTGCCTGCAGAGCAAATGATACCCCACAAAAGGCACAGTGAGGGGACTCTGCTCTCTCTTCCAGAGCTCAGAGGCAATTCCAGGGGAACAGGCAGCTGGCACAGGACCAGAACTGAGGGAGGTTGAGTCCCACAGCTCGCCTGGAGGAACTATTTCAAGCATTTTAAATTTTAACCACACATGGCAGCATCACTGCGCTGCAGGGAGAGGTCATAGCAGAGAATCACAAGCTCCATCCCAAGTCAGTCCAAAATAAGAAACAATTTTTCAAAACATCCCAGCTCTCTGCAAGCTGAGAGTCTGGAACAGAGCTCTTCCTCTGCCTCAGGGCAAAAAAACCCCAAACCACAGCTCTTTTCATTGCTGACCTTTACATTGTCAGGAAACTAATACAAGCAATCTTCTTGGAGAAGCCGTAGGGAAGGTGAAAGGAGAGCATGGCATATGAATAAACGTAAATCCAGAGGGTAGTGGGGGAGGAAATCAACATCATATGGTGCTGTGCTTCATCAAGATCCTAACTGGGAGAGGAAGCAGATAGGAGATGAGATTCCAGCTGTGACACTCCATTGATGTTGCTCAGGGGTACTTTGAGCTCCTAACCTGGAGCTTGGCAGCCACCGTGTAAAAGAAGCACGGGACTAAGGGCTGCTTGTCCCCAAGTCCCAGCCCCTGCCAACCTGCTGCCCCCAATGGCTCTCCCCATGTGAATCAGTAACACACAGGCTTGGGGACCAAGTGCAGAGGTCAGCTCTCTGAATTTCCCATTGAACTCCCTGGTTTCACCCACACCATGTTGTTTTAACAGTGTGACTGCAATGGGGACCACGAGGTCGGACTCCTCCCAGTGCCTCAGCTCTCAAGTGGGGATCCCTTGGCTGCCCTGCTTCTCCATCCTGCCTTAGCAGAGACACCAGGCCAGCTCCCTCCCAGCCTCCCCACAGCAGCAGTGCTGGGATCACCTCCTGGCCAGGCAGGCAGATGTGCCTGTAGAAATCAGGTCTGTGCAAGAGCAGCTGCTGGTCCACACAGCTGTGCCTGTCCTTTGGGGCAGGGAGAAAACAGATTCATCAATGAAACTGAATCTGCTCCATCAGAAACTACAACCATCTGTCAGCTTATTAATAGGCACAGAACTCCTGTAAAGCACTGCCATGAATACTCCAGGAAGATCTTTGTTTGGAGAAAAGTTTAGGTTGCAGCAACTGCAGCATTGGGTGGGGAAGGGTGATTGATGGTGGAATTTAAACCAGTTTATTACTTCACTTCTGCAAAATCAAATTAGTGGATTCCTTTCTCCAGTACAGCATCTTCCCCCTCAGACAGCTAAAGCCTTACTTACTTGGCTTTTACATATTACACCCCAGGCCTTCTTTAGATTCCCAAAACACTCACATGCCTGCTCATTTCTAAGGACTCTTCCTACTGACTGGAGTGCAGGTTAAGGTGGGAAAGCATCTCGATAACCTCCCAGTCCCAATTTCTGCCAGGAACACATCCCAGCTTTGTCAGGTGGCCAGAGGGAAACCTGAAGAGGCTTTCAGAGAGACCTGTAAAACATTTACAGAAACACAGCAGCACTCAAAACAGCTCATTTTCATTTCTTATATCATGAGACTGAAGATGTGGGGAGGAGGGAGAGGAAACATGTTTCCAGATTATTTTAAACCATCTCCATTATTTCTGAGACATGCATTTAAACCGCAAGGGTTGCTCTTCCTTTAGTAATAACCGAGTTATTTTTGTGCTGTGCTTGATTCTCTTGTGAGAACAGGCAGCTAAAATAAACACTCTGTATCTATTCACATCAAAGTTTTTCCAAGAGGAATTGAAATACTGCTGATGTGGCCTATTTTTCCTTAACCTCCAGCTTCTTGTCCTTGAAGCAGTGTGACGGGGGAGTCGCCTCCCTCGCTGCACCGCTGCCATTTGCTCGCTCCGAAGCTGACGCGGCGGATGCTCCAGGGATGAGCAGCCTGAGCCATTTCACATCCGTGCAATTTTTCTCATGCCTCACCAGCTGTGCAGCCAAAACACACGTTACAGGTCTCTCTCCTGAAGTGTGGGAAGGGGAATGCAAGGAGCTGTGTCCCTGATGCCTGCAAAGGGGGCTCCCTGCTCCCCCTGCACAGCCCTGGGACTGGGACAGTGCTGCAGGATTCCCCTCCCAGCCAGGGAATTGAACCATTTAAGGGTGCTCAGCTCTCAAATGGGCCACCTGCAGGTGCCAGACAATCTACAGCCAACAGAGCTGGGTAGGAAAGCAGCAGCAGCTCCTGGAGACGACAATAAACCAGCCATGGTGACAATGGGAGAGGGCAGCAGACGGTACAGCAGCTCAAGACCTCAGCCTGCTGTGCACAAAAAGCTGAAGGCTGAAATAAGATCCCAGCTCTGGCAAAATGGACCCTTTCCAAGTACTTGTAAAGCTCCAAACAGCTGCAGGGAAGAAGAAAACTCTCAGGAGCTGTGGCAAGATAAATGCACACACACAAACAAGGTCCCTTCTTGAGCAGAAGAGGCACCGAGCAGGTGACAGCGCTGGAGGGCCTGGGGACAGCAGGCTGGGCAGTGCACAGGCTGCTCCTGAGGAACCACAACTGAGGAAAACTCTCAAGATATCTGACACAACTTGCCTGGCCAGAAGACTCCCAAGAAACCAAGACAGCTCTAAGTCATGTTTTGTGGGATCAGTAGAGGACAGGTCCCAGGGAATGGCAGTGACAGGTTTGCTTGCCCTGGGGACTTGCCAGTAAACCCTCACAGCACCTGGCAGCTCTGATGGGCAGACAAAAAGCTGAGTATCAATCTGTAATTGCAAGGTAGAGGATTTTAAACACTATCAGGCTTCAGGGAAGGCATCCCTTCCCACTGTGTGTAACCAGGAGCAGGGTCTGTGGATGCAGGTGCAGCCAATGCCTCCCTGTACCAGGATCCAGCATTACAGGATTAGTTTGGCAATTATTCGGTCATCCAAACTCATTTTCATGTAAGGTGCTTGAGGAACTCCAGAGCATCTAAAAGATTTTTTGCAGGGCTGCACAGAGCTCTTGAAAAGCCTCTGGTCTATTGTGTATTTTCCCTTTTTGCCTTAATCCAATATCAAGCATTTCTCCAGGGAATAATGTGCAGGCTGCTCAGCAGCATTAGCAGTAAGTCATTATTCTTTACAAATTGCAAGTCATGAATTTTAACAACTCTGAGGAAAGTGTTCATTAGTATTTTCCCAATTTCTAAGATTAGAAATTGAATGGAGATTTACCCATAGCTTGTTATCAAAGCCAAAAGGCAGCAACATTTCCAAGCAGAGTGCTGCTCTGCTATTGTGTAGTTAAAAGGAATGAATGTTTAAAATATAACATTGTTAATTAGTTAAAAGTTACAAGTATGTCATGCAAATTGACATAAACCAGAAAATACCTCAACATGCTGCATTTCAACAGATGGCAAGTGGGTAATGTCAAATTACACTTTGCCTCGTGTAAAGAAAAGATCTCTTTAATTTCTTGAAGTATTCCTCAATTTCTTCTTAGTAAAGGAACTGTTTGTAGGATTTTAGTCTTTTTTTTCTTTTTAATAGCTTTGCTGTAGTCTTCTATTTTCTCCTGCAGTACAAGGGAACTGCAATTTAAGCAGAATCACCAGTGTCTCCTAAAATATGTTGCATTGCCATTTGCTGTTACACTACTGGAGCATTCCACTACAAAAACAAAACCCTAAAAAAACCAATCAACCCACAAACTGACTCCTTTGGCCATATGGTTATTTATACTTATTATAAATTAGGGTAACTAAAAATTGAAGCTTTTAATACATAACACTTAAGACTGGAACCGTACTGGGGGTGCCAATACTTGTATTTATGGGAACATATGTTTAAAAAGGCTAACTTTAAAAGACTAGAGCTTTTCTAAGAGGGAAATTAATCTTGTGCTTCACAGTATCTGTGTTTCTACCAGCCTGGAGCAGAACAGAGCACTGCAGTTGGAGTTTCAGGGGATGCTTTGGAAACTGGGACAGCAGCCTAAGTGGTACAGGCTGGGGGAGATGGGGATGAGAAATGCAGAGAGAGCAAAGGAAGATGCACAGGGTTCTGCACCTTCCTTCCCAAGTGCCTCCTGGCCAACCCCTTCCATGCACTCATGCGTGTGCATTGCTGAACAAGAGCTTGTTCCATTGCCACCTTCACACCAAGCAGGTTTTCCATTTGAATTTCAGCATTTGCATTCTCTTTTTTAGAACTTAGTAGCTCAGTAGTTGAAAAATCAGCTTCTGAAGTCACACTTTTCTCAAAAAATATTTGAGTCTTGTTTAATCACATGACTCCCTCCTTACTTTTTAAAAACTGTCCTGTCAGCATCAAGAATTTGCAGGAAATATAAAGAAAAGGTATTGCTTAAGTGAGAAATGTTCTTGGGTAATGCTTTGCAAAGCACTTCCCTGTTCACACATCATCATCCTGCTTAATATTTTTTTTTTTTTTGTTGCTGTTGGTGTGTATTTAATGGATTAGATCTTCCTTGCAGGTCAAACAGCAACCTGAAAAACATCTAATACAGGGATGTTTTGGGATGTACTGGGCATCCCTGCTTTATTCAGATATTCTGTTGCAAAGCTTGTAGAAAATAGGTAAAACTTCCAAATTCTCCACACAAGAAAGAAACATTGCTGTTAAAATAGTTTCAGACTGTCCCAGGTGAAGCTTTCCCAACACCAAAAGCTGGCTGAGAGCCCTCGCCCTGGATCTGGGAAGGCAGCAGTTAATCCTCCCTTTAATATCAGAAACCCTTCATTAAATCCAGTAGATCAAAGCAGCAGTTCAGTTTTAGTTCCCATTCCCTGGAGTCAGAGCAGACAGCTCTGCAAGGTGGAAACCTCATCACTGTCCTTGCAAAAATACTCACATCATCCTCAAAAGAAGCACAGTGGAACTATTTTTTTTCAAGCTTCTGCCATTTAAAGAACAACAACAAAACCCCCCCAAGTAAGTTTCAAAACACACTTGGTAGTAAAACCAAGTGCTGTTAATGTGTCCAAACACTCCAGTTGTTCAGGAAAAAGATGCTTCAATTCTTTAAGTTTTTTAAGATGATCAATTTCTTTATATTTTTTTCATTCATTTTTCATGCCAACACCTATGTTTCCATTAACTGGAAGCTGAAGTGGTAACTGCAACTTCATGTTTTGAAAGAAGTAATCTATACATCAAACATACATCATTGGTTACATAAAACATTCTACTTCAACATAGGAAGAGCCAAGTAAGTAAGTAAAATATAAGTAAGTAAGGAAAAAATACAGTAAACAAGACAGACTGCTCAAATCTTTTATGTATACATATTTATTTGTAATTTTACAGTGGCTTTAGTACTGTTTTACAATAACATTTTTGGAAAGAAAAAAAAACCAAAAATCTTCAGAACAAGGCTTTAACTAGAACTACAGAACTAGTTATTGACAGTTTTCCTCATGAAATTCTAGTTTTCTAAAGAGTATCAGTCCAAAAAACCAATGAAGCATGACTGCTGTCCATAAAAAAACAAAAACCAACAAAACAAACAAAACCAAAAAAACTTTCTAGTCATTCTGAAACCAAAGTCCAGCATCAGACAAAATAGCCACTGCACTGAGAGGAATATGTCCCTATTGCACAAGCATTGAGAATGAGATATGACAATCAAAGCCTAATTCCATAGGCAGAAGAGGCCACAGGTATCTATAGTTAGACTTCAAAGCACATCTTTCTTCTGAAATTATATACCAGACTAGAACTAATGTTAAGGCCATAAAACCAGAACACTGTAACAAGTGATAGGGCTTGATGCTACTTTTGGTGACATTTGGTAAACAGAAGGTGGGAAAGAGGACACCAAACCAACAACTCATTCTGAGGGGAGTTAAACTTGAAGGCATTCAAAAGAAATTCTCAAAGAACTCTATTTTGGAGGGGGTTTGTTTTGAGTCATTGGATAAAACGATTTCATAACTCATCACCTAATGAGCCTATTACACTCTTTAATAGCCCGTGTTCTGTAATACATTAAATAATATATTTTCTGGAATTTACATTTAATTTGTATGAAAACAGTTAATTATTTCTGCTTGTTATTCCCTCTTTAAAATAGATGAAGATTTGTATAGTCTTTATAAATTATCTTAATAACCAGGTAAGGCTTCAATGTACTGAGTTAACTGCACACAGGTATCTCTAATTTGCTCTTAATTAGGCATCTTAAACTGCTAAAACCACCTGGGGAACCACGTTGTGATTTAAAGAAAGGGATAGTTAGGTATTGCTGTCTGTTCTAATTGTGTTCATTTGATTAGTGTATAAAACACCTGAAAGCAATGGCTCCAAAGAAGCAGTAGCTACCGTGGAAATTTGAACATTTTACTTTAGGAAAATCTGGGAATCTGATGAAGCTGAAAATGCACATTAGTCATTTTATAAAGTTTGGCTTGCTACCAGTTAAGAAAATATAGGTATCAAAAACAGACAAATACAGTGCTAACCATCTGTTACATTTTCTTTTAAAAAAATTAGCACCAATTTAAGCATCTGAATTCATAGAAAATGTGACACACTTGGGTTTTCAAAAAAAGGTTTTCCCCATTAGAAGACAAGACAACAGCACATGCTCAGGGGTGTAAGGAGCTCTGTGATCAGCAACAAACACAATCTCTGCTTCAGGTAGCCAGCACCAAATGCTCTTTGCACCTGACTCCTTCCTCCCCTGCTTTTGTTATCCTAAGGAGCCTGTGGAGTGCTGAGCCAGTGCCCACCAGGGAAAGAAACACAGGACCTGCTCAACACACCCCACAAATACCAGGGCTTTGGTGTTTGGAGCACTGCAGAGCAGGGACAGTGTCTCCCCAGGGCAGTCACAGAGCATCTGCTGCAGAGGAGTCCCACAAAGCTGTCCTGGCCTCACCACAGCACATACAACTTCATGATGCATAGCCAAGAGTTAAGAAAAGTCTTTTTTTGTTTAAAAAAAGAATCCCAGTGCTCACAGCGAGCTGCCCTTGCTACAGGAGCAGACATTGCTGTGTCTTTATTTAATAGATGGCCAGGTAGTCACACTGCCAATCAAGTCACTCATTCAGAAGGTATTTCTCAAATGATCTCTTATCATGTGATAAATTTCAGCCCCCCAAAGGTTTCTGATTTCTAATCTCTGAAAACAGGTTTAAAGAAGCATGCTGATCAAATCTGTCAGTACAGCAAAGGCTGCAACCAAAATTTAAACACATTAAGCATGTTATGTCATTCCTTTTCACACCATATATGGTTGTATTTAGAAGAATCCTAAAGTGCTTCAAACCCAGCAATTAATAAAGTTGATTTATTTTGTGCAAAACTGCAAGCACCTTTTAAAATAATAAGCAGCAGCATCACTGAATAAACTTAAATAGTTAAATGTATTTTCTCTGTTTTGTCTTGAATTCTTGGACCAGAATGATTTGCCATGTTTTCAATAACAAATTGCAGAAGAGTGCATTTTATTAGTTTCATTTTATACCAGACTTGTTATACACGTTTGAAATAGCGGACCCAGGAAATTTATATCCATAAAGCAACACTGTGGGATTGAAATCCAACAACTGAAATTTTAGCTGCAAAAATAATCATTTTATAAAACACAAACAGAAAAATGGCTCTCTCTCCAATTTCCTCCAAAGCTAACATGAGAAAAGATAGTTTACTTTAAACATCATTTTAGCCCCAGACATTATTTTTGCATGCAGAGTGGGCAAAAACCAAAACTGATTTGACAACTTGTGTAAGAAGCTTTTAGAACATCACTCATGTAAAAGACAATCTAAAATACGTAAAATAATGAACCAGAATACACTTTTTTTGTCATATTTCAACACATTAAAAAAAATAATTCAAGACACTCTGGAAAAGCAAAGAAATCACTCGATTCATTATGGAACTCAAGTCCAAATTCTGCATCTGGATGCAGGTGTCCCTGGATCAAAACCAGTTTTGAGCAGGAATGACACAACACACATCCCAGGAAAGAATCTGGTTCCCAGAACATGATCTCCCTAGGTTTAGCATCAAGCCCTGCTAGAATCCATATGACACATGTAGAACATGCAGACAAATGCAGTTCAGCACTTACCCAAACACTCTGTGCTGCTGCAAGGCTGAACCCACACTCCCCAAGGACCACCAAGGTCTGTCTGCCCCTGGAGCTGTGACCTCCCAGCTCACTCCCAGCTGGAGGGTGGCTCTTGTGACAACACAAGGCTCACCCACCCTGTCCTTGGAGACTCCATACGTCAGCTGTGTTTGGAATAGCTAACTCCTACTTCATTCATAAAATTATGATTTTAAGGAAAGTGATTTAGCATTTAAGGTCCTTCCTTTAAGAAAGAAAAAATTAAACATATGGAATAACTTTTTTCCTTTTAATTAATTTGGAATAAACACATATGCTCTGTTAGGATGTAAAAAAAGACAAAACCTCTTTCGAGAGCCCTCTGGTTCCTAACAGCTTTTGAAACTCTCCAACCAACTAGTTAATTTCTAGTCAAGGTTGAGTTTTTCATTATTTTGACAAGAAAATGCAAGCCCTTGCTGGAAACATTACAAAACTTCAAAGGCTGTTTGCAAACTGTAGTTTCCAGTCCTAAGACTAGTTTAGTTTGTATGATCCATGCAGACAAAGCCTTAATTTTGACATTCTTTCTTGTCTTCTTCCATAAATACCTAGACTTGTCATATCACAGTATTTCCTCAAAGTTCACTTACAGGCTGCTTAACCAGATTGCAAAATGCCAAGCTTCTCCTTCTAAAGGCTTTTTTGAGGAAAAATGATATGAGCACAGATGAAATGAACTGTTTAAAACATACTCCATTTCTGCAATGCCATTCAGCTACTCAGTGTTCAGATGTTTAACAAGTTTCTGGTAAAGTATCTATTGACAGCCAAAGATCCCTTTCTTTTTCAGGTGAGCAGTTAAGATTACAGATTGTATCTATGTTGACCACCATTTAATTTAGTCATAGTTCATAAATTGTCTATGTATGCTGCAGTAGTGTTAACACTATACAAAGTCTCTCAAAGGAAAGTAACATTCATGTTTACAAAATTGAGCTGTTTTCTTAATATATATGTATACACACACAAATTCTTAATTTTTAAATACATATAAATATTTATAAATGCCAAAGTGCAAAAAAAAAAGGGTCAATTGCATCACTTTACATACATAATTTTAGTAATAGGAAAAAAAGTGATTATATTGCACACCAAACTCTCTTAATTTTTAAACCCCAATGTCAAGTTACATTGGATTTTGTTTTCCATCAGCGAGGAGGTTCTTGTGGCATTGACAACCATGTCACAAAGCTGGCACTGAATCTCCCCTGCAGTCAGGAGCAGTGACACGGGAGAAGCTGCATGCAGTGCACTGAGGGCCCCCATGAGCACACTGGGACACCTGGGAGCTGCAGCATGCACCTGCCTGGCTTTGGTGGCTGTCCTCTGCATGTGTGGCCTCTGGAGAGCCACAGGCATATGCACAATGGTTTTGAATGAAACTGCAGTCAAAATCCACACTATTCACAGACACTTCATGCATGCTCTGAAGGCATTCTGTAATTAAGCTTCCATGTATGCCATAGCAAGAAGACATCAAAAAAATGTAGGCATGAGACAGCTTTTCCTACAAGATTTACAGATCAACTCATTTAATCTCAAGGTTGGGGTTTCTCTTCTTGTTCCAAGAGTATATTTTCAAGTATGTAACAGTATGTACTAGGAGAAGGACAAATACCAGTTCAAGTCACGAAGACAGAACAGTATTGTTAAAAACATTTAAAGACAATTTGAATCACAGAATAATTTAGGTTGGAATAGACCTGGAAGACATCTGGTCCAACCCTCCGTTGTGCTGAGCAGCCCAAGTTCAACAAGAAAAATTCAACTCTGCAAGTATTCAAATCACATGGGGAAAAAGAAATAAATCTTTAAGTCTTCTTAAGTAGAAACTGTTAAAATGAACATAGCACAGTGCAACTTCAGCTGAAAAATTTAAAAGTCTCAAAAAATCAAATTCAACAGATGACTTCCATCATGAATCACTAATTGCTCATTGTGAATAGGTGTCTTCAGCTATTTTAACTTACACAAATAACATGGACTAAAAAAAGCAAAAGAACAGCAAAGTGTACTGTTCTGCTATATGATAAATAGGTATTTTTAAGTGTTTTTCCAGTGACAAGAATGCACTAAAAAATTTCACATATACTGTCAGTATCCAAAGATAAAAGTAAGTTATCCGTAGGTTGAAAACCAAACAATAAGAAAAACCACAAGCCCCAAATATCTTGCAATTCAGTTTAAGAGAATTTAAAAAATCAGATATGCAGATATTAATTTTTTTTTAATCCTCTGGGACACTAAAATCTTGTTATTTTTACTACAGCAAATTAAGCTATTAAGAAGGGGCAAAATTTTAATATGAAAGCAACGTTTGCATAAGGAGAAAGTGCTGCTTTTCGAGTCATAAGGCCTGGAACAATGGACAATTGTGTTTTACATGAGAAGTATGTCAGTAATGCAGTGGCTCTCTGGGCCAGTATATTTTACAGGTTCTATTTATATATTCAAGACAAGAGTATCTGATCAACAGCTAAATATAGTGCCTTTAAGAAGTGGTGTTTTACCTCATCGTGTACATGTCTATTACTCTTACAGTTCTACAGTTCAGTCACACACATGCACACACGAGATCCTTTAGCAAATTTCACACCTGTGCACTCCAAAGTGAGCGTGCACGAAGTCACAAGTGTGTGTTACAAAGCAATTTAAGCCCTACCCTACTGCAAATGCATTTTCTAATTCAACAGATTGTGCAATGTAACAGGCTATTTTGTATTATCTGATTCTGAAAACTGTATTGATAAATCTGTATGGAAACAGCAAATAACCTCCTCCTCTTGTCTGACACTGCATTTAGAAAATTTGTATTAAACACGTCTTTCTTCTCACTACAAATAGACTTTCCTAAGGTGAGAATAGAGCTAAGCTCTGTTACCTAAATGCTTAATTTACAAGTGACTCAGAACTACTATACTTTTATTTTTTTAATTACTCACTAGATACAATGGACCCATTAAAAAAATGGAAAATATTTATGCAGCTTTTTGAGGCTGCAAGTATCTCCAAGTCATCTCTGCTTTTATCAGAGCTTGCAGTGAATGAAGAGCATCACAGATAAAACTTCTTTTTCTGTTTATCTTTGTTAAAGGATGAGTATCACAAGCTGGAAAATACAGAACATTTTAGCACACTCTCCTCTTCTAAACAGGCACTGCTTCACAGAAAAGTCACTCATCCTTCCTCAAGATTTATTTAAGCCACTGTATCTTCCATCCACATTTAAAAGACTGAAAAAGACACT
This sequence comes from Urocynchramus pylzowi, assembly GCA_013397555.1. Taxonomy (NCBI): domain Eukaryota; kingdom Metazoa; phylum Chordata; class Aves; order Passeriformes; family Fringillidae; genus Urocynchramus; species Urocynchramus pylzowi. Next base: position 462,170 of record VZRH01004533.1, read on the forward strand.
CAGGTGAAATACAAAGTAATGGCTTTATGCTTTAAACTTCACGTTTATCTCTTCTACAAGAAGAGAGAATTATTGAAAAGTGAAGATAGAAAGGGTTTGATTAAAAGAAAAAAGAAGTGCTAGGTGGAAGAAAAACTGCCCTTTAAACACAGTACTGAGAGCATTCCACATGTGAGCTCACACTTACACACAACACTCTGGTCGTTAAATAAAGCAAACTGCCACAGTCACACGGTAAAACAAACTTCATAAGGACTATACATTCAAAAAACCTACTCATGAGCAATACTGTACTAAAATGTAAACAACCACTGTGTCACAGAAGCCTGCCAGCTGGGACTGGAGATTGATGAAGCCTTCACTTAAGAGAAGTTATTGGCTAAAAGTCTATTATAACTGCTCACCTGAAATAGGCTGAAACAAAGAAAAGCCTGTAATAGTGTCTAAATTTAATTTTTTTTTTGTTCTTTAGACATTGATTTGCTTCCATTCTACAACATTAAGCAGGCAATTTCATAACAACTGAGTAAAAAAACAACAGGCATTACTTTAGCAGAACATGCAGAACATGGAGTTTTTCTACTTGGTTCCATTAACTTACAAGCAATTCAGGCCCAATGGAAACTAGAGTTCTTTTCCCAAGTCAAGTCTGCAATCACAGCTGATCATCGACATCCTTCGAGGGGTCCTGTCAAGGCATCCAGGCTGCTGTCTGTGTCTGAGGCCAATGTTTGCTCTGTTGACATGGATGAAATGTCATTGATAGATGATGACTGGGAAGGACTGGTGTTGCTATTCACTGCTGCATCTGTGCTAAGAAAACCAAACATAATAAAATCTGAGGCAAGACAATATTACAGTCACAAATAACCACGCTTCTGGGCTGTGAGCAGCACTTTCCCCACAGAAATCCTTAGAAAATCAAGGAATTAATAAAAAAGGAGAAAAGCAAGCAGTAAGGGCCCTAGCAATCAAAAGCCAAGGTGACCTTTTAAGAGATTTTTATTTTTCTCCCTCTCTGTGGAGGAAAGGAAGAAAAGACTAACAATGCATAGTGTGAATAGTGACTTGAGTGTCTAGAAATCTAACAGATATAGTTAACAAAAGACAGTACAATACTCTGATTACTGAGCTGTAAGAACAGCAGCAAACACAAGGATTCAATCATGGGCACAAATACTGAGCCCTGATAAGTACCCTGAGTGAGCTCTAACACTGTTTAACCTGAGGAAAGGGGCTCATGCTGAGCCTCAGCACAGCACTCAGCACAGAGTCACCTGAGCTCCAGGTGAGCTAACTGGTGCTGATCATTTCATTTGATCATTGACTTTAGGGACAAGGCAGCTCAGGGTGTGGGACACACAAGACCAGTGAAATTTTTCTTCAAGTTCAGAACAATTAAAAAGCAGAGCACATGGATCTCCAAAGGCAGATCAGTCTCAAGAGTCCCAAACAACAAAAGCTTTGCCTACCTGGATTACTGAGGAGATTTCTTCACTCACAGGGCTATGTGTGACAGTTACAGAACTACTGAAACAATGACTAACCTGAGGGCTGATCTTTTACCACACCATTCTTGCTCCTTTCTTCCCAATCCATAACTTCTTTGTATATTAATTCTTACAAGAGAACAGTGGGACAAAAGAAAAAAAAGAGACAGGAAAAAGCACTGTAAGATCACAGAGGATTTGTATATAATTCACATTTGTATCAAGGTACAAGGAAATGGTTAAGGGTCAGTCTGGAAGCAGAACTGTTGACGCATTTATTTGCCATCTTTCCTACAGCAATGGTAAGAGAATTACACAGATTTTCTCAAGCATCAAAGAAAGACAAAGACTGTACCAAAATCAACATATCATAAATAGCACAGCTGTCCACTTAAAAATAACAAATATCTCACTCCAAAATTTTATGTATATCTACAATGCATTAATATTAACTTAAAAAAAAATCAGATTTGGATTCAAAATCTGATTTTATGTAAATCTCCCTGGAAATTTTACTTTGATAACAAAATTTTATTCTTTACTTTGATAACAAATTTTTATTCTTGAAGAACCATCTCCATGGGTGTACTGAGGAAAGTCTGGATATTTTGAAGAAGGTTAAACAGTTAAAATATTGTATGAAAACCCTCATTTATTAGTCAAGGACAACTTAGGATACAGTCACCTGAACAACACCCAGAAAAATCCAGAGCTGTAACTTAAATCACAGAAGTTTGTGTGTGTACCCACAGTCTTAATGTAACTTAAATAACAATATCTAAATAGATTAAGGACTCTTCAATTCTGAGTAACAATGTTTACAAATGCATTCAATTACATTTAGTGGATCCATTTTACTTTTCCACCTTGCAGTAATCAAAGATGATCTGAAGCCTACCTACCTGTGCAGGCATGCCCTAAGGATAACATATGTATAGATCAGCCAGAATCAATATCTGAAATTTATAATGCTGTTCTACAAAAGCAAGCAGCTTCCAAAGTAGTCATAAAAGATGCCTATTACCCTTGGTGTTGTGATGGCAGATGTTAAAATTTTAACTGCCTCACCATTTAATGGTTTTGACTCAAACTGTAAGGTGAAATTGATTTTAATACTACAGTGCTGTTTATTCTTTTGTTTAAGTCAACAGTTTAATCTATTTGGTCAATAAATAAGCAATGAGATTAGAGAGAAAAACCTACACCACAGGACTCTCCTGCTATTTAAGATTTCTAAAACAAATGAACTAGTAAATATTGTCAAGAGATATGGCTTAAACAAAGCACACTGAGAAGAGGCATGTTTCTTTTTCAGAGAACTCTCTATCAAGGAAAAATCTATATAGATTACAAGCACTTAAGAACAAAAAGGGAAGGAAAAAAGAAAACTGCAGCATTTTTTTGAACAGACTTCAGAATGTTCCATGTATATATGGAACACACCTAGGTAGGTCGACAAACTGCATGTATTCACTCCACACACAACATGTTTCCATCCCTGATTTCTTTTCCTGTTGCCACAGGCAGTACTGCTTATCTGCAATAGTGGGAATTATTTGGAAGAGTCTGTTACACAATCCAGCACACACTGCAGCCACTCACTAATAACACAAGATACTACAGCAAATGTAATTTGTCATGCTCCTTCCTTACCTTTCCATTCTTCAATTGCATGTTCTCTTTCTTCCAATTGTGCATCATAGATTTGAGGTGGAGGCTACAAAGAAAAGAAAAGAAAAGTCTGTAGTGCCTACTAGGTCAGGTTAACACACTCAATCTTAACTAAAAAATCTAAAAATGACAACTTTTTTAGCATTTTTTACCTTCATCGTTGGCAGTTTATTCCCTATACTTCAAAGACACATTCATTTTACAACTCCAGAATCTGCTTTAAAGTCCTGCCTCACACTGAAAGGCAGTTTAAAAGCATCAACCTAAACAAAATTCATTGTAAGGCTTTACAGTGCCTTAGAGCAAGACCCTGTTTCAAAAGCCCAGGATTGCCACCAAACAGGCACCTCTTTCTGTAAATAAAAAGAAATATTAACAACCACTTTCAGAATTATATCAGCTCCCCACCAGCAGCTGTCCTTCAGGTGATTCTGCCCCTAATGCTCATCTGAAGGCTTCCTGTGTGACTCCTGCTAGTCAATGAGTTCAAAGCATGCTCTTGTCTAAAATTAAAGGTATTTTTAAAGTAATTGAATTGGAATCTTAGAAAATTTATTTTAATTGCAAACTTACAGCTTCTGCTTCAGCTGGATCATACCAGACAGTAATATAAGGATGACGTAAGGCTTCATCTACAGAAATTCTCTTGTCTGGATCTACTACAAGCATTTTTGACAATAAATCTCTAGCTTGGCTGGCTAGAAAAGTAAAGGTGAAAAGAACACAGATGTAAAAGAGCTGTAGAGTTTAATGTCTGACACAGGAAATAAATACTGGAAACACAGGACATGCACTGCAAAATTTCACTTCTGTTCTACAGAATATAGTAAGGTGGATTATTGGGGGTTTTTTTGTTCTTTCTCAGTAATTATCTAAAGATAAAATATAACCCACATGAGCTGTATGCACTTACAAGATGATCAGCAACAATCTCAATAAAAAGTATTACTTTTGGAGATCACTAAATGACAGACATTATAAAATGGATTAAAATTAAGAGAATTAAACAGAATCCTGGGACAGGAAAGAGTACCTATTTAGTAACTACTATTAAGATCTGAAAACTTGTCATAAATGAAAGAAACAGAAGGTATGCAGCTTTTAATGTTGATACCTACTGCAATAAATATTTTTATTAGGCTTTAAATCAAATGTGCTGCAGACATTTTAAATTAACCTCATAGGAAAGCAGAGAGAAAAAACTCGCCTTACTTTTTAACTTGTCACGATCAGATTCTGATGGAAATATCCAGTCTGGGAAGAGCTCTTCAAACTTAATACCAGGATATTTTGGCCTGTTTTCTACATAATTCCTCACTGTAGGCTGCAGTTTCTTCATGAAGTCTGCTGATGGCGTTCCTAATTGTTCAATAACTTTATTCCATTGATCAATATCTGCACCATATCTTTAGGAAAATCAGCTGAAGAATTTGAAGTCTGCACTCTAAAAAAATACCACTTAAAAATCTGAGAAGTTAATGGGAACTTGAACAGAGGACACAAAGATGAATTTGACAGTAGCATCAGCAGTATTCTGAGCTGCCATGCAAAAAGCTACAAAATCTGAGTCTTATTTTTCTGTCAGTGTATTCTGAAGGACAGGCTGGAAGTGCTGCACAAGGCATTATGCTTAAGTATCTTTCTAATTATAATATTTTTCTAGACTCCAAAAGAAGCTTTATTTGGCAGTTGTATCCCTAGCAAAACAACTCTAAGGTCAGAAAAGAAAGGCTGCTGTGGAATCTTCTGAAGTGCAATGTAACATCAAGAACACTGAAGATTCTTGAAGGTAGAGAAAAATACACCAAAAACCCTAAAACACAAATGCATCCCATCCAAAGTAAGGAGCTTTGTACCTGTCTCCTAAGGAAATGAAACTTTGAGTTGGAGCATTTTGCAGGGGTGTAGTTGGATGGTTGGGGGCTTTTTTGGTTGGTGTTTGGGTGGGGTTGGTTTCTTTCCCTTTTTCAACTTCAGAAAAGGTCCAGAGGAGTTCTGAACAGGAAATCCATATTCCAGAAGATTCTATAGCAGGTTCTTTTATTTAAGTGTATCAACCATGGTAATACTCACAGACAACTGTGTTCTTATAATTCAAAATTTAAATATTTTATAAGAATAGTTTTTACAAGTCACAAATTGAAATTGGGCCTCATGTTTCTTCAGGACTGTCCTTTCTGCTCCTCTCAAGTGAAGGAATTTTTCCCAGCCATGGTAACACTTGTTACAGAGATACCAGAGCCTGCTCTGAACCAGCCCAGCTGGGCAAACAAAGCTCATTTATCACACTCAGGAGACACTGCATTAATATTCCTAACATTTAAGTCAACTCAGATCTATGCTTGCCAGTTTTTCCTGATAAAAAGAATGTGCAATTCCAGCAGAGCCTATCCATTGACCTTGCAAAAAAATTCATAGCTGAATTCACCATTTAGCACTTCAACCTATCCATTCTCATGGACAGACTATGCAACTAAACAACAAATATGCTGTACTTTGAATTAAGATGTATTTAAAAAACACTGAGGTGATCTATTTCAGTCAGTGTGTCAGGAATACAATTATGAATACATGTATAGTCACTGCTCCATGCTAAGGCTTTAGACTTCTGATACAAAGATTGAAAATTTTATTTGCTTATTGAATGCATTCCAATGGAAAAGCTAAATTAAAATCAAAATTCAGAACTGATATTGTTAACTGTCATGCTGAAACAAAGCACAGACAAAGAGAAAATTAACATACATCAGGAAATTTTGTTTCTAGCTGAGAAACTTATTTGTGTGAAATCTCCACCAATCTAGATTCAAGAAGATGCTTTTCCTTTGAGTAACAGCAGCCTGGTTAGTCAGAAAATCAAATCAGAGTCCAGTTCATTGAGGCCTCAGAAGACTGCAGGGAAAGGCAGAAAACTTAATGACCCATCCCACTTTAGGGGTAAAAACAGGCAAAAAACAGTATCTCAGTTTCAAAGTGCTTTACAGATGGTGAAAGTTGAAAAATTCTCGAATATAGGAAGGACTTAAAATAAGCCTCTTAGCAGAAACCCAAGTGGGATTTCTGTATAAAGCAGGCAGAGTAAGCTCTGTGGCTGACCTGGCAGCCTTCACACAAAGCCACCCTCCCCACTCTAGAGACTTCAGGGTCAGAAGGAACCAGGCATGTAATCCATGCCAAGTCTATTTGCCTTTAGGGACTCTGGAATAAGAGAAGTTGAAAACAGAGTCCTTCCTACAATCACAACAAAGCATGACTTTTCCCAAGAAAGCACAAACACCCCTCGTGCTTTTTGCATTGGTCAGGCCATCAGTTTCCTTCTCCACATGGGCAGAAAGAGCACCAAAACCACTCAGCTGCTGCCAGGCTTTTCCACTGTGTCACCTTAGGTGCCTACATTCCCTGGTTTTTCTCCATTTCTCATTTCCAGCAGCAGCTGGCAGTAACTCAGGCCTCCCCAGCACAGTCAGGAGCAGGCTCTGTGCATCTATCACCCTGGCAACACAGAGCATCTCATTCCACCCAGAGCACTGCTGCAAGTATCCCAGAAATTCCCATCCACCATCTGGGACAATACAAATTACTGAATCCAAGAGCAGGTTTTCCTGAAGATAGTCAAGGGCAAGGATTGGGCAATATGCTGAAATTTGCTCTCTCCTCTAAATTCCCAAATACTAAGACACCTTTAAATTTAAATTAGCAACCAAACAAAAGAAACCCCAAACACAATCAACAAAAGGAATGCTTCATGGCCATTTTCTGGCAGCAGCACTGCCCAGAAACCACCATGCCAAGGCAATCCTGCAGCTGAAGGTGACAACCTGACCCAGGAAACAGTGATCACCCAGGAAAGGCCTCAACAACACAAACAGTAGTCAGTATCTCACATTAAAGAGAACTGAAACTCTTACAAGAAGCAAAAATCCCTGTAAGCAAAGCTATGCACTTCCCTATCAGGAGAGGAGACTCCTTGAAACATAGACTGGTAGAGCTTCAGTGGCCCTGAGAGAATCACAAATGATAACTTGTATATTCAACAAGCACGAACAAAATTTCCTTCATTTATTCATGAATAAATCAAAATAGCCCATGCTAACAACATGCAGGTGAAAGACACAAAACATCCATGAAGAATTGTGTTAGGTTGGTCTGAAGGCTTCAAAAGGTAAAATAATAAATATAGAAAGGAAGAAAGGTAGAAAAAAAAAAAGATTTATTTAACATTTAATCATTTTACTACTAAATAATGTATGATCAACTATTGAAGATTAGTGTCATGAAATTTAGCATTAAAACTGGAAATCCTCCTCTATAAGATACACAAGTATCTGTGAAAAGGCACCTGATGTTTTAGTGGTGGTTGCTCCTTGCTGATGAGCAAAAATATTATATTGGCTTCAAAAACTTGGAGCACAATTATGAAGACAGGCTGCCCAGAGAAAGTGGGGCTGCCCCATCCCTGGGAGGGTTCAAGGCCAGGCTGGATGGGGTTTGAAGCAACCTGGGATAGTGGAAGGTGTAGGGGGGTTGGAAAGAGATGGTTCTTAAGGTTCCCTCCAACCCAAATCATTCTGAGATTATGGTTCTATGAAATCTTGGAAAAAATATTCATATAAAAATAAGAAATCTTAAAAATATTGGAAGGAGAAATGGAAGAACAACTGTCTTATGGAAGTCAGTTCAAAATCAAATTTTCATAAAATGCGAAAAAAAAAGAACCTCCAGAAAGTTTTTCTTTTTATGTTAAATAATAAAAAAAGATCTCATGCAGTGTGCTGGCCATTAGGTCACCTTTGCCCAGCAAGCCCTAATAAACAAGAAAAAATCTGATTCAAACTCAAAAAATTGTGCAATTAAAAAAAAAAAAAAATTAGTCTACTGTTCAAACAAATAATCAGCAAAATCCATGCATATTTAAGAAGTAACTTTGTAGGCTTTTGCACTTATCCACAAAGAACAAGAGTAAAAAATAAGTTATTTTCTATTTTTCAAACCTAGCACTATCTGTCTTTTAAACTACAAAAGCTGAAGCTCATAACACATTGGATTCAACCACTATAAATTACATGAAATATAGCCTACTAAGAAAATAAAATGGAAAGCTCAACAACTTGGTTAATGACACTAATTTCAAAGAGTACAGTGGATTTAGTAAAACATTATTAAAAATATTGTTTATGCTTTTATACAGATGTAAATAATTGTGTTTCTGTTGGAAGTGGAACGGGACTCAAGGATGACTAGGGAAGGATACGATCAGTGCCTTGGAATATCACACAACCTTTCACCAATTCTCCCATGATGCACCCAACTGACCAGATATCAACTGAAAATAAAAGTGAAATGATCAAATTATGGAGTATCATGAACAAATGTGAGGAAAACAAACAAAACCATCTGCATCTACAGTAAAACACAACAACGTGGAAAACTGCTCACGTGAATTTTCAATCATATCAACACCAAGTGACTGTTCCTGAATTTTGTATTTTGTAAAACATAATCAGTGTTTACATTTGTGAAACCACCACGAAGAAGGATACAATCTCTTCCTGGGAACAGGACTTTATGGAGGACCATTTCTGCCATAATGCACCCAACAGACCAGATATCCACTATCATATGTTAGGTGCAACAAGGACAAAAGATTAAAGAGATTTTTTTTAAAATACCACAATTATTTATTTGAAAGCTCACACTGTATTCCTACAGTCCTGCAGATAATTTATTTTTGTCCCAACCAGAACAATCTTTGCTGAAGTTCTGATCCTCATCAGCACTTGCTGTACAAGCTGCCTTCTGCACTAAATGAAGTGTTTTTATCATTATCAAGGGCCCAACAACATGCCACAAATCCCTTCTTTTACACACCCGAAATTACAGATACTCAAAACCATGGCATCCACAAGCCCTTGTGATAAAGAGCATACATGTCCAGTGCTAGTAAAAATCAGCAGGTAAAAACCCCAATAATGCAAGGACAGTTCCCTGGCAGCAATTTTCTTGGCTGAATGTTCAATATATTACAGCTGTGTTGGTTTTAATAATGTAACACCCAGCCTCTTTGAGCACCAAGCAGACTTAAGAGAACATAAGACATGGTTTGTGGTAGGAATCTGCAATGTGTTTTAATAATCAGAGAGGCAAAAGGGGACACACTGTAAAAACATGATTCAGAATAAAATTACATTAATTAAAGGGCTTATTATTCATATATTGATTTTTTGGTTTGGATTTTTTTTAATACCAGCCAGCATCAGTGTCTCAACAGTTTTTCTAAGAACAAAATCATGGCAAAAATATTATGGTGAATATATGACAAGATATAACTATAGCAAGGGAGAGGGAGCAGTTGATGTTAAAGAAAAGCACACAGAAAACTATCATATTCTCAACAAAAAAAATTATACTGTAATAATTTTCATTTCCAATACCATGATTAGAATACTTTAACAACAAACTTGACAGGGGGAAAGCAGCCCTCCCTCCTCTTTTTACAATAGTTATGTTCCAAGAGAGACATACTTTAGAGAGAAGATTAAAGCATTACTCCAGCAGCTTACCATTCTCCTTGTATCCCATTCCCAGGATAACCTCTGGTGCTCTGTAATACCGTGTTACTACATATGGAGTCATCATGAAGTTAGTACATGCTGTTCTTGCCAGTCCAAAATCAAGGATTTTTAGTGTGCAATCTGATTTTACTACTATGTTGCTGGGTTTCAAATCCTAACAAGAAATTACTTCTGTTAAGGAAGGATTAACATACAGAATAATACCCACACACCCCCTCCACAATCAGGATAAGCCCAAAAATTAACTTTACTAACAACTGCATTTTCCTGCCCTGGTGTATGTGCTTATTTACACAACCCCCTCCCTTCCTCCCTGTTTCATAAAACCTGTGTTCACAAAGAGTACTGTTAATGATCTACTACTACCTACTCTGTGGATGATACCAGCTGAGTGGAGATGCTTGATCCCACATAGCATTTGGTAAAGAAGATAAGACATTCTTTCATGATCCAATTCCATATGAATAACCTGGCACAAATTTGCATCCATCAGCTCCATAACCAAATATCTAAAGCACAGAAAAGAAAGTATTAAGAAAATTCAGGTCTTATTTTGCATAGGTTTAAGTTTAGCATAAGAAATATTTAAGAAAAATCACCTCCTTTGCTAACCTAAGTGTCAAAAAACCTATGATAAAAAAACTATGCACAATCACAAAGTAAAATTATCTATTCAAAAAGTCCTCCTATTAAAAGTTAAGTGTTCAATATTCCATCACAAAATATTAAAATTCCACTAGTTTTATCAACAGTAATACAGAGAATAATTCTATTTTTATGTATCATGAATAACTAAGACTGAGTAAAGCTGATGTAGAGACTGCAGATATTGCAACATAAATGCTCTCTTTCACTGTACTTTACTCTAAAAAATAAAAAAATTAGGATAACCACAGCAAAAACTAAGAATCATAAAAAATTTTCAGTTGTCATCTACTTACCCTCTTCAGACACAAACACTCCCTCATTTACCCAAGCAGCCTATTCACAAACCACAACAGCACATTCACTGGAACCTAGGATATCCCACCAATCAAATGGCCATGAATCCTTTCTAGACCAATTGATAATGCTTGAATAAAAAAAGAAATATATTCAGTTCTGAATTGAGGCCAAAATACTGTTGTGCTAATGTGACTGGTACAGTAAAAAATTGCTCTCAGGTTATCCAGACCAAGTTATTGTCCTGAGGTGATCCATGGAGCTGAGGGACCATGCACACAAACCATGCATGTGCAAGCAAAGTATGGCAGACTGATGAACAAAAGGTAAATATCCCTTTTTCACTGCCCACTTCAGCTTTTAGCTACTCTTGATTTTCAAAGCATAAAGTCTGTAGGATACTGGAAATCCATCCCTAGGGCTTAGGCCAGTATTTGTCAAAGAAAATGAAAAAGAATCTAGTACTTACACATCCTGAAATTCTTCTAGTGACTTCTGTGGTGTAAATACATTTAATAAACTAATAATCTATAAAATAAAAACCAAAACATTAGAAGAAATTTCTGCTTTAATTCACATAAAACTCCACTACTGAAGAAGTTACTATGCAAAATAAAGTGCACACTGGTACTATATACACAATTTGAACATTACTTGGCTGCACTTAATTCACATATGCTGAAAAACTGCCAATTCAGAAATAGAGCATGTGTGCCAAGAGAATCAAGACAAGACAAAATCACGTTTTGGTTTTTTTTGTTTTTTTTTTTTTTAAGTTGTATGACACCTTCTAGCTGCCTCCCCAGTGTCTGAAATATATTCCATTTTCCCCCATAAATAATAATCTCTTATTTTAAATCACATGCTGTGCAAGGAATTTTAACCAAGGCTGTCCAACACCACGTGCACAGAGGTGCCCCACGCCATCCCATTAAACTTAGATTATGATGTACTATTTCCAGAACTGCTAAAATTGCTGTACTGCCATCTTTAATAACCACCTTGCTTTTTATTCTGCTACATCTGGGCCTCACCAAAAAATTACTAAAAAAGCAACCCTGAAAGGCTAATTGACTGCAGGAAGTTTGAGATTTGACTGCACAACTTCAATGACCAGCAATTTTTCTAGTTCATACTAGAACCAGCACACAGCAGTCACATAAACCTGATATTCTTGCATTTGAACAATGAAATATTGACATCAAGACTCAACTTTAGAGAGTTTAAAGATTTCATAATTCCCAAGCATTGTCCATAGCATTTCAATTTTGTAGACAATGCTGCACCCCTGAAAACCCCAGCAGTTAAACACTGTATTTAATAAAAATCTTGCCTAACTCAGAAGATTTAAATACAGTGAAGTTACAATGGTCAAACCCACAAACCACCCCAGTGCCAGACAGGCTTTGCTGCACATGGCTTAAAAAGGGCAAAGGCAACAGAGCAAGGCCTGCTCTGTAACACTGACACTGCTGGCAGCAGAAACCTCCTCCCCTTGGTACTTCAGACCCCGAGCAGCTCACCCAAACTCTGAGCCCTACACTGTGGAGAACTGCATTGCCCACATCAAATCTTTCCAGCCCGTCACTATTTCCATTCCTATGGTTACTAACAGCAAGTGAGAGAACAAATCCTGAGCTTTTCAGATAAGGCAGAGTAAGGAGAGCAACACAAAGGCCGACTCACATTTTTGTGATTGACGCACTTCAAAAGAACGAGCTCTCTGTAGGCCCTCTTGGCGTGGGTTTGGTTCTGAAAAGGACGACTCAGCTTCTTCACAGCAACATTGATTCCAAGCACTGTATCAAAGGCAGCACTAGAAGTGTTCAAAGACAAACAAGTTGAAGTCTGTTTGAGGGAGAGGAGGGGGCAAAAGGGAGGCAGAAGTGAGGAAGGAAAGAAATCAAGATTTAAGACAAAGTATCTCCACTAGCCTGTTGGTACTACATCTAGTTTTAATTCAGAAAAGAAACATCTTTTAAAAACTACACAACCTTTAATAAATACAAGTCAGTCAAACAGAAGCACTGACATTCATCAGAGGTCTTCCTGCTCTCCTTTTTGTCTTTAGACTGAAACTGATGACTCAAGACTCGCACCCAAAATTACAAGATCTAAAAATATTTTAGGCTTGTTTAAAATCAAGAAGCATTGCAGCTGCCTAATCTGTATATTTGGAATATATTTTGAACACTTTTGCTGACTGACAATCATTTAGTATTTGCAGCAGAAATTTCTCTCAGCTAAAGGAGAGTCACAACCATGTCTCCATGATCCTTTCTGCAGGGATCAATATTCTCCTGTACATGGATAGTTTGCAATGATAAAAAAAATGTAGTGCCTAGCAGAAAATTACATTCATCATCTGCTTCCGGGTGGAAAAAAATGCATTGAATTGAGAAATAAGGAAAACAGACTGAAGGGAAGAATACAACAGTTTAAAAGTGACCATGACCATTAAATTTACCCTGTTTTTCTCTTGTGTTTGTTCCTTCCCCCTGCAGTTTGAGGTCAAAGTTCCACTTACTTTAATAGCTGTAAGAATCTAAAGCTAAAGTATCTGTATAAACAAAACAAGACTAAAGTGGGAATAGTTTTCATTAGTAACACAGATTATTTGGCAAAATATATGTGAATTCCTAGCACATGCTACTCAGGAGTTCCAGTCCTTAAACAATTTCAGTTTTAAATAAGGATTCCCACATTACCCTATTTCCATTTAATGTTACTTTCATAGGGTAGGAAAGAATTCTCATTCACATTTTTTCCAAGCACATTTAAGCTCTTTGTGAGCTCCTTTGCTATCTCATCAAGTTATATGTGACACCAGACTTAAAAGGGCCATCATACTACAGTACTCTAACAAAAAGTACAGCTTCCCTGTGAGTACAACAATATTCAAATTGTATCAAGTTTCCCAGCAAAAAGTCACTGTTTTCCCTCCTGGACAAAAGCAACACCACCACAAAGCAGGGTTCACCCCTGAGATGTGTTTTCTTGGGACATGCCTCCCAATTTGAACCAACATGCCACCTACACTAAAGACTTGCTAGCATTTATTTCAGCTTACTTCTGTGAAGTGCACAAGTCATTACTGACTGTTACAGTAAGTCTCTGATTTAATCCTGTTATGCCTGTGCAAAAGGAAACACAGAGTGGGAGGAAAGCAACTGGCCAGACAGTTGGAGAAATTGTTTTCCTCCCAAACATGAAAGCACTGATTTTTCAACATTCACCCAAAAGCTGTTACGTGTAAATTAATTTTTATATATTAATGCCTTTAATGTTTAATGACTTCCATATGTTGATGACTATACCTGAATTAGTACCAAATCAGTAACCAACAGGGTCTGCATGAATTAGCTGTAAATCACAGGGCAGCAGCAGATACAGGAATGATTTTAAGGGCAGTGTCTCTGTGTGATGTGACAAATCAGATGTGTGACAAGCCTCAGTCTAAGCACATATGAAGAAATCCACCTGAACCTTTTATTTTGGAGATTGACTAGAAAATTTAGGAAATCAAGGACAAGAAGGGAAAAAAAAAAAATGATGTCAGGAAGTTAAAGACAAAAGTTATTTTGATTCTGTCCAAAATAGATTACCAGACTTCAGATGTATTAATACTTAGGAACAAAGAAGTGCAGTAAGTTAAATATGTGTACTATGTACATAAAATACAAAAGGTATATCCAGTTTCTCTCTTGGCCTGCATTCAGTGTGAGCTAGAAATATCCTCTACATAAAAACTGAGTTACTTTTGCATCTTCCTCGAGCTCTCATTTACTATTTTTCCTAAGCATATATTTTTTAAACTTCTTATTTTCCTACATTTTAATACCAAAGATAAAACTACATGGAGCAATACCAGTGGAGTTTCCCATTAACACCATAAGGAAAAAAGCACAAATTTAGACTTCTCCTAGTTAAAATGACACAGGTGGTATTAAAAATTTCTCATAGGAGAAATGAAATCCAGACAGAAAACTCCAGAAAAACTTTTCCTATTTTTATATTAAACATAGGATGATAAAAAAGCCATCACATCTGTGTGTTACATCTTGACTATTTTTTCAGCCAAACACTGCAGGATAGCACTCATCTTACACTGAATTTTCTACAAAAAGCTATGAAGCAAAATGTATCTTTCCCTTGCATAAAGATTGGAGGAGAAACTAACATGTTGCACTTTGTTCAGCTCGAGCTATTTCACAGGAAGATGAAAATTCATGCAAAGTTTCACTCTGTTGTTCCATAAATCAAGTAGTTTCAAAACAAGTTAATGAATTAAATCATTTCTTCTTCCTCCCAACACAATGACCTTAACACTACCTGCATTTCACTCTGAAGCAGAGATTCAAAGCAATTTGGCTTAAAAATGCTCTGCTTCTAATGAAAGGAGAAACAATTTGAAGCACCCAAACTCCTGCATGCCATCTAAACCAAGCATAGCTCTGAGAACACAGACACCTGGAAAATGTCAGTACTATACTAAATCTTTCCTAAATCCTAATGACCAAGATCTAGGACCCCCTCATCACTCAACCCACTGAATAAGAATGAAATATGGTGTTCTCATTTTGATGGTCACCTATCAGCAGGGCAAGAGGGGTAGCTAAAACATTTTAAAATAAAGGCATGCTCTCACAGAAATGCACTCTTTCCCTACTTATATAACTTATTATGGTTATGAAAAGGCCAAGAAGACATGGGCAGGTGCTGTTAAGGAGTTGTTCACAGTACATGAGTCATCACACTTATTCTGCAGATTTTACAGATGAAGACAAACTGCAGGCTGGATTCAGAGCATGAACAGCCCACCATGTGCTGTGATGAAGTCAATATCACAGAGTTTCTGAGTACATCTGTTTGCTCCTCATTTATGGAATGAAAACCCACATCAATAAACATTTCTGCTGTTACCAAGTAAGTTTTGCCCAACAAAATATGGGCTGGCACTAAACTGTGCAGAATGGATTGCTGCAGTCTAAAAAACATTTGAAAGTGTTTACCTTTAGCTGGCCCAGAGGTGTGGTGCCATACAAGAGACTAAGGTTCAGGATCAGCCTAAAGACTCCCACGTCCTGGGCCAGTGGAGGCTGGACACAAAGCTGGGGTGACACCAAGGGAGAGCTGGCCAGCCCAGCCCCTCACACAGCATCCCTTTCTGGTTAATCCATGGAGTGACAATGACACTGATTTGCCTCATCCTGCCAGTTAATGGCAAGGCACTGCATTGATGGCTCCTAGAAATGGACAGGAGTGATTGGGAATAAAAGAGGGGGAAGAAAGGGGGCCATGATGAAGAAACGAGTAAAACCCAGATTCTCTCACCATTGTCATACCTTACACTGCAACATCACAACTACAAGGGCAATGGGAGAACTAGAAACAGAAATAAAAGTGATTAATGAGAAAGGAAGAAATTTGTTGACCATTCTAATTTATGCAGTTATCCAAATATTAATTTTCCCTAAAAACAGAAGAAAAAATAGGTTTGCACACAAATTATAGCAAGCAATTGGTTTAGGATTTATTTAGTCCATAACCCTGTAACAAGAGAATTTATTATCAGTGTTTTATGTTCTGGTACCTCTATCAGAAATACATGCAAACTTTGCTTTATATTTATAGCTTTTAATATTTAAATGAAGTATTTATTACTCACCAAACAATGCCCTGTGCCCCTGATCCTATGGGCTTCAATTGCTGGTAACGTTTTAGCACAGTGAATGTTGAATCTGCAACTTGAACACTGTAAAACTGACTATCACATTTACTGTCAGTCATGGTGTAGTGTCATGTAGTTTTCTCTCTCAGGGACCTGGCAAAGTTTTCAAGATCTTAAAGAAAAAGAAAGAAAACAAATGTTCAATATCTCACTAATTTCAGTCAGACAAGATGGGAAATATTATACATATTTTAATACATATGAATTTTTCAACAGCACACCATTAAACACTCATTCATAAACAAACATTCTTTCAGTTTTGTGCATTACCACTGCTAATGAAGTATACTTGCAGACAGACAGCAATTACAGCTTTCACAGCTTTAAGGGAATGCATGTTCCTACTCCAATCCCTCAAACAAAAAGCATCTAAACAAACAACTCTAAAAACAAAACTACCCAAATACAACTCTGTACTACTTGAAGGCTACTCCATAACTTAGAACTACTATGTGCTAGGACTGTACTAATCTCTGTATTACAGAAAAAAAAATCAAAAAGTATGTTATTCAAACACTGAGAACACAGACAAATGAGACAACGGACATCCATGAAGTCCATGGACAGAAGGAAACAGGGTTTTAATAGAAGACTTGATTAAAATAGCATAAGTTTAAAACAAAACTGCCCCCAAATCCCCGTGGCTGCTGCAATTTCTCAAACATTCCCTTCAGTTTTGTTCAATAGGAAATTTCAAGGAGGGCTCTGCCTTCTCACCTCTGCCAGCAACCAGTCCCTGATCCAGACCTATGGCAACACACACTCCTTCCCCTTTTATACACACCCCAAGACCCTACACTATCAGTCCTTGTAGTACTACAGAATAAGACTTTTGTGCTACAGTTTAGAAGAGACTTTCCTGCCACAATAGAGAGTAAGTTAAATTCATCTGTCAAGAATGAATAAGAGGTAAGTAATTACATCAGAGAGCACAGTAATGGACTCAACCTCTTTAGCTCTGAAGTGCTACAGTAACAAGAGCACAGACCAACAGTTTTCCTGGGTGTCCATTCCTCTTCCAAACCTTACAAGTAAATTACCTCAGTAATTACTGAAGAGCTCTCTAACAAATTCTCCCCTTCATAATTTTGCATTCACTATGACAGATAGTGCCATTAGAGATTCTGCACAGGCAAATCTCTTGAAACTTGTTCCTTAAAACAGGAAATGCAAGCAGCCCCTTCCCCCAGAGCAGCTGTGCTCTGTGTTGGCTGCTTTGGTTACTGAAAGAACAGCTCCTCTCTCTCTTTACTGGCCTCACCGAGTATCTGTGAGTCAATGCAAAACACAAAAGCCTCAAGGGCAACCCAGACACCAACCCTAGAAGGGCACAAAGCCACACAAATAACTTTCGGTTGCTTTAAGAACTAGAATTTGGATTTCTGTCTTCCTCAGTGCACGTAGGAGGGAGCAGCATCTTTTCCATGTTTTAAGTCAGCTGACAAACTCAAGGAATCTGCAGTAAAATAGATAGAAGACCTCCAAATCCTAGTAAAGACTGAGTTTAAACCAAACTGTAATAGTCTTAAGAGGTTCTCAAGTAATGTCTAGAGTTCCTTTTACCCTCTAGTTTCTCAAAATCTATGCAGCATTTTAAGAGGCAGACATTCAACTGGGTCATCTCTGGCAGCAATTCAGACAGTCAGTTTATTCGACATTTCCTCTTAGAAGCTTTAGAAAAAAAGCAGAGGAAAAAGGATCAGCAAAGGCAAAATGTGGGCTACCAACTTTCTGCTCTGTAACAGGGAGAAGGAGGAAGAAAACAGTATCTCATAGACAATAATATTAGAGGCAGTCAAATGCAGCTCCACAGCCAGCTAGCACTACCATGAGACCACAGGATGCCTCAAGGGCAGCTCCCAGACTTTCCTAGTACATCCCACTCTTCTTTCCAACCCCTTTCACTACTCCAAAGCTATGCACTCTGAAGTACCAAGTGTTTTGATGAACAGTTCCTGAGCACCTGTGGTATTTTCACTGAATCTTCAATATTGTAAGAAAGGTACAGCTGGAAGGTCAAGATCCTCCCTCTGCAAGGACTTAGAGACAAAAACCAAAAAAAAGTACAGATTTTGCATAAACTAGGTATCAAGTTACAGGATATCAACTTGTTATCTTGTTAGCTACACAAGAATAATAATGCTGTTCCTCTTCAGGACTTAATGAAACACTTTTCTGTAACAGGGATAAAGAAATATAAGAAAACCAAATTATCCTGATCCTGAAAAACCCCTCCCTTTAAGAATCATTGTCTGCACAAAGCCACCTTTCAAAAATCACTTGGAGATGAGCATAAGCTCTTTAGAAAAGCCCCCAGAACACACAAGTTTTATGTATTTCAACACGTTTGCAATTCTCTGTGCAAAGCAGCTCTTTGTGAGTCTTGACTTTCACTAGGGCTTCAAGTTGCTTGAATGCATCAGGACATATATTATTTCAGACATACACACTAATGTAAAATTAGGTGTCATGGGATTGTAGCTGTTCACAAGACAATCCATTCTGGGGGCAAGAGCCCCCAGATAAAAAGAGATTTCCTGTTGTGCAAGTAAGAAGTATATCTGTCAAATAAGTTTCTTAGTACTTACCTATTATTCTCCTACTAGAAAAATAACCAACACACCAAACCTGCCAGTGGCAGGCTTATACACAATTTCAGTGAGAAATCTTTAGAAGCTGAAAGCAACTGCACTACAGAATACATCCTGCATTGAACAGTCACTTCCCTAAAATATATTTATTAAAATGGCAACTTATAATTAACCAGATTTGTACTCTGGATATCTTCAAGTCAAAAGTTTATGAAACAGACTGGGAACACATTCCCAGGCTTGTTTTGGTCACAGAAATGTTATACTGACAACGAAACACAAGAAGAACATGAAGCTTGGCTGGATTTTTAAGCCTTAAGCTAAAATTCTACTGCTGACAATATTAGCAGTGAACAGATACACACAGACACAGACACACACACACACACGCATTTATGAAAACATATGGGAATTCCATGCAGAAAATCTCCCCCATTCTCTTATTCACTTGCAAAAGTATTTCTAATTCAGGTGTGCCCTTTTAAGGACTATCATCCAATAGTATCAAGGCTTTTTTTTTTTTTTAATCTTTACAGCAGTATGGATCAAAAGGAAATAGTCCAACTACAAAATCACAGTGAGCTACATCTCACTCCTCTACTGACAACCCTTAGAATGAAAGTGTAACAGAGCACTAGCTGAGTAATGCCGAAGGATTACAGCAGTTTAGAGCAGTTTGCAACTGCAAACTCTTGGAAAGTAGTCCTTTTTCTTTAAGCAACCCACATTACTACTGACCAAACGAAGATTTCACCGCTACCTGTTATAGCCTCATTCAGCTATTACATACAGACTCAAACACTGAAAGGATCTCAGAACTCTGCCAGGGCAAGCTGGTGTAAAGAGAGAAAAAGTTTAAACATGCATGTGCTGTAAGCAATTTCGCTGTTCATGTAAGAAGCGAGCAAGAAGAATCATCTCACATCTTTAATAAAACTTCTGTTAAGAAATCGCTTCGGCTCCGGAGAGCCCGGGCTCGCCGCGGCCGCAGCCCACGGGGCCCGCTCCTGCTGCCCTGCCGGGACGGGGCTCCGGGGCCGC
>VZRH01004533.1:482415-500977 GCA_013397555.1 Urocynchramus pylzowi
ACGGCGCCGTCCCTGACTGACAGCCGCCCCGGCCAATCGCAGCCCCCGCCGGAGGAGCTCAGCCAATCGGGTTTGGGGGCGGGACTTGCTGGCCGCTATATAAGGGAGGGCGCTGAAGGCCCGCAGTGACGGGGCAGTTCGGCCCCCGCCCCCGGTGTGGTATCCTTGTATGACGTCAGCATGTCACGATAATCATGATGTCACCGCATGACGTCACTGCGTCACGAGAGTTGTTATGTCATTGCCTGACGTCAACCTGTCACAACAGTCGTGATGTCACCTCACAGCAGTACCATGTCACAATGGGCTGTGGCGCCGATCCTGCTGCCGGCTCCTCGCAGCACCTTCAGGCCGGGAGAAGCCCCCGGTGAGGCAACGCCTGCCCTGGACAAGGAGGCCACGGTGGCACGGTGACATCGCACGGTGGCGCGGTGACATCGCACGGTGGTGCAGTGACATCACACGGTGGTGCAGTGACATCACACGGTGGCAGCCTGGCACCACGGCGGGCCCGAGCCGCAGTTCTGCCACAGCCCCTGGGGCTCAGCCTTCCCTCAGCTTTTTCCAGAGGGATGGCTCAGGAGGGAAGGGATTTATTCCCTCCCTGAGCTATTTTCAACCCCACGCAAAAATCATAAGCCTTCTCTCCATTACATACCCCCCGCCCTGACACGAGGACTGCTTGTTTTTAAAACAGGTGCTGCCTAAAAATAAACTCAATTTGCCACCTCTCCTAGGACTGATGAGAGCTTTCGTTTCTGTGATTTTCTAAAATCATCTGTGAGAACAGAAAACGCACCTGTAATTTTTTTAATAAATCAGTTTAATGTTGCATATAGACTAGATGACATCAATATGCTTTGATAGTTCTACTTTTTAATACCAAGGAAATATTAATTCTAGATCAAGAGTAAAAGAGGCCTTTTCATGCCTTACCAAAACATGTTAGATACAGAGTTACAGATTCTTGGCATTTAGGTCAGATTAATACTATATTTTTCATTATGATTTTGGTTCCATTTATGTGGTTATAAAAATTACAAGGGCAGTTTCCAGTAAGTCGTTCCTATTATAAGAAGCTGGTGTAACACTGTCAAGCTTTTAACCTAAGTAAACATTTGAACACCTCCATTTAGAACCAAGTCTGCAGGGGAATATCATAAACTTCACTAGTGAAACATTTAGTTAATAAAATGCAGAAAAAATAAATCCTATGCTTTCTGGCCGTTTGGAAATAAAAACCAAACAAATGAGCAGAGAACTTCTTGTGTGTTTCTACCTTTTTTTTTTGCAGGTATATAGGTTCTCCCCTACTGGAAGTTGGTTCACAACTAGTAAAGTGCGCTTTTGCAAATATATATGCTACTAAAATAGGACTTTCTTCACACCTGAGATAGAAGTCATCAAGTTTAAAAAAATAAAAAAATAAAAACCCAAACACACATACACACACAAAAAAACCAAACCACAAAATAAGAATTATATAATCTTTTAATTGCATTGTCATTTCATTGTACCCTCTTCAAACAAAAATATCACTTGAAAGACATCCAGTTCCCCTATTCTGTTGCACTATACATGTTATGCAAATAAGAGCTGGGGTGGCATACAAAACAAATGTCGTTCTGGCTTTTCCAAACAGTTAAAAGAAGCAGAAACTGAAAACATAGCTGGGAATTTACAGCCAGGGAAGAACTTTGAAAATGACTGTTTAAATATGAAACACAGATGCAACGGGGGAAGGGAAGCTGGGAAAGAAGAGGGGACAACAAATTTCCAGTTTGAGGCTGAAGGAGGAAAATCCCTAACAACTGTACAGAAGTTATCAACACGCTCAGTATTTACATTCTGAGCATTACCAATGTTACAGATAGGCAATGTACTAAAAAAATAACTTAAAAAAAGCTATACAAATTGTACTTATAAATACTATATCTTTGAAACTAATTATGTAGTGTAGGCTAAAAAAATGTTCACAGTTACTCTGGAGAGAGCTGTATATATATATATATATTGCACAGTAAAAAAGTTCATTCAGTATACCATGTGTAAACAATTTTTATCTTCTTTGGTAATTTCAGGACTTAGAGGAGTATTTGCTGTGAGCAAAAGCACTTGGGTACAAGGCACATCAAAAGCTTTTAAAGCTGCAAGATAAATCCTTCTGACACTTTCCAGTTAGCACTATCATTCTCTTTAGAAAAAAACATTTACCTATCAATTCAGAACAACACATTCTACAAGTATAACTCAGAGGTCTGGTGACAAAGCCATCAGCTGTTCTCGGCTGTTACTCTACAGTAACAGATTTGGCCAAATTTCTTGGAAAGTCCACCTAGAATGAAGAGACAGGCTTTCAGTAAGACAGAGTAATACTGGCATTCTGCATTTGATAGTTCATTTAGTGTGCTTTTTCTGACTTCCTAATGAGTTCTGTTTGATTCTAGACACATTAACACACACAACAGGCTATAGATCTGCAGATAATGACTTGCAGCTGAATTCATCTGTGCTTCCAAAACCCTCCTAACAAATACATATTTGTTTTGCACAGGATACCTTTCCAAAGCAGTCATATTTGTCAAACTAACACATCAACAAACCAAGGTGTACAAAGCACTGACTTATTTTAAGTTAAAGTACAATATCACATTTCAATATTAGCTTCTCTGAAATCAAAGTCCCATTTGCACTCTTAACTAACCTAACAGCAAAAGAGTTTTATAATTTTTTTTTTAGAAGGATACTAATTAAAAAATACAAAACTGAAGAACTGGCACTGAAATGCCACCTCTATAACCACACTCACTAGGAGATTCACTAGCTATTTTCACAGCTAGTGAATCTTAGATATGCCATATAACTGGGTCTCTCACTTTACACTGGTAGGAGGAAGTTCAAAACTGCACTAAAAGGAGTGTTAAATATAGAAAACACTTACATCATATCCTCTGAGAACAGCCAGGTGAAATGAAAGTAACTGAAGAGGAATGACACTCAACACTCCTTGAAGGCAGTCAACTGTATGAGGCAGCTCAATGGTTTTGTAGGCAAATTTTGAGCTTTCAGTGTCTTCTTTAGAACACAGAATGATTGGACGACCCTGAAAATAAGTTTTTGCATTGTTAAGTGAAGAGCTAGCCAGAACTGCTTTGAAATATTGTTTACAGCATGCCTATTTGTGTTTGAAGACACTCAAGTAGCTAACAAAGGCAATGCTAGTCTTGCATAATGGCTCTTGACTTTCAGTATCTTGTAAGATTTGAATGTTTTCACCCTGTAGAGTTTTAACATTATTCCATTTGCTTAAAAACAGAAAGACCCCAAAACAAACAAGCCACATTAAAGCAGTTTTCCCTGCTGATGTTAACCTGTAACAACCTGCAATGCAGATGTAGAATCTTATTTATAACTTAATAATTAATGATAATCAGTAGTACATCCCTTTCCAGGTGCACAGTCAGCAGCAGTGCAGTGTGCACAATCTCTTTTCCTATGACACAGGAGAAGTGAATTAGTTGACCACTGTACCTGCCGAGCAGTGACCTGTTGCAGAGCATTCTGGCACTTGGTGAAACAAGGATCCTTCATGATCACCATGATAACAGGCATTTGTTTATCTATCAGGGCCAAAGGCCCGTGTTTCAGCTCGCCAGCCAGGATACCTTCCGAGTGCATATAGGTGATTTCTTTTATTTTCTGAAAAAAAGGAAATGCCTCAAGTTATTACTAAATCAGCTGAGAAACAACAGCCACAAGAAGCAAAACACCAAGGCTGTACCTCTGCCACTTAGATACATGTACCCAGTATCAAGTATTAGTGAAAGCACACGGGTGACTGTTGGGATTTCTAGCAGGCTTGGGCAGCAGCAGAGCTCGCTCATGCACATGGAGTAAGCAACAGGAATTTTAGGAACCAAACACCCAGCACAACCTTGGCTACTGCAGTCTACCTTTAACACACCAAACTCCTCTGAACAATGAGTACATGTCCATTTCACCAGAAAGTTCATAACACAATTAATGACTTTAATGCATGAGCATCTCTTCTCAAGATAAGCACACTGCATTTTTCTTGTTTTCAAATGGGTCAGCAATTTAAATTGTTAGTTTTTTGTTTTTAAATAATCTAATTAAACACTATGTTTATGATGTGAAAGAAACAAGAAAGTGGTATCACATCCAGGTTCATCTTTTGTATGTGTTTAAATGCTTCTAGTTATAAATAGCAGTTTTACTGCAGTAGAATTAAATTGTAATGAAATATTATAAAACTATGTTGCAGAAGCCACAAAACATAATTTTAAATAATATCAAAGAATATTGAGAAGTTCCTACCAAAGCTCCTTCCAGACATGTGGCGTAATTATACCCACGGCCCATAACCAGCAGTGATCTCTGTTTGTACAGTTCAAGAGCCAAATCATGTATCTTCTCATCCAAGGACAAGACTTCTTTAATCATTTCTATTGAGGCACAGAAAAAAGAAATCAATTTTTTTGTAACTGGAAAAATTAGTTCATTTGTACTAGAATGTTCTAATTATCTAATACAACAAATACACTTAATGCAATTCAACCATTAACTTAGCAACCTTGATTGCAGTTTAAGGATATTTTCTCCAGCCTTACTTACAGTAATAAATTTAAAACAAGTATAGCGTTCATACATCCCATTAGAATTTCTAAAGGAAGTTGTGAAACATCTATTTAAAAATCACCTTGAATTACTTTCATTTTATCTATCCTGATTTAAAGTGGGAGGTTTTAAAAATTTCAAACCAGGAGATCAAGTAATATTTCTCATACAAAACTACCTTATTGTAATTAGAAAACCCAACCCATGAAAATTCCGATCTTCCTGCCAAGTTTCTTGGAAGGGCACTTGTAAAATTGGCAAACAGTGCAGAAATGAACAGTCTATTTTTCTCATACTGTCTGCCTTTCAGGATGAGGGGGAGAGTGAAACTTAAATGAGAAAGAAATATCCCTGAGTAGTATTTTACACTGCCAACATCCCTTATGCCTCCTCAAACCCAAAATATCAATATACCTGGCAATGATTTTAGTCCACTTATGATTTCCTGTCTCCTTTTCTGCAAGGAAATTCTGTCTTCAGACATCATTAGGCCAAACATTACAAGAGACACGAATTGGCTGGTATAGGCCTGCAGACAAAACAGAAACATTTAGCAACTAATTCTGCAGAGAGTGAATATGATCTCAGTTTGAAGTGCTGCAATTGAAATTTGAGTTGTATTCCGCAGGGCTGAAGGATGAAAGTCAAACAATGAACAGCAATTACCTTTGTGCTTGCCACACCAATCTCAGGCCCTGCATTGATGTGCACACCACAGTCAGTCTCCCTGGATATTGAACTTCCAACTGTGTTTGTGATGCCAACTGTCAGAGCACGGCGTTCTTTACAGTACCTCAAGGCCATGAGTGTATCTGCAGTTTCACCTGGAAAACATTCACACCTTCACTTCAGGTTGGCAGAGATAATAATGATTCCTGAAAAGCATCGAAGTTCTACACAAGTGTGTTCTAAATAACTGTACATCACTTACATGGTGCAAAGTGCAATGGAAAGCAATCTTAGAGCACTCACTCAACAGCAAATGCAGCTCACCTGACTGGCTTATAAAAAAGCACACATCGTCCCTGAATACAGGTGTGTTTCTATCCAGGAAGTCACTGGCAAGTTCCACCATCACTGGTAATTCAGTTAATTCTTCCAGGACTTGTCGAGTCTGGATTCAAGCAGAACACAGTATTTGTTAATATTGCTACCCACTAACATTTGGACATTTTACAGGTCAGAGAAAATCGAAATGAATTCCTCTTAGAAAAGCTGGTAATTACAGCTCACCAGAGCTTTAAAAACCAAGGTGGAAAAAGTTAACTTCTAGCATGGTAATTAATGGTATTGGAGCATTAATAAAGAATGTGGCACTAAGGAAAGCTAAATAAAATGGTGAGACCTCTCAACAAAAGACAAAGTCTGAGATAGAAGAAAAAGCAGATGAAAAGCTGTTATCTGAAAGCCCAGCAAGTAAGTTATCAATGCATTTCAACCAAGGCTGGGAACATACAGCCACTGCAGCGTGGTAACTGGTCCCACAGCCAATAATGATCAGTCTTCGGCATCTTCTGATTTCTTTCAAATGATCCTTCAGGCCCCCCAGAAGAACTGCAAACAAATAAGTACACAATGGTGGTTTTCATTTTTCAGATAGCATATTTACAAATTTCAAATTTAGTGCAGTTTGAAGAACTGTTCTCCATTACCTGTGCTGCTCTCAAAATTCACCCTGCCTCTCATTGTGTTGACAACTGATTCTGGTTGTTCAAAAATTTCCTTTTGCATGAAGGCACTGAAGTTACCTGTTTAAAAAACATGACATGGCAATTCTTAGGTTTGTTATTTTAAGTCTATTCCAGTTACAAAGAGAACTTTTAAGACTAACTTGACTATGTTAGCCTAAATTAAAGCTTAGAATAAGCAAGAAGAAAGGAAGGATTGATAGGTCACTTTATTTGGTTGGTTCCATTTCCCAATACTGACAAGGTAAATAAATTCCTTCAGAAGGAAACATCTGTGCTCCCCTTCAATTCTTAATTTATAGTCAAACTTTGCCAACAACTACAATGTCTTAACATTAGTTACATTTTCACTAGATACTGAAATGAACAGAAGTATCTATGATTTTTCCAAGGCTAAAATGGATAGGGTCCCAGACTGCCCATCCTCTCTTGGTCTCAAAACTTGAAATTGTCAGCTCCCAGTACAAACAGCCAGAATAAAACATAATTGTCACAACAAATTAGCAGTTTTCTGCCTCATCTACTACACAAACAGTAACTATCCATCTTTGATGATACTCATTTACAGATGTTTCAACCCACCCTTCATGATTTGCTGCAATTCCATCTGCAAGGTCTGGATGGCCCGGGAAGGATCACCACTAGCTGAACGCTCCAGACGGTGAATGGAGAGCTTCCCATCAGTTACAGCTGCAATGTCATCATCTTCTAGGAAAATCACTCTGTTGGTGTGCTCAATGATAGCACTACAGAGAGAAAAACAGAAGCAAGACAAAGCTGACACGTCAGAGCTGGTCACAGCAAAGCAATTAAATATGCCACAAGAGCGCTTCCAGCCCTGCTTCTCTCTTCCTTTTGGACAGAACTGCAGGCAGAGCCATCCTAAAGGCAATGGCTCCATCTGCTGCTGCTCCTGCACTCTCACAGCAAGCCACAGCAGGAGGCTCAGCAACACTGCATCCATTCCTGCTGGTCTGAAGATGCCTCCCAGTGTCCTTGACGGATCCTGCTAAGGTCACGCTCTTGTTTCCAAGATAAATGTGTGCCTGATGTCCAGGTTCCTGTCCAACTGGGAACCACACAACTATCTTCCTCCTCCAATATCTGAATTGAAAACATCACAACCCCAACTAACCTTTATTCTGCCCAAATGCTCAGCTGCCAAGTGTCCATTTGTACCCAAATTACTTTCCTACACTGGATGTGTTTCACACAGAGGTCAGCAAGTGGCAGATATTGCACTTGTGAAGATATGTCAGCAGCATTTGAACTGCAAACATTTTTCAAGCACCTGAGTCTGGGGACTTTCTGATGTTACCTGGATTAAAAGCTCTTCTTTCAGAAAGCCACTGTACAAGAGCAAGGCAGCTGAAATTTCCAGAACCATCTCACTTATTAAAAAAAAAAACAACTGTATTTTCAGAAAAGTTGAAGTACTTTTACTACCTTGCATCTGAAGCAAAGAAGAATTCTACTGCCTTATCCCCAACAGCATGAAGGCAGGTTGAGCTGTCCAGTCTTTTCATTTGAGAGTTGCAGATGTTCTTCACATTCTCAATGTTGCCTATTAAAGAAATGAGACATTCTAAATGCAAACCCAGTTCTGTTCAGTTAAGATTACAGACTATACAGGTTTGGGGTATCACAGTTACAGAAATAGGTAGGGGCATGGGACTTTCACATGAACTACACATTCAGTAGCATAAAAATATCCCCAGCCAAGAAGCTATTTGGGGCATCAGCTGGTAGTTTTATGGTACAAAAACCAATTAACCTAATTTCTAATCACAAAGTAACAGCAATTTTAGTTCTTATAATGTATTCTGATTTATGAACTTACATGTTCTATACAAAACTGGAATCTGTTCAGTTGAGAGCTTGTACTTGCTCCTAACCCCAATGAGCAAAGGACTCCCTCTCCTAGAGAAAGGAAAACACTCAAGTTTATAAAGAGAAATGTGCATACAAAGAAGTTACCAGACATCAGTGAAGCTGAAAAGACAATAGCCCATCTAGCTTCCTAAATAGGAAGAGGCTCCTTCAACCATGATCCAAAGGCCATTACATGGCAGGAGTTCTATAAACTTGGTTCTTCTGTAAGATTCACCAAATATTATTATATAAGTAATTACCATGTGCCATGGTGATTCTTTACCTGTAAACTACATTCAGGTAGAGGAAAATGTCTATGAACCAGCTGTTTTCTTTCCAGTAACCAGAAAACATCTTAGTACAGGGACCAATTTGAACCAAAGCTTACTTTGCCTCTAAAGTGAGACAACAGTAAGCTCCCATGCTCTTTACAATTGAAGTACTGTTACACTCTTTACCCTTTCAGACTCAGGAACATCAACCATCCCTACTGCACCTCTGAAACTGTAGAATATTAAGACAATTTTTAAATTATATGGGTTACATGTCACTGAAGACCTTATTAAGAAAATAAAAATTACAGGAATAAAAGAACAAGCTACATTTAGATTACAAGATTAGCTTCTCTTAAATCCCTCAACCCTAAAAACCCAAACCTGAACCACATATAGAATAGTTCATTTCAGAAGATGTTCTCCAGTTGGAGTGATGGTACAGCTGGCTTTTTCAAAATTTTAATGTAGTCTTATTTTAGACCATGAAAGCAATGGGCTTTTGGGTTGTAATATAAAACAGTCTTTATTTCCATCACTTGCTATTTTAATCACTTGCTATGTCACTTGCTATTTTAATATCTTTACATTTCCTGAAAGTTGTTTTTCAAGTCATAAATAAAAGTAGAACTTAACACAGAAAGACACCATAAATGCTCTGACAGCTATAGAACACTATTTGTATAACCTGTTACTATGATGGTCTTTCAGCCAACATGAATATACTTATCTCAGTCTTTACTCAATGGGAACTAAAACTGAACAATATCCCTTCCCTCTCCCCTTTTTGATACAGGAAAAATGTTAGCATGCTCTTAATACTAATTTAGAAACACAAGATACACTGAGATACTTTATTGACTCACTGATTTTGGTTAATTAAGCACTTTAAACATCAATATTTTAGTATCTTTAAGAGGTTGGCTTTTTTTTTTTAACCTAATAAAAAGCATGCATTATGTATAAAATGGACTTTTACTAACCTGGTAGCAACAGCTTCACCTGGGTAATGGATGCTCTTGAAAACCAATGCAAAAGCACCTTCCTGGAAACCATGAATACAAAAGAGAAAAAAAAATCCTAAACAACTTATCTCAAATAGTTGCATCTCATTAAACTGGGCCCCCTGTCTGAAGAGGCACTGAAGGAGCTGCTATCAGGAGTCTCTTCCTGGAGGGCAGACTGCACCTTTAAAGGAATTGGCCGTGGAGCAGAACAAGCTGACATGCACATTAACCGTGCAACAGCTAAAAGGCCAGCAAGTGAGCACTTAGCCTCTCTTTATAAATAAAAACAATAAACTCGAATGCAAAGGTTATGAAGATGTTAGAGATGCTACTCATAATCAGCATGAAGATTGTTATACATTTACTTGCAGTAAGACCTTCCATCAGAATTTTACTTGTAGTGCATTACCATGCAGTTCCAACTAAAAACCTGGAGTTACTATTTCTAGTTCAAGCAGCTAATCCTCAGTGTATTTCAAAAACAAAACACATAAAAAATCCACACCACCAGAAAAAAAAAAAAGCTCAGAAACAACTCTACAGTACTAACATAGCTGGCAAACTCCTGGAGGAGGATTCCCAAAGCAGAAGCCAAGGCCCCCCACCCTGCCAGCAGGACAGAGATGGTGACATTCCCTCCTCTCCCAGGGCTCCACTCAGAGCACTCTGCCCCAGTCCTGGGGTCAGGTGAAGCCTCCCTTCCCCTCAGCTCCAGGGCTGCTCCCTCTTGACCCACACAGGCCCTGTCTTGGTGTGGATTCCAGCCCTGCTGCAAGGAATCCTACAGAGCTGCTTTAAAGAGGAGATGGGGAGGTGAAAAGAGTGTCAGAAACTGAAGGAAGGGGAGGGAAAACATCTGCCCAGAGACTGGGGGAGGAAACAAAGCCAGCTTTCTCCAAGTTTGCAATGCATCTATCAAAGTTTTTAAGCATTCACATACTGAGTAACAGTAGATTCCCACTTCACAGTTTGGAAACCAGTCCAGCTTGTTAGATCTATTTCCAAATAGGAGAGCCAAGGCTTTGGCCAAACTTGAATCACAGCAGTGTTTCAACACGATCAGAATAACCTTTAGGAACACACTGCCATTTATGAGAGATTTTAACCCCCAGAGGCTCCTATTACTTTTTTTAATTAAATTGCTTCATTAAAAAGCTATGTTAACTTCTTGCTAAAAACAAAACAAGACAAAAAACTCAACAAACAAAACCCGCAGCTACTGCAATTTAAAGATTTAACAGTGAAAAGCCTTTGAAGTCGCCAAAATTTTAATCTCATTTCTTGGTCTATTAAGCATTATTTAGAAGTCTAACAGTGTTATTTGCAGCACCTTCTAAGAACTCCTGCAGAGGACCTAAATGCATAAGGCAGAAAGGTAAAGAACCCCACAAATAGCTTATACTGTTGTACAGGGGGAAAAAAGTCATTTCCCACTTACCAACTGTTGAATAACTCTCTCTACCAAGGCTGAAAAACTGGTGTCTTCACTCTCTCTGTTGTCATACATGTATTTGATCAGTTTGGGGATTGTTTCTGTATCTGTTTCAGATTCAAATTCATATCCTTTGCTCTCCTGAAATATCATATAGAAGAGTAAAAATTGTGTCCATTCACAGGCAACAAACACTGAAGAGCCTCTCAGCTGCCTCCCACCAGAAACTGCAGTCAGAGCTCAGAGCACTACATTAGACCAGTGGATGTAAATCACTAGAGATAAAATATAAGGACTGATCATGTCATAGATAGTCTTTGGAAATACTGGAATAAGACACATAGTAAGACTTGTTTGGCATCTGTGAAGCAGCAAGAGACAGGAGGGAGCCCACCCCACACACCCTCTCAGAGAATCTCAGCACAAACTGCTACTCTACTCATAAATACTTTGCATTTAGGATCACAGGAACATATTGCACTTCATCAGCTCCTGAGTATTTTTATTAGGCAGACCCTTTCACACAGCTTTTTTATAGATGATATCAAGAAACTTGAATTCATGTTCCACTGAAGTCATGAACGACCTGATGGTAGTTTGGGGGAGTATTAACTTTCTAGTTTTAGAATTGAGTTCCCACAGACTCACCAGAAATTTTCTCAGGTCCTTATAGTTTGTGATGATTCCATTATGGATGACAACAAATTCTAAGAGAAAATATATATATATATTCATGAGCAACAAAAAATTAATTCAGAACACAAAATTACAAGGGGGAAAAAAGCTTAGAAGTACATTTGAAACCACCTGCTATGGCTTTCAGACCTACAGTTTATCACAACATGGACAACTGCAAGCAGAAGCTTACAAATTCTGAAAGTATACAAAGGCAGTTCCAAATTATTGAGAGGGTTCTAAACTACACCTCGTAGAGCACCAAGCCATCTCAAGTAAAGAATGATATGAAATCTCCCTTTTCTGGACCAGGCAATATTGACACATTCATATTTTCAGTCTCACCTTTCAAAACAAGAATGTTGTACTTCTATTAACTTGCAATTTTCAGACAACAGATCTCATTAATTTTTAGTCTTACTTTAGCCTGAGAAGAGGCTATTCCATTTTAAAAGTGTCTGAGCTAAATAGAATGGCAACATCTTAGGCCTACTATAAAAAATAGCTACCATAACAATAGTAAGAACATTTGTGTTCTGTGGATTGAATCATTTCAGATTTGTGTGGTTCAAGTGCTGCAGAGACTACGTACCATTCCTTTTATCTGATCTCTGAGGGTGACTGTTGATTGCACTTGGTACTCCGTGGGTCGCCCAGCGAGTATGAGCAATTCCAAAATGTGTTTCAAAATCTGTTTTTGAATCCAGGTCATCTTGTTCTGTACAGGAGAAATTCAATTTACTTACTAATTAATATTGCCTCTCTCCCTCTGTCTCTCTCTCTCTCACATACACACGATTAGTAAAACACAAAGATAATTCCTACAGGCAAAATTCTAAAAGCTATCTTTTTTTGTTGTTGTTTTTTTTAACCATTTGCTTTCTTGACATTACACTTCAGAAAGTTCAAGCTACTATGATTAAAACCTTGTTTGCCAAGACATGAGCATTTTTAGCCAATACTAACAGACAGGCTAACAGACCCCATTACTACAAATTATAATGTAAACGTATTAAAACACAACTTCAGCCTTTCACAGATGGAAGCACTGCATAAAGCAGATTGTGATGACAGCCAGCTGCTTAAATGGTCATAAATTCTGTCAGAGTGCATGTTTCAGCATTTCAGCCATGCAGCACAGAAATCACATGAGTAAAGAGCCAAAGGAGCCCAGGTTTTGAACAAAGGAGCAACCAAAAGAAGGGAGAACAGACTGACAATTTCACAGTGCTAGATCTGAAGATCAGCTTGCTTTTTAAGTGCAGATTTGAGGGACACAAAAAAATTATCTGCTTGGATTTCCTGATGCAGTTATTGCTGATGCAAAATCATAACTGCAATTTTATGGTCTGACTTTCTGCTGAGATGCAGATAGTATCTGACTGGGAGGCCAAAGTAAAGGGGTCATTTTTAACACTTACTGTACAACTCTTCTTCCAGGGCCTTTACTTTTCCTCTTTTCTTAACCAGTTTGATGAATCTTTCTTTATCTTCATTATTATTTCCATCAATTGCCACTCCTACAGCACAGGACACAGTCATAAGTGTTATTTAAAGCATGAAATACACTAGAATGAGGAAAAGGCTGAGAAAATACACACAGGCACACATCACTGAAATTAGTATTTTTAAATTACCCTTTAAAGGGATATATTTGAAGTCTGTTGCTAGACCTGTGCATATTCAAATGAAACCACATCAAGTCCATATCCACTGCACAGATTAAAACATACATGAGCCATCTCAAATTGTATTTGATAACAAACTGAAATATTTTGCTTGATGAAATGAGCCAACTCAAACTCAAGACAAGTTTAATCTTCCCCATCCTTCACTGTGATTCACATACACAAAAAAGGCTGAGGTACAGACTACATGGCCCTGTATAGAGATCTTTTTCCACACCCTGTTTATTTTGCTTACATGTACTAACCTCAACCATCTAATTACAGAGCTAAACACCCAATTTTAAGTCCTGAGGAAAGCTGTAGCACTCCAAGAATCAAGCTAATTAGTTCTGATCTGTTAATCTGTAGAACATAGAAAGAAAAATCCAAGAGGCTAGACACTGAAAGTACCCAAAAAAAGTCATGGAATGAGCTATTGGTTGCTAAAATTAATTCATTGAGTTGGTTAACATACCTGCAGAGTCATATCCTCTGTATTCCAGTCTCTGTAATCCTTTTATCAGGGTTTCATATATTTCCTTCCTAGTGCGAGGCACTCTGTAGTTTAGATAAGCAAAAATTCCTGTTTGAAGAGAAAGGGGGAAGGAGGGGGGAAAAGAAGCAAAGAGGTTATTTTAAAAATTTGCATCACTTCAGACTCAATTTAAAACTCTCTAAAACTAGTGTCAGGGAGAAGTCCTAGGGGCACCCAACCTCCCATTTAGTACAATTCTTTCTATTGCATTTTGAAATTGAAAGAATTCAAGTACAATAAAGGACTCAGAAGCCTAATTTCAACACATAACACAAATTTTACTGGCGAGTTTCACTCTCCTCATTTTACCCACCAAGAGTTAAACAGTTAGGAGAGGTTAAAAAAACTCTACTTTTCACCAAAACCACAGCTGAAAATGGGAACATTGTGATCTATTTCATATCCAGGCATTCAAAGAAGGAATATATTCACCAGGACTAACACAAGGAGACTTTTGTAATCCAAGTCATGGCCTTAAATACCCATGGGTAGGTACGAGGCACAACATCTATTTCTGAAAGGCTCCAGCTTAATCCTGTGTGCAACAGCCACTTCAGCAGAAAGAGAATGGAGAAGCAAACACGAGGAAAGGGCAGAAGTCAATAGGGTAGGACAACAAAGGAAAGAAACAGAAGGTACAAAACAGGGTCACCCAGAACACGAGCACCCCCTGCGCTGCCTCAGCACGATCCCAAAGGCAGGAGGGCACAAGAGCCCTGAACTCACTCCCTGATCCCTCTGCTCTTGAATAGACCAGTCATCGACCAAGAACAGGCTTTTTTTAGTTTGGGGCTTGGTTCCCAACCCTAATTAATTTTTTTTTTTTTCAGGAAGTACACAGACTTTTTTTTTTTATTAGAAGGGTGTTGGGGATGTTGTTTTACCTTTAGAAACGGTGTAATAAAAGAGTCACCTGCAAAGGAAAACACAGCCATTCCTTTTCTCTGCCTACTGTTCTTGCTGGGACTTTGGTGTTTATTTGGATACATTAGGCCCTTTTATTAACTCTTGCAAATCTGTACCCCAATAAAACAGAAACAGCTAATTTCGCTGTTTCAACAGTTTCTCCAAGCAACAAGTCAGGACTGGAGACTACTTAGAAAAAAACCCAGACTTTAAGAGCTCTACAGATAAGCAGTTCAGACAAGTGGTTTAGATAGAGAAAGCCTTTGTTTGAAATTTAACACCCTCTTCCCCCCCAATTAAGGCTTTTGAACTGTAAATGGCCATAGTGAAGAAGCTGTTATAATGATACACCAATAAATCTCCCTAATAAATATTACTGTGAATTTTGTTACTCCACTAGTTTATAACACATTAATACTGTTGATTTGACAGTGAGACAAAAAGAGTATTACATGTGCCTCTGAATTTATTTTGGAAAGATGAAAGGGTGGATAATACTTTTCTGCTTCAGAAGTGAGATTTATAAGGAGCTCAGCCTAATTATTTCTAGCACATCCAACATTAACAGAGACATTAAGACAACAGTTGCATTTAAGGAGGTATTTGGGAATTTGAACTACTTAATACTGTTCTTCATGGATGCTTTGAAAAATAATGCCTCTGGTTATAAGCAGTCACTTTAGACTGAGAGCCTGTTGATCATTTTTCCACACAGATATTTACCGTTCTCTGGCACTAACCACGGACCTCAAAAGCAGTATTCTTCAATTTCTTCAATACGAATTTCTCAACATCATTCCAAAACATTGCCACACCTCATTTCAGATCCAGCTCTACTTTCTAGGCCAGATTTCACAATGAATTTAAGCCCCAACATCCTTGTATGTTCCATGTGGCATCTTTCACTCCACAGAGCTCCAGGAAGAACGTTCCTCTGGGACCATCCTTACAATGCTACCAGTGTGCTGCAATTGTTAAAAAGATCCTTGTTTCCAGGGAATTGGAGCTGCACGTCCACACACGTGCATTAGAAGATGCAGAAGTCACCAGAGGCTATTTAAAATGAAAACAATAGCTGCAGCCTGACTTCAAAGAACATGTTATAAACTCTTCCAGTTAAGGGAAATAAATCTTACTCTAAGCACTGAGAGTAACACTTTCTCTAGTACGTTTCTGTTTCATGATTTATCCACTCACGTATTTTTTCCCTCCTCAGTCATCATTTTGGCCAGATTTAAAGCACATTACTCAACTCATGTAGAAACAACTTCTGATAAAGACTCCTTGTATCCTAATTCTTTCTGGAAGCACACCAGTATGACTGAAACCCAGTTGAATCATCTTATGATAAGAGTTTTGTGATGCAAACAAGTTTCTTTATGATGGCCTCCCCAAGGTATTAGATGCCATTTCCAGATCTTGCTTCCTTAGTAAAAACGTAAAATCTCAAAAAAAACCATAAAAACTCAAAAACATAAAATCCAGGAAAAGCACCCAAGAAGTGCTTTACTAGGACGTTGTCCTCTTGATCTGAATGTTAAATCTAGTTTATAACTTTCCATAATCCCAGTTTGCTTAGAAGGATGAACTAGGTCAATCATGTATGGCTTACCTTTAGAAGCAGATGCTAAAAACAGAGAGGGTTGCTAAAACATAGCTAAAACCAGCTTCAATCACGTGCAGACACTGAAAGCAAGGCTCTCCCTTTCCTGTATATCAAGACTTTAGAGCTTCCCCTTTCAGAATTACAAGCAGAGCATCAAAAGGAGGAAAAGTAAATTGAGTATTTTTTGTGGGAAAATTCCACAAGAACTCTTGCAATTGCAAGACTTCACCAAAATCAAGAAGGGGGCAGACTATACTTGAAGTTTGAGAAAAATTATTTACTTTTTGAAAAATAAAAGGATAGCTCTAAGCACATTATTGATGCCAGAAACTTAGCTTTGAAAAAGTCTCAACTTCATACCCTGATGAAACTAACTTTGATTTAAAAGAGATAATCAGTTTAAGTGCATCTTGACTGTTTTTTAAACCCTGAATACTCTTCCTTGAATACTTGGCTATACTGTCTTACATGTGAGAATGATAGCATCTCGACTTTTGCTTCCTTACGAGCATGTTTATAGCAGAATTTATGACCTGTGTACATAAACTAAGGGCTATAAATCTTCACGTGCTACCTGAAGCCAAAGAAAACACAATAGGGTCCATTATCAGCACTTAAACCTGGAAAAATATGAAAAAATAAAAACAACAACAAAAAAGTAATTTCAAAACTACTGGTTGCAGTCTCTAGAACTCCTACACTCCCTACAGAGATCAGCATAGCAGGCTGAGGGATATCTTTCATTAAAACAAATGTAATATAAAAGGTTTCTAAATGCTGATGGGGAAAAAACCTAGCTCTATTCTCACTTACCCTTCGTGAACTGCTGCTCTTTGCCATTTCATACTGAGTCACTTGCTCCACCCCAAGCTGGCTGTTCTACCGAACTCCTCGAACACTGTTAACACCCTCACTTCCCAATCGATACACAGCCCAGACATGCAAAGTTTTTGATATTACCATTACGTGTCTCAGGGCTTGCCGTGAATACTCCAGCCTGGCTCAGGCCCTGAGCCAGGTCTCTCACCTGGAGGGGTTTTGTTTAGAAGGCACCGAGTTTGTCTCATTGATAGTGATCTGTCACGCAGGAGCTCAAACAATAGGAGCTGAAACAGTATCACCTCGTGTTTCCATTCAAGTGAAAGAGGATTCCCGAGCTCCTTGCTCTTTCTGAGGTTACAATTAAAAAGGATGAGGAAGCAATGAAAAGATCCCTAATTCAGAAAGCAGTTTTGGGAGCAGTAACTCAACTCACTTTCAGTCAGCACCCCACAAAAGAGGTTTTGTTGATGACGGCTAAGAAGTACAAGTGCAAATTTGTCTACTTTCGTCAGACCTGAGAAGAGATGTCAGGGACAGATTGGCAAAGTTTCACCAAACTTTCCTCCATAACCAAATACAATCGCGCTAGCAGCTTCTGAACCCACACTTTGATTTCCATCTGATCCCAACCATATCTAAGCAATTGTGTACACGCCATAGGAATTATCTTTACTATCTCACCTTTACTAGAAAAAATGAGGTGAATAAACTCACAACAGCTAAGAATTAAGCTCCTTCACTGCCTTTGTTTGAAAGCCACAAACTCTCCCTTATCGCTGCAGCTCGGAAGTGAGTCACGATTAATCAATCCCTAGTCCTGGATTAGGAAAGACAGAGCCCAGCGCATCCCGTGCATCAGAGGCAGCGGCACCAGGAGCAGAGGTGAACCCCCGGGGCAGCCGGGCGGTGGGAACGGGACGATTTCCATCCCGAGACCCGGGGGCCACCCCGAGACCCGGGGGCCATCCCGAGACCCGGGGACAGGCCGCCAGGCACGGGGGGCTCGGGGAGGGAGGAACGGAACGGCGATCGCCTCTCCTGGGAGAGGGGCGGGCGGAGGGGCTTCACCTTCACCTGCCGGGCGCTCCCTGTCCCCCCCTTCCCCAAAAGGGCCAGTGCCGAGCGACCCCGCTGGGCTCGGGGACAAAGCGGCCCTTGTCCCTCGCTGGCCGGGCTCAGCCCGCGCTCCGTCACTCACCGCACATGGTGGCAGCGCACGGTCCCTCCCGCTCCGGCCAGCGCGGCTCAGGCCGGGCCGGGCCCGCCGCCCGCGGCTCTTATAGCTCCGGCGGGGCGGGCCTGCCTTCCCCGCCCCCTGCCCGGGGCCCGGGGAGGGGACAGAGCCCGGGCAGGGGACAGAGCCCGGGGAGGGGGACAGAGACCGGGGAGGGGACAGAGCCCGGGCAGGGGACAGAGCCCGGGGAGGGGGACAGAGACCGGGG
>VZRH01004533.1:500984-550111 GCA_013397555.1 Urocynchramus pylzowi
GGGAGGGGACAGAGCCCGGGGAGGGGACAGAGCCCAGGAAAGGGACAGAGCCCAGCGAGAGGACAGAGCCCGGGGAAGGGACAGAGACCAGGGAAGGGACAGAGCCCGGTGAAGGGACAGAGCCCGGTGGGGATAGAGCCCGGGGAGGGGACAGAGCCCGGGGAGGGGACAGAGCCCGGTGGGGATAGAGCCCGGGGGAGGCAGAGCCCGGGGCGGGGGGACAGAGCCCGGGTAAGGAACAGAGCCCAAGGATGGGACAGAGCCCGGGGAGAGGACAGAGCCCAGGGAAGGGACAGAACCCAAGGATGGGACAGAGCCCGGCGGGACCGCGGCGGATCCCGCCCTGCCCGGCCCTGCCGAGCTCCGCACACGGGGACTCACAGAGCCATTAAGTTTGGGAAAGACCTCCCAGATCACCACGTCCAGCCTTTGACCGATCACACCTGGTCAAACAGAGCACTAAAGGACACGTCTGATCATTTCTTCAACACCTGCGGGGATGGGGACTCCACCACCTCCCGGGCAGCCCGTTCCAGTGCTTGGCAATCCTTTCCTTGAAGAAATTCAACTTCAACCTTCTCTGGCACAGCTCTTGCCTACATCGTCTAGTCATGTCAAGACAGGATGAATCTCATGTCCACCTCAAGCCTGGGTGACCCAGCTCAGGGATTTTCAGGGTGACAGAACCCCAGAGAGACCTGAGAGGAAGAAAACGGGCAGCACGAGGAGCGGTTTTTGTGCTCTGATTCTGGTTTTCCTCCTCGCAGTGCAATGAAGGAACAGGACAGGTCCATTTTGTCAGGGCAGCCCCTCTTGGAGCTGGGCAGGGCAAGG
Source organism: Urocynchramus pylzowi (assembly GCA_013397555.1). Taxonomy (NCBI): domain Eukaryota; kingdom Metazoa; phylum Chordata; class Aves; order Passeriformes; family Fringillidae; genus Urocynchramus; species Urocynchramus pylzowi. The sequence goes on from VZRH01004533.1 coordinate 501,819, forward strand.
TGTCCCCTGTCCTGCAGCCACAAGGGTTGGCAGACACACTCAGCAGCCAAGTGCACCTGCCCAAGCAGCACCTTTCAGTGCTGAACGTGGTCACCAGGCTCACCTGAGCAAGAGCCTCAACTCCTTCTCAGCCCCTGTGGTCTCTTCCATGTACTTGGCAAGAAAGAACTGCTCCAGGAGCCTTGTCCAGCCTCTGCCTCCTGGTCTAGGCTCTCTCCTGGGGGCAGGCACTGCAAGGAGGAGGAAGGCCACAGCCCCTGGCATGGGGTCAGGTCTGCAGACATGGTCCATGCAGAGCCTCGAGCTTTATCTTCTTCTAAAGGAACTCATCTCATCTCATCTCATCTCATCTCATCTCATCTCATCTCATCTCATCTCATCTCATCTCATCTCAGAGAGCTCCTCCAACAAAAGGAAGGAATGGTGGCTTTTAAAGTGAGTGCCTTGCAGCACTCCTGGACTGACAGTGCACATAGAACAGCTGAAGCCATTATTTGAACAAACATGACTTTTAAAAATATGCAAAGCTTCATGAAATAGTTTTGTCTTCCTTATTGAAAAGTACCGAAATATTTCATAGACATGATCCTAGTTATCTCATAGAGTTCTTGAAATGCAAGTGTGAGGTGTCTTATTTAAGCCAGAATTTAAAGGCTCTTTCCCACTTGCATTTATTTGGCAGGTAATTTTTTACCTGAAGAAGTGATTCCCTCAAACTTTGTCACTTTTTTGTTTGATGGAGAAGTTGAAGGATGAAGATTGGAACATTAACATTTCAGTTACCAAAAAAAACCTTTTTGTGCCACTTTAAGAAAGAGAAACTTTGTCTCAATTTTTAAGTAAAAAAACTAGGTTTAAAATATTTTCAGGTCATAAAATTAAAAGTGTTTAAATTCTCTTTAAAAATAGTTTATAAAAAGGGATAAATTGAGTGTATTTTTCACTTAATGTGTGGACAGCTATGCATACCATGCTCCTTAAAAACCAATATTGTTTTCCTTCTCCCAGAATAAGACCCAACAGGCCCATGATTTGTCACCATTGCAGTCCCAGCTGGGTTGCTGACCTGCCACGTGACATCAGGCAAGTCATTTTGACACTCCTTTCCAGTTTTTCTTCTCTGTTTAGGTAACTGTTCCTCCTCTAAAGTAACCTCTGATTTTGTTTCCCCCAGCCCAGCCTGAGTGAAGAGGGACATTCCTAATTGCAGCTCTGTGTGTTAAGTAGCATTGCTATTTATATTAAATTATATACAATGAAGGAAAACTTCTTCTTGCTCCTTATGCAGCATTTTAACTAATGAGTGATGCAGACAGTAGGAAAGAAACACTTTTTTTAAACATCACTGCAATACTAATTGCCAAAGATCACGAGTTAGAGCCCAAAATTCCACTCATGCAAGACATTTCATGTTTCCATGTGACATTCCCAGGGAGAAAACTAAACAAAATGAGATTCCACTGCTAGGAAGAACTGCATTAATGAGTGGTTGATGCATCACCTTGATAACTTATCAGTCAACACTTCCCAGACACATCTGTCTGATGCCATTTGGCTTTTTCATGACTTTTTGGAAGTGCATTAGAGAGTACTGTAATTCTTTTTATTAGTGGGCTTCTTTGGCTTGAAGAACACATTTTATGGCACTCAGATGAGATGATCAAACTGATCCCATCTCACAACTTCTTAAACTCTAAAAGCCAAAATATTTTGAAGTATCACCTACTGTATTCAACATAATAAGGATCCAGAAATTCTGCCATACTCTGGAAAAGTGCTCTTCTCATGAGACCATTAAAAAACCCAAAACAAATGAGAGCAGTTTTGACAGAGAGTTTGCAAATAGAAAATTGCAATTTTCCAGTCATAAGAGACAGACAAAGAGCAATAAGGAGGTCAAGGGTGCAACTTCCCACTTAGGTCTGAACACAAACCTGAAGGGGCACCCAAAGGATCAGGAATTTTTGCCCAGCTACATCTTCCTCTTTTTTTCCCTGTCTTTACACAAGTGATCAAAAATAGAAGTAGGAAACAGTAGGGTACAGTATGGAGATCACTGTATCACTGGTTTAGTGTCAGGTAATGAGGAATTTGCCTGGGGCACCAATAGGCAAAGGCAAGGGGCAATGAAAATCATGGAGCCTGTGGCTGGAAGGAGGAGGGATTTATGTTTAGGCTCCCTCTGAGCCTAATACAGGTACTAGCTCTCACAGCATTTATGATCTGCCCTGAAAAGCAGCCATCAGCCTTTTAAGGACAGCTATTTCAAACTGCACTTACATACTCAAGAAGTCCAGGTACATCTCTGAATCCCTTGTTCTGTTCCTTGACACCGAATTTCCTGGTGAGGAGTTTCACTAAGTTCCCTTATCCCAGGGAGTGAAAGGACCAAATCCCTCTCATTAGTAAACAGGGGCAGAAAAAAGTAGTGGATGTGAAGTGCAAAAGGGAAGAACTGTGATAAATACCAGGAAAAATTAGGAGGAACAGTTATTCAATGAACAGGCCCTAGAGGCTGGCTTGTGGCCTTTTCATTGGTGACACTGCTGGAATAGACCCTGTCCTGTGAGCCACCACTGAGTGACCTGTGTGTGGTGTGAAGGACAAGGGGTGGCCAAATGGCAATCCCTTCCAACTCCAGCACTTCCATGACTATGACTGGGTTATAAAACTACTTTTAAATTGCCTTTTTGAACTGCTGTTTTGAGTGGCTACAAAATTTTCTGAGAACTAATAGCCTGTCTCTAGATTAATACTATAATGCACAGCACAAGTTCTTATATTTACAATGAAATCCATTATTTTAGTTTAAATTCTATATTTATGTACTGCACATATTTAACATATATTTATATGTAAAATATATATTACACATATATTTATATATTACATATAATTATCTGTTATTTATTTAGAGATTTCTTGCTTCAAAATGTGGAATTTGAGAGCCTAAAAGCAGCAATTGTACATTACAGATCATCATCCCCCACAACTAGGCTTCTGCACTTCTGCAATTTTTATGTATTACTCCAAATAAAAGATATTTTAAACATGGACAAATTCTGAACATTCTCATCACCATCACTTTTATTTTAACAAAATGGGACAGTGTTATTCCCTACCAAGGCTCTCAAGAATATTTGGGCTGACAGATTGGTCTGGATCCCTCTGGTTTCTTCCCAGTCTGATAACAATGACTGCTGTTAACCAGGAGTCACTCCAGTGAAGCTGAATTTCACCAAGAGAAAATATAAAAAGGAAGTGCTGACCTTGCTGGCATATGAAGAAGGTCAGGCAAGCTTCAGGACACGCTCTGCATCCATCTCAGCTCCACAGTGAGTTTGGAAAACAATCAGCCAATCCAAGTTTCTAAAAGCAGCTTTTGAAATGAAAACAGCAACACCTTTCTTCTGCTGAGAGGTTCAAAAGAGAGGAAGAAAATATTTGTATGCAGAGCATCTCTTTCAGTGGAGGTGTCAACTAGCTGCTCACCTATGATCTGTGTAGGGCTAAGGCATTGCTATTTTCAGTTTAGAAGTACCAAATAGTAATTAACAGCTTTTAATTTGAGAACGGGGAGAGTTAATTGTCATTTGTCACCGTCAAACAGATGACTTTGAAATTGTAAAAATTATGTGAAATTATAAAAATTATGTATGATTTTGAAATTATAAAAATTATGTGTGGTGGTAGGAGGAGTTACACATAAATGTGAATCAACATCATACCTGTAACTGAGGATTAAGTAATCATGATTTAATTCAGTGGTGGCTTTTCAGCTGAATGTCATGAGGAGCATGTATAATGTAAAACCAACCCAGATAATTAACTAGATCTTAAATACTTTAAAAAACATGAAGGCACATTTAGTAATAATTCATCTAAAGCATTGTGTTTTAAAAAGCATTAAGTGGTTTCCTGAGGTTTTGATGTAAATTCCTCATAACAGGAGCTGCAAATAAATTGATGGCAAGTGTCAAAGAGAAAAATAAATTCTTGGAAAAATCTGTAGATTTTTTAAGCAAGCCAGCTTTCAGTGCTGGATTAGTTTTCTCAGCATATTGTGTGGTCCTTCAGGTCAAAAGTGAGAAATGCTGACAGACTAAAATAGATATCTTCATACCTGCCCTCCCCTGCTCCATTTCTGGGGATCAGGTCCATCTACTTTTTATTTTTCATAAATGTGGGACTCTCTCAGCTTACATGGGGTTGGAGGGAGCAAAGCTGGCTACTTACAATAGTTGCAGAAAGCATGCCCATGTGAGAAGTTCAGAAGCTTAAAATCCAAAGATGAAAAAAGCATTGCAAGAAGAGAATTCTCTCCAGTGATGCACCAAAACATGGCTTGGCTGGAAGTGTTTGAGCAAGGAACTGGCCAGAGAACCAAAAAGCTGCTGCAGCTTCTCCTTCTGGCCCAAAGAGCTCCATCACACCCCACACAGGCCACAGCATCACCTCTTTGTCCTCCACTGAAGGAAAGCCTCACTCTCCTTCCCCAGTTCCTGCAGAGCCCTCCTGGCAGCAGCCACCCCCCATGTGCAATAATTCTGCTCTCCCCCAGCTGCTCTGGCTCACTCAGAGCAGGGTGAGCTGTAACTCCTGCACAGCTCTGGGTAATTTTATTTCTAAGCATATGAACCTGGCTTGCTATTTTGGTAAGAACAATTTCATTCCATTCTTCTCTCAATTTGTTTTCACAGCTTTAATGCTTCAAGGATTTATGCTGGCCCTTGAGAACAACACCTCTAAGCTAGAAAATGGTTTTGCTGCTGGCTGCCCTCTGGGTTGCCCTTTAAAGAGTTCTCTGGCAAAAAGCTTCTGATTATTTTGCGAATAAATCCCCGTTGTTTTGCAGAACACATATCTACACTCTCCCCAAAGCCAGGCTAAGTAACAGTCCAATTTTCTCCACTGTCTCACCCCTAACATTGTTTCTGTCACCACTGCCCAGCAAGAAGCTGCTGCAGGAGCAGCTGGAATGAGCTGGAGGGAGGCAAGGTGCTGGCACTGGGAGGTACTTCCAGACAGCTCCAATTATCAGCAGCTCTAGGCTGAAAGAAAACAAATCCAAGTTTCTAAAAGCAGCCCATATAACAAGATGCATCTGGCTTTACCTCACACATTGGAATCTATTTGTTTTATCTATCCTATCCCCAAATCCTAATCTGTCCCTATCACTTCCTTCTAGTTGAGATAGGTATCAAAGGACTACATACTGAGAACTTAAACACCACCTCTTCCCCCTTTTCTCCCATTTTTGATTAAAATAAATAAATGTGGGGGAGCCAGATTAAGTTACAACAGTATTTTTTAGGACTGGTGTATTTGACAGTGCAGCTTCAGTGCTAATATTTATTTTAGAGGAGGGTGAAAGTAAAGTACCTTAAGTCCAAACACAGGTAACCAGGCATTCCCCAGCTTTAATAAATAAAGAAAAAAAAAAAAGATAGATATGTGAGGCTGTTGTTAAGCAACTGATACAATATTGAACAAAACTCTTCTCACAGGTGGGTTATTTTCTGTCCCAGAGTCACAGCTATTCTGATGATGTCTGCTCTTGCCTACAGATTCTATATTTCTCCTTTTGAGCTTGACACAAATCACAGCTACAGCTTCTTCAAGTTGTTTTTCTAACAGCTTGTGATCTTGTTCTTTTGGCAGCTTATTCAAAGAAAAATGGCATTAACTCTGCTTAAATAGAAGCAGTCATTTTCTTTCTCTGACAATTAATGACTCATCTACATCTCTGTTTCCAAGGGTTTGGGGTTATTAGATCTGCCATAATCTACCAGTTGTTAAAATCAGGTTTGGGCACATCAACATTGGTAGAAATATGGATATTGCACACAGGGGATTCCAAGATAACTTTTCTATCACCAGCCATATGCAAAACCAGTTCAGTTTTTGTGCAGTTTCTCTGTACTAGAGATTAGGAAGCACCTAAAAAAAAATGCAGAGCATCTGTTTGTTTACTACACAGAGAGCATTGCTGCAGAAGAGGTGATAGAGACCACTGAGGAGAAGTCACAAGTAGATAATTAACAGAAATAGTGCTCTACAACCTGTGAAAGTGGGCAGGATGTTATCCTTAAGTGAGCCTGGAGTGGAGGAAAAGTTGTGCAGTGAAATGGCAGCTCTCCCACGGTGTCACCTCGAGTGCACATCCCACAGCACCTCCTCTGCTGCCTCTGCCCCTCGGGCTGCAGAGTAAATCTGTCCCTGGCAGCCTCTGCCAACTACACAGTGGAACAGCTCTCATAAGCAAGCTATGAATTGCACTGTTTTACTGCCAGTAAAAATTCCATGTATTTTCTCTCTCTTATTTTTTTTTCTTTTTTGGTTTTAAATATAATTTTCCTCTATTAAGCACAGGACTTTTGTATTCCAGTAAAATTAGAAATTCTCTTTTGTTTTCCCTTACTCAGATGGACTCTATCTAGTCCTTACAGCTCCAGTTACTAAATTGATTTAGAGCTTCATGTTTAGAGTATCCCATGAGATGCATGAAAGGATGGCATCCCTGTGGGGGTGTTTATGCTCTTGCACTGCAAAGTTGCCTTTGGCAAATGAAGTTCCTGTGGTATTGTCATTGGGCTCTGGGTACTTTGGTCTGAACATACCAGATGGGGTAAATTGAGGACGATGTCTTGCTTCAAAACTGAGCTTTCTGCTTTTAGTAAACCTACAGTTTACCTCATCATTTTATCTGGGCAAGTGGGAGACAAGATGATGGTTTTGATTTTCCACTTTTAACTGTGCTTCTGTGAGTTGTGTGCTGAAACTGAGCATGTACTTCTTAAATGTTTCCTATTGTTTCTGCAATTTAAAGAGGAAAAAATACTAACTCATGGTAACTTGGACAAATTTTAAGGAAGAGTTGGGGGAGCAAATAAGAGAAATTTGCTAGAAAACTGAAGAGGAATAGATGTTTCTGTTTTCTGTATTTGAATTGCATCTTAAAATGAAGTGATTTACTCTTAAAAAATATTCTGCCCTAGTCAAAATGTCTCATTTAAATACATGTCTGAAACTTTTTTTTTTTTGTGCTGTAAATTTTGACAGCAAAGACAGTCAGTTTTCAACTCAGTTGACCAAAACTGGCTGGCAAACTTGAAACCCCAGCAGCTAAATCCCTTATTTGTACAGCTGCAGGCACTGGGCTCTCCTCCACCCCCCTCAGATGCTCGAGTTGCAGGACATCAGCTCCATCGAGGCTGTAACCTCGGGGTCCTGCAGCAGGACATGGAGTGGCCACAAGCCTCCTCTGTCCTTACAGCCTACCTCAGCTCTGCCCAAGTTTTGAAGGGAAGAATTGCTAAAGTCTTCTAACCATAGCAATGTTTAAACTGCTGCTTGTACAGCTACAGGCACAGCCTTGCTGCAGCCCAAGGGAGATCTGAGTGCAATCCAGACAATCCAGGCTCAGAGCTGGGATATGTTGCTATAATGCAGCTTGATTAAATTTTAAATTAACCCAAACACAGATAGGTGTTGAATTAAATGGCCAACATTTAACATTAGTCTGCACATTTATGAATCCACCTATAATGAAAAATTGAAATTACTTCTAAGCAACCTAAATGAATGCAGTTTTAACTTGGATGTGCTAAAAATATCATAAGTTCATGAAAATATCATAAGTTCATTTTTCAAATAAGGAACCATTGTATTTTAGAACACATATCTTCTGAGTTCATTTACAAAAAGCAGCACTAAAAGAAGGCAGAATAAACAGCTTCACAGTCTGTCCTGCATCTGCCACTGGAGTTACAACAAGAATTTCCATGTTGGAAACCAAAAGGAAGCATGTCACTTCACAAGAACCAGCATCCTTGGCACCAAGGACCGGAAATTTGCCACTTTAGATTTGCAGGGAATTCTGTGGAAGGTCATTTGCTTCCTAAACTGTGTCATGCTAAGAAAATCCCATATAGGAACCTTTCCCTTTTCCAAGAAATGGGGGATTATCATCTGCCTAATTACATATTACAGTTTACAGGGAAAAAAATCCATTTTTTTTGTGTCTTAGTCACATTGTCTCTTGGCTGTCTGAGTGTGAGGAACACAGATGTTAAATAACCAGCTGCAGCATCCCTTCTCTACGTATTAGATGTGAGAGGAGGGCTGCCAGGGGCTTAGCTAGTCCTTAGTCCAACCAGAGTCATCATCCTGTCTGGACTGAGGCAAACTTTCTTGTGACATCACTTCTGCTTCGAGGCTGCTGTGACACACCAAATCTGCTTCCCTGTCTGCATGGGAGGGTAACACCTAACTCAGCTTGGAAATCCAAGAGGCCCAAAAAATGAGAAGCAGAAACAGGGATTTTTAATTTTTTTTTTTTTTTAAACAACCAACTCTCCCAGTTCCAGAGAAGTTTACCTAACACTTCTGAAGTCCCAGGCAATGCACTTTTGTTAACCTGTATTTACCTAAGGCTTAAAGGCTTTCCCAGACCAAGGTGTGTGTAAACCACCTCGTGATTCACGAGCAGCTTCCAGGAGCTGGTGTTGAAACATCCTTTGCAGCAGATCCCCAGCGTGTGCTGAAAGATTTGAGCAGGAGAGGTTCCCCATGCCTGCTTGCTCTTTCCACCTCCCTTCCCTTATGGAAAGGCAGCTCTCCAAAGCCCCACTATTTGTTATGGTGTTGCTTGTGCTTGTCAGAAAGCTGCTGGCCCTGGAGCAGAGCCCAGGCTCTCCCAGGGCTCAGCATCACAGGAGTGTAACAAGATAGGAAATATTTGCTGTCTGAAGGATAATGGGAAGTAGAATAGCAGGGAAGGGTGGATGCTGGAGCAGCCTTGGAGCACAGGATCTCTTGGAAAACACTCCAGAAGGAAGCTGCCAGGAGCTGAGACAGTGCCATTGTCCCCCCTAAAGAGGGGGAGTCTAGAGCAACAAATCTAGATGGTGGAATGGAGGAAAAACCTACAAAGTGGAAGAAACAGGAATGAGACTCTGAAAAGGGAGCTCAAGGCAGAACCTGGCCAAGAGCACTGCCAGACCAGCAGCCAGGCTGGTGCTGCCTCGGGAGGGCTCAGCACTCCTGGGCTTTTACTCAGGCAAAGAATTTTTCACTCCTGCCAAACAAATTCCACCTCCATCTTCTTCCAGGCAGTTGCAGTATTGAAATGCTGCAGTCTGCTCTCACTAGAAAACAAACTTAAACCAATCTGCTCCTGTCTTAAGTCAGGATGTCACAGGTTAACATTTGCTGTGCAGTTTCTATTGCTGAGCAGGAGAAAAAGTTCCTTGGAGGGGAAAAACTGCACAGTTTGAATTCTTCAGTGAATAAATTAACATCACTTCTCTGTCTCCTCCCCTTTCCTTTCTGAGGTTAGTACAAAATGCAGGCTTTAGTTGATGTTCTACAAATAAACTTAAATTCCAGAGCAGCTCCTCTTAACTGGAAGAGGAGCTTAACAGCTTCTCTTCTCAGGAAAGTGTTTGCTGTCACAAATAAAGCAAACCAGGAAAAAGTAATTTTCAAGTGATTTTCCTGTCCAGTCACTTCTTTGGTGAAAGAGAGCAAAGAATCTCTTTAGCACCCCTCACGATGAATTTTCAGCTCTGTTTGTTTTGATTTTTTGTAGTTCAGCCAGAAAATAATTTTTAAAAACCCCAGAAAAATAACCCACGTCTGAAAATTTCCACTAATGAATTCCAGACTTCTGGACTGCAAAACCATCTGCTTTCTCCCAAGTCATGTTGTCAACAACTAAGCACAGCTGTAACAAAATATTGCTGTTACTTGTGTTTCTACACCCCCAGACTTGCAGGGTTATTGAAGAACAGCAGAGAAGCCTACCAGGTCCAAATCAAGGCTTTACCCTTAACTTTGCAAAAAACAGCAGCATTACCCTGACCACATTGTAAACAGACAGGTTACATAGGTGAACCATTTTCCTTGTTTTAAAAAATTCTTACAGTAAAGAGCCAGTGGATAGCAAAACACACTACCAGGGCTTTCACCACCCAGCCTGGGAGGCAGGAATTGGGATGCTGCACATTACTGGCATTCAATAGCTCAGTTTCTGCTGCTGTCCAGGCAGCCCAGCAGCTCCAAGGAGACAGTAACTGTGTGAACCAGAAGGTCCATTGAGCTTATGGTGTCTCTCAAACCAAATAATTGTATTAACACTGCAAACAAGATAAAAGGTTTTGTCCAGCTCTGCTGCCATCAGGGACATCCAAGGCTGCTCTTGGCTGTGTGCAGAGTAAGGGCAATAGCTTGAAGTGCTCCCTGAATGTGCTGCTGGCACCTGGAGCATCCCCTGCCCAAAAGCAGCCATCAGCCCCAGCCCCATCGCAGCATTGGGTGGGAAGAGCCTGATTCAGCATTAGCACTGAGCCCTGTCCTCTTTGGGAAGGCACTGTGGGATGTTCAGTGGCTCTGAGAGCTCCAGTCCCACCTTTCTGTGCCCTCCTGCAGACACCAGAAGCTCCAGCTCCAGAAGCACAGGATTCCTGCTCACACACTGGGCATCATCAGTGACACTCAACAGCAAAGGCACCAACCTGAGCCAGCCCCTTCCTGCAGGAGAGCTTCCCACCACAAACCACAGCAGCCAGCCTGGTGCTCCTCTTGGTAGGTCAGGGGTTTATTTTTTGCCTTTGGAAAGTGGTCTCTGACAAAATTTTCTTCAGCTAGACACAGTTGAAGCAATTGCTTGTTACTTTAAACACATTAAACAGCCCATTAAACACATCCTCATCAGCTGCAGAGGCAAATATTGTGAAGTAAATATAGTTTTAGCCAAGTCTGATTCTCACATCTTTGAGAGTTCCATCCTTAATGCCAACTTTTTCCTTAAAAATTCCTAGATGCATTTATCATTTTAAAATAAACACAAACAAATTGATCAATAGAATTAATATAGCAAAATCAATACATTAATTAGAGGTCAAGGAGGATCAATACACTGGAAGGCTTCCTACATGCTGCTAGAATGTTTTTAACTTTCAAGTTTCCTCACTTCCTTTCTTACAACCTTTTTTTTTAATAAGGCACAGGGGAAAGAGAGCCTTTGAGATAGACATTTAGAAACTGAAACCAGGTATTTAACATAGAGCCTGTCAAATATTTCAAGTCAGAAATACCCATCAATGCTTAAATAGCTTGTGCTTCAATTGTTTCAGCCTACATGAAGATATTTTTTCCAGATAGGCTGGGAAAAAACACAGCTTTGAATAGAGCACATCTTTCCTCTTAGGGACACGGCTCTTACAGATTGCCAAGAACAGAAATAAATATTATTTTGGTTATTTTTCTGACTAGCAAAATACAAACCCCAGTACTAAATCTACTCTGTTAATGGTGTAAACCACAGCTTATTCACTGCCCTGAACCTGGTGTCTGCTGATACTTAACCTCAGCTTCTTTCTTATCCTTTAAATGGATGGATTTAAAATATACAAAAAACCCCACAAAACCAAACAACAAAAGAAATATTTGTCCTTCATGGGCATAATCAGGTAAAATTGGTGATGACTACATAAATAAATAAAATATAGTTAAGGGTCACCCATGAATAAGAGAAGTTCAGCCACACAACAGAGTGATCTACAGCAGCTGAGTCAATTCACAGATGGAGACTGCCAGCTTTTCAAGGAAAGATCCCAAATACACAGCTGCTTTGGGAACCTTAATTCTATTTTCCACAGAGATGGTTTGAGGAGTTAGGACGAGATCTGAGCTTTTGGAAGCATGAATTGCATTTGTGGGTGTTGCATCCCTCAGGCCTTTCTGCAAACTGGCTCAGAGCAGAGCAGCTCTTGTGGCACAAGGGCTGTGCCTGCTGCACCACCTGGGTCTGGCTTTGCAGGTCCTGAGCCTGGCCCCAGGGGTACCCTTGGATTATCCCTTCAGATAAAATAAGTGAGGATAACTAGATGAAGCCTATTTCTTCCTTTCTTATTCAGACTGGCTCATTCTTGGGTTTAGCTGCTTCTTATCAGCTCTGGGCCAGGCTATATCCAGGCCTAACTGCTGGCCTCAGGGAATCTTTGCCCACTGATAATTTGCATCCAGTACCTGTGTGTCTGCTTATGCTCATATCTGTCACTGTTCCTCAGATAAGCAACCAGCTGCTAGGAGAATTCCTAAGAAAGCAAGTCTTTATTGCTAGAAGTTCCCAAGAACAGAGGGACAATGCTGGGGGCAGTAAATGCACTTTGAGGTTGGGGCAAGGGCTGTCTTGTACAGCTGCAATCTCAGATCTGTGCCTGTGGCTTTTAATGAGCAGAGCTGTATGTAAAACAGATTATTCACAGCACCTACAAGTCAACATTTGCATTTGGTTTAAAAAGGGCAAAACATCTGCTGAGGAGGTAAATAGATATTCTTATTCCTTCTCATGGGATAAAGGACTTATCCAAGGTCCCAAAGAAAGCCAGAGGCAGTGTGTGATGCTGAGGATGGAGCATCTGTAGTGTTTCTCTCCCAGTCACCAGAGTCCTTCTCTCACCTCACAGGTCACATTTGAAAACCAAAGGTAATGAAATATTTCATTTTTCCATACAAGAATTCTGTCAGATCATCTAGTTAGGTAGGACTTGCCCTTTACAAATTTTGCTTTTGAAGACTCTTCCTACCTTGCAATTCTTGCTGGTGTGTTATTCTACACTTGAGAAAACACTTCCAAGAGGAGGCTGAATGCTTTTTTTGCAGTCAACAGAAGTAAAGGAGCAATTCCAGTACCCATCTCTTGTTTACCTGTTCCTACTGAACTGTAATGTGCATTTCTAGTGAAACAGTGCCAAAATGCAATAAAAGCTTTGGCCTCGTGGCAACAGAAAGAACTAAGAAGTATCCCCAGGTAAGATACATCCAGTTCTTGTTCCCTTTTTATTAAAGGCCCACCTCTCACAAATAGCATTTACTGACAGCTTAGAGGAGGTTTCAGAAATGGCTGACACAGTCCATCTTTTAATGGATCTGAGCACGGTTTACTGGGCAGAAAATTAAAAGGAATGTCTGCAAAATTAGGAGGAAACATATCCTTTTCTGGTATGCAAAAATACAATTTCTTTCTATAAAATTTGGCTTAGATTTAACAAAACATATTACACAGATGGAGATTTCTTTCAAAAGCAAATTAATCATTCTAAGCTAACCAAGATTTAATGGTTCTGGTAGAGCAGCCAGATACAAAATAAACTATCAAAACCAATATTAGTTACATTTTCTCTCTTAGATTGATGTATTATTTGCCAGTAGGTTGTGTTTTATTTGGGCATAATTGTTAGAGAAATAACACTATAAGGCAAAGTTCAGACTCTGATTTTATGAACATATTTATATCCAGTATTTGCGGTTCCTCTGCTTTCCATGTTTTGATTCAGGAAAAGAGAGAATCTGGGTTTTAATCCTGCTCAGAATGAAACTAAACCAACAGACGTTTTGCCAGTTCTTTTGTGGTAAAGCAGGATCCTCACTGTTTGCAACCAGCCTTTCTGCTTCCTTCCACAAAGCGAGCAATCAGAAGAACACTGTTGGGAGAGAAGGCATCAAAAGGGAGGTATCTTCAGGGGAAATGATTTCCTTCTCCAGACTGAATTTAGATATCTAAAAAGCTTCCAAGAAAATGGCTTAGCACATGCATTATTATCCCCCAGCATCCCACTGTTAGCAGCTGCATGCAGAGTTTCAGCAGTCATCTCATAGAAATACAACAGCAATTTTCACTGAGACAGGAAGTATCAATGGATGCAGAGCAGGAGCCCAATTTTACAAGAGAACCCCACACTCCTCATGACTTTCCTTTGAAGCACAATCCCCCTAGCCCAGATGTTGGAGTTGCCAGTCTGCAAACTGTTCAGAACAGGCTCTGAGCAGCTGATTTCCTGACCTTCACCAAGAGCTGTGAAGGCACAATGTACCCCTTGAGGGACATGAAATACCTATTGAGTCTGCTTTCTGCTTAGGGGTGTCTCCAAGGTGAACCCTAGAGCTAAGCTTGTGGTATTTTCCTTTAGCTCTAAAGCACCAGTTAGACCAGGGGAAGATGGTTCAAGGGTTAAATGGGCTTTAGCAGATCCTATTTAAATCTCATGCTCTGTCATTAATTTTTTGAATAAATGTGGCAAAGTCGCTAAAGTCCAAATCATTACAAATACTTGAGGACCAGTTTCCTTGGGTTTATAATGCCTTGTGTTTAGGCAACCTGAGAATTTAAGTCCTGAGCCTTTAAATGCACCTCAGCAGCACTTTCAGCCCTTGGTAGCTATGTTTCAAGTTACACATGGGAAGAGCACAGTTAAGGGGGAAAAGATGTCCTTTGGGAAATAAACCCCACTGAAACATCAAATCTGCCTGTGAATGGCCTGATATGAGAGATGATCAGATGATAAAGCAGATACCAAATGTATCTCTCTGACCTAAGTGTATCTGAGACAAGGAAGAGTTCCCTCTGCCAGAATAGCTATGAACCCTCTCCCAGATGTGTGTACATGACATATCCATCCCCTTCCAGCCAAACCCATCCCATGCCTTCCTCATATGCCCAGCTGTTCTCCAGCTCTTCCTTTTGTGGATGCTCTGTCTCTTTCCTTCCTGATGTAGGAAGAGATTGAATTTTCTGGTCCTCACCAGTGACCATTTCCCTGATACCTTCTGCAGGAGCCATACGAGTTCAGATAATGAGGATTCATCAGCATAAAATGGGCTTTATTCTACTCTTGCTAGGAGATTCTTCAGCTTGAATGCAAGGCTGAATTAATCTGGTCCTTGCAAAATCATCTAATTAAAGTTATGTCCTTAAACTGCTCTGAAGTCTTTTGATGAAATCTAGTCTGGAAAACACTCCACATGCCTGTGCCAATAATGTCTCTAAACATTCTCTCCAGTGAAGGGAGTGACATAAAAATTTTAATTCCTTCCTTACTACTCACTCTGCTGTCTGGCCTGTGTGTAGAAACAGTTGAGTGAGGGGATCATGTGTGTGTCAGTGCCACATCCCTGAGCTGATGTGCCACATCCCTGAGCTGATGCAGGAGGGGCTGCAGCGAGGCAGAAATGACGTTCACCTTCGGCTCACGCTGCGGCGTCAGACCTCGCACGCTTGGGAGCCACATTCAGAACATCCTGTGAGAAACACAAGCTCAAGAGTGGTGTCAACTGAGCAAGAGGCAGGGAAAATGCAACCTAGAGAAAGTCCAAATTGTCTCCTAGCTAACTAATTCAAATTAATATTGACAGTTTTGGACTGATGAGTAGAACTGTAGAATGAGTAGAAAGTAGACCAGATACAAGCATGTAGCTACCAAAGAGTTGTAAAAGACCCTCAGAGATATTCAGTCTCCTGTGTGTGTTTGCTGGGAAGTTACCTGTGGTTGTGTTGCTGAACTGTCTGTAGATGCTCAGGGCAGAATCCTCAGGGCAGAATCCAGCTGGTTACACAGAAAGGATGAACTGACTGGTGGCATCTTCCTGACTTCTACTGGCCATGACTTGACTGCCTTTGTGCTATCTACAGCCACAATTCAGGGAACCTGGCTCACCTTTTTCTGGGTTATAAACCTGTCTAAACAAACAAACTCCAAGTGTAGCTGGGCTAAAATAACAGCAGAGGTTAAAGACAGGGCCTCCAAGGAAAATAACTGAATGGCACAATTTGGGAAAGAGCTAAAGGTGAACATTGTGTTTTGTTCCCAATGCTCCTAATGAAGACCTAAAGTGGAAAACTTAAAATTGTTTGTATCACCTCAGTAGGAAACTGGGTAGTTTTAGGATTCTGCAGCAGAAATGGATCCCAGAAGATAGCTAGAGAGGTGATTTCAAGTATCACCATTTTTAAATGCTCTGTTGGAATCACTTTGATGAAAATGCCTCTGTAACACCTGGTGTTTTGTTGTGACTCCAGCTCTCTGAGAACATCTCTGCCTTTGCAGAAAAAGGTGTTTAAGATAACAATGAGGACAATGCTTTAAACAAGATAGCAGACAATAGCACTAGGTTTGAAAAGCTCCTCAGAGAGACACTGTTTTACAGCAGGGTGAGCCAAACCTGACACTAATTGTAGCAGATTGTGACTTCTTCAGTGACATTACACACAGAGCTAGATTTTGGGGGTGGGAGAGCTTGGATTATGACAGCTCAGAAGCTTTCATTTGCACTGCAAAGTCTATCAGATTTGGGTTTTTAATTTGACACTGCAGATTACAAGCAGTTTTGTCCCTCATAAAAAGAAATTTTTCCTTGATCTTTACCATTCAACTGAGCCAGTCTTACACTTCCCCAGCAGGGCAGACTGATGAGAACAGGCTGATATTGGAGGTTCTGCTTTCTGTACAAATCCAGGCTTGCACATTAGCTAAACCATATTTGCTGCAGGGGAAGAACTGGTTTTTTCTTTCCCATTCCATTTTTTCTTTTCTCTGGGGCATCCATCCTAACATCTCATCCTCTGAACAACATCAGGGCATGCATGACACCAGCAGTGAGGCAGGGAACATCAGCAGCAGCCAGAACTTTACCTCTGAGCAAAGTTACTCAGTGGCCATCTGAACATTTACACTGAATGTTTTCTTTTTTAACTTCCACCAAAGGGTGTTTGTTTTTATCCACTCCTTTTATTTCCTCAGTAGCAGCAGAGATGTTTTGAATAAGGCAAGGGGAATACTTCTGATTGTTTGGATTCTGTTCAGCACAGACAGATTTATGTGTTTACCCTGGAAATGACTTATTGGATCATACTTTGAGCAGAGCCAGGGAGCCCCCTTGCCTCCACCTCCCCCTGCCAGTCCCCAGGGCTCTGCCATAATGTGGTTTTCATTATAAGCAGGAGCATTTTCTTCCTTACTACAGTATTTTTCATTATGCAGGGAAGAGAATAACTAGGAAACCCAACCTCTGAAGGAAAATAATTGATTAAAATTACAGAGGGGGGGGCAATAAAGGTCTTTTAGACTCATATGTGTGCAGTGGTGTTAAAGATGTGATGATGGAAGGTGATGGAAGCTTTATCCTGTGTCTATGGTGCAGCTATGTGATAAAATAAGGATTGGTTTAGAACAGACCCCAAGACTCAGTTTGGATCTTTGGTGTGCCCAGGTTATTGCTGAAGTTCAGGTGAATTGATTACATTTGGTTTCTTTCAGTGGTGATCTTAGCAAGGGAAGAGTCCTGCTTGCCAGCCCACCCCCCTGGGGCTGCCCCTGGCAGCTGAGTGAAAATGATAAATTGTTTTTAGAAAGCTGAAGCTGTTGATGAAATTCCTACTCAGTTTCACCTTTATCTGGGCTTTGTTTTCCCCATGCCCTTCATTATATGAGGGTTAATCCAAGATACCTCTCTTGTTTCTGCCATGTCCCTACAATGAGCTCTGCAGGAATACCAGAACATAAACTTTTCTGCCTGGAGGAGGAGAGGACAGAGATCCCCTGAGTGAAGAATTAATTGCCACTTTTTGGTGACTAAAGTATTCATCCCAGTAACTTGCTGAGTGGCTGAGCTTTTGCAAAGCTTTTTTGCCAGCTTCATTCACGTCACATTTGCTCTGCTGTGAGGGATTAGAGCCCAACTGCCTGCTCAAAAAACACTTCTGTAGTTACATTACCTGCAAGAAGAGCTGGGACACCAGCAGAGAGATCAATCTTGTGCATGGGAACCCCATTCACCCCAACTCCCAATTCCTGCACAACAGCAGCCCATCCTCAGGAGGCTGCAGATCCCAGGGAGTGGGGGTTGCTGTGAACATTTCAGCACAGTTTTTTGTCCCATGGAAGTGTCCTAATAAATCCCAAAAATAGTATCAGAGCTTGGAGGGATTCCTACCTCTGCAGCCCCTTGATATATATCAGTTTCAGAGGCTGATATGTATTGAATTACCAGAGTTAGCATCGTGGTAGAAGAGAAATTCCACTGGATGACAGAAAGGTCTCCTGTTACCCTCCTAAGGGGGGAAGAAGTGAAGGTCTGTAGGGCAGAACTGCTCTTTGACATGTCAAGTTGCAGCCACAAGAGGTTATCTCAAACATCTGCTGTTGATTTGCCTGACTTTGGAGGCAGACACATTTCACACAGCAACTTTGCCTCTGCCTTTGGTGTGCCTTTCTTTAGCCTTCTCTTTTTCTTTTTCATCTCTCACTCCATCATTGTGGGTTACTGTGGAGGAAGTTTTACTGAGTGAATTTCCTGGTTTGTATGGTATTTTTACTTTAATGAGGATGAGAGATGATGAAGCTGAGCAGTGAACAAGTCTATCTGAAATTCTGAGGTTTCTGTGTGAATTCCTGGTGTGGGGTTCATGCACCCCTCCCACAGCAGTCAGGCATGAGAAGCCTTTGATGCATGACACATGACACAGTCACCTCTCCACAAAACTAGACATTTCCAAATTCATGTATTTTCTCTTCTGATACTTCCTTTTCAGCTGTGGCCTTGCATGAGATAACCCAATTCTGCTGGTTTCTAAAGAAAACACAAAGGCCAGCAGATATAATGACTGAGGATATTGAGCAAGGAACCATTTACCCAATTGTAACCACTTGAACCATTCTCCAGATGTACCTAGAGCATCCCTACCCTATCACATGGAATTTTCTGTGGCAGAGAGGACCAGCTGCCATGCCTGGGACAGAAACAGCACTGCTGAAACTCTTCTAGAGACATTTTATTAGCCATTTTCAGTGTAATAGCAAAGCTTGGAGCAGTGTGACATTTCTTGCTTTGGGTGGGACGAATGATATTTCATTAATCATTGCTTGTTTTGGAGTTACATCACTGTCCATGAAATTGAAAAACAGAGTATGTTGTGTAGTTTCAATAGGTTTGACCATCGAATTACGCAAGTCATCTGTAGCAGGGAAGTGAACGGGTCACTCTCATGGTTACAACGCCCAGTGTGGCTTTTTTTTCCTTCCTAATGTCTTTTTCATCTGAAAGTAGCTGTGCCTAAGTCACACTGAAAATGACACAAGAAAAGTTTTGTCAGTGACTTCATCTCTACCAATGATAATGTTGAAGATGCCGACTGTCCCAGCAAGAAAACTTCTATTTTTCATGTGTTAAAAACCAAGCATAGAGCTGCTAGAGTGAGGCCTGGTTAAAATTTGTCAGTAATATTTTAAATAACTGACACTAGGGAGTTTTGTAACTTGCCATATTTATGCATGGGAAATACACAACCAAATTGCCATCCCCCTTCAGCGTTACAAGGCAGGGCCGGCCATTTCCAGCTGTGACCTTTGCCCACGCTTGTACATTGCTCAAGGACAGTAAAATGAATACCACAGGGATGGATGAATTCTTTGTGGGATCCAAGCTATGCTCTGCTGGGTACCCAGGTCCAGCCAGCTGCCCTTTGCAGCAGGGGCTCCTTGTAGACATGGGCTCTTCTGGACAGAGCATTTCCGTGCACACAGCACAAGTCAGGATCCTGCAGCAGATGCTGGAATTTTCGTGCCAACTGTAAGCCTGGAGAGGCACTGGAGATTTGGCCAGCTCTTGTTCCTGTTGAAGGTAATGGATTTTGACATCATTCTCGAGGGGCAGCACAATCAGTCTTACAGGGGGGTTCTCCCACACGTGTGATTAAATGTGTGTACAAGCTCCTGAGTCAGTATTCCATCGGCCATTCCTTTAATTGAGTTTGTACTTTTCAGACATACAAAATAAACATTGATTTCCTTTGTTAAATGGAGAGCAATAAACTGGGGTTGCACTTTTATTATCAGGAAATAGTACAATACCCAGGAATCAGCAGCATGTGGGTTGGTGTGCTGTACAGCTAACCCCAGGATGAAAACTTCCCATTGCTGGTAGCAGAAAAAGACTTTGCTCAGCAGTGCTCATTCACACACATGTCTTTATTCCTACATGAAGCAAGATGTGGTCAGCCCATATCTTATTTTATTCTCCCATAAAAATGTGGAGAATGATAAAGCAAGAGAAACAATATATAAAATGATAATCTTCTCCATCTACAATATTCAACTACATCTGTGTTGGATCAGAGTTTGGCTGCTGAGGATGAACTTTCAGAATATGTTGTTCCCATTTTTGGTTCTTTAGGGAATTGGGGAGCTTTTCCTCTGAATTTTCATAAGCTCGTCTTTTCATATGGCAAAGAGCTCACCAATTAGAGAGTCACAGTGTGGTAGACAGGCAGAAGAAAATGCTAAATGGAATTTTATTCTTTACATTTTTTAAACTTCATGTGCCCACAAAGTCTTGGGCAGAAAGCTCCTCGGCACATAACCATTGCATGGCTGAGAGGCAGACACTCTCTGATTTCTGCAGTGGAAGAAACCAAGATGCTGGAGCCTGATATGCTACTGCAGAGGCTAAAATAATAATTAGTGAATAGTTTCCACCCTGAAATTCCAATCTCCAAATATAGTCTGAGACCCTACTGCCACACCAGGAATGGAGCTGGGAAGTCCCTGTAGTAGCTTGTAACAGAAATGACTATTGAGAGACAAGGTTTGAAGTAATTAAAGAAAATATAAAAGCCAAGAGTGAAGTCGCTGGCTACATTTTAAGACCCAAGACTCAGAATACATCATCTGTTGTATGTTGATTTTTAGTGAATTTCTGTACAGTTCAGTTCTTATCCCTCTTTGAAGATCTATCATTTACCAGGTAGAGCAAAAAAGCTCATTCACTGCAGTTGTTTTCCATCAACAATTCATGGTCAAGAGTTGACCATGTCCATTGAAGCTGCTCAAAGAGTGAGCCTGTAATTCAGAAATGGCCAATTTCTGTGTGCTTGAGAGCCCACTGCATTTCTAGCCCCACATTCACATGGCAGTTCACATAACCCAATAACCCCTGCCTGACCCTGCCACAGGCAATATTCCTAGGGGCCAAATCAAAATCCACAGCTTTTCTGTTTCAGATCGTGCTCCTTCTCCTAAACCATAATTATATGGTTGATTGGAATTGGGGGTTTTTAGTAATTGGGGTTGTGCACTGCAGACTTGATCTAGGAGACCTCATTGTGTGGTGAAATCAGCCCATGACAAGCAGAGCAGTGATGCTGGAGCCCCACAACTGCAGTGCCACTCCTGACAGTGCCTGTGGAGGTTGTGTAATCAGTTAATGTTTTCAGCATAACAGTGAACCTTTTCAGCTTGACAGTGAGGGCTTCTAAATTGAATATGCAGCCCAGGTAATGCTGGCTGCCCTGTCCTGTTTTTTCTCTGTTATTTTTAATCCTTTGTTGCTATGGGAGGCCTTGCTGGGATGTTTCTGATTTGGAGAGTGGTGCTTTGCATCATTTCCCCTCTAAACCAGACTTGCTTTCTCTTTTGTGGTAAGCAGTGAGACATTATAGTAGTTCACATTTGTTTAGGTTTGTGGATTCTTTTGATGGTAACTACTTATACATCCCCTTTTTGTAGCAGCTGTTTTTCTGTAACTTGCATCTGTGGCATATTTTTGAGGCCAGGAGATAACAGATTTGTTGCTGAATGCAGACATAATGTATGTTGTCAAGGCTCATACACAGTGAAAATCTGCATTGCTTCAGAATGCACCAGGGTTTATTTGTTTTCTCAGTTCAAGCCTCCCTCGGTGATCACTTGCTGGCTGGAGTTTGGCATAAATTCTGTGGCAGGATCAAGGGAGCTGATAGCTCAGGAATATTTGAACCACTAAGTCAGTTTGGGGTATTGAGGGTGGGGGGGACTTTTACTCCTACAGCTGTGGGGTTTTAAGGCAATAAAGGACAGGATTGTAATGGATACTGTTTGGTTTCTTATGACACTTAAAACGTTCACAAGAGGACGCAGGAGCAAGCCTTGGTTTGTAGCTGCAGAGAAAGGGCTGCTTGGGCTCTGTGGGGCTGTCAGGCTCCCCACCAGTGATTTGCTTCAGAGGATGTCCACAGTGCTCAGCAAGGACAGCAGAATGCAAGAGACACAAAAGACATTCCCATGTCACTTACAGCAGGCTGGCAAAATGGGCTGAGCGCTCCAAGTGCCACATTGAACCCAACATGGTTCCTGGGGTTTTGAATCTGAATCTCTCCCATCTCTTTGGAGCAGTGATGGGCAGATCACATCCCTTCCACCCCCAGAGACTCATCAGACACGGGCAGAGGCTCCTGCTGCTTATTTTGCTGCTCTGAAGTGAGAGCATTCATGTTTTCCATTGCAGCAGTCCTCCTTGCTCTCCACCAGCTGGCACCAAACCCCTCAGCTTGGCAGTTCAATAGAGAGGGGAAGGAAACTTAACCATAAAGTATGAGAAAGGAAGAAATAATGGATTTTAGGGGAGGGTCTCCTTTATCTGATCTACAGTTTCATACACCCTGTTAAGACTCACATGTCATGACACGTGTCATACATCAAAAGAAAACCCAAAAGAAGAAATGAGGATTTTTTTTTTTGCTTACAACCCAACAGAATGGAGGGTTTTCTTAAATTTAACAACCAAAGCATTTTCATTTTGCTTCAAACCTCATTTCCTGATGCTTTATCCATCTTCTGAAAGATGCCCACATCTATCTCCTTCAAATTTCTATCTTTAATCACTGCATTCTGTACATGGAATAACCATTATAGCACCTGAATGTGCCTGAAGTCTCATTTCACATTCAGATGTAGAAAAACAGGATAAACCTCTGCTGCAAGTTATCAAAGGTAACACCAGTTACACTCTCAGTATCTTTCCTTGATGTCTCATTTCCTAAAGAGCAGGAATGTGGTAGATCTCACCAAGATTTCAGTAAAGGCTTTGGTTAGGTATCACCAGGAAAATCAAAGAAACTGGGGGAAAGGGGCATTAATAAGGAACTGTTGATAATTTCTCCAGCTAAAGAGAAAAAATCGATTTTTCATAGAAAAGGGAAACACCAAATCAGCAGCAGAAAAAGGAACTATTGACTGCCCACGTCACTTAGGGAGTTCCTCAAAGACAGATTTTGAGAAGTGGCATCCTCAGTCTACACAAGTGAGAATGGACATTGATTGCTTTCTATAAATACTTGGAAAGATAATGCCTGTGGGAGAGAAAAGCTATGTAAGAGCCATTTTTGCAGAGGAACAGATGAGGTTAGGTGGCCACAGACCAGTCCAGGCTCGGACTCAGGCACCATCTGAGCAGTGGGGTTCTGGAACAGTCTCCAACATCCAACTACCTGCACCACAAATTGTGGCATTCCCCAGGAGGGTGCTTTATGAATTATTTATTCCCAGATTTATGCCCCTGCAAACCCCTGCAGGATGTGCCACAGAGGTGGCAGCTGCTCTTTAGCCCTACAGGTATCACAGACTGAGCTGCAGTGGCTGATGCTCCAGCTCCTCTCCCTGTTTTACACTCTGGCCTCTGGGCATTACCACTGAATCCAGGCTCTGTCTCCTGCCTCCTGCAGCATGGAGGGGTCAAGTTCCAGCCTCTGAAAACCTCAGAGAGAAACTTCTCTCTAAAATACAGCAAGACTGAGCTTAGCAATGCCAAAGGGGGAAAAATCCTCATGTGCTGCTGGCATTCTGGGGACAGAGGAGGGCTGGTATGATCTCTGGGATAATCTGAGGGTCCCTGAGCCCTTCATGAGGATCAGCACAATGCAGCCCACATCCACCCTTTCTACCACCTTCCTCCCTCTGCTCTCCATCCTTCCTCCTGGTGTGCATTCCCTAAGGGAACAAGGAGGCAGACAGCACAGGGATGATGCCTAGCACAGAGGTAGACATGGGGTTCTAGAGAGGTCATTTGCCACCTGCTCTGTGGTCAGTTAACCTCCCTGTGAGTGGTGTAAAAAGGTGAAATGAAGCTGCACATCCTTCCCAGGCAGTGTGGAGCTGTGGCCAGAGCTCTCCAAGACTGGCTTTTGTGGGCACTCTGTGCCTGGGAACTGTGGGTGCTGTTTGAAGGGGCAGGAGGAAGGAGATTTCTCTGGCTCCTGTGCAAGGGTCACAATTTGACCCTTAAAACCAAAGAATGTGAAGTCAACTTGTGAGGATTAGAGATGCTGGGATTTGGATTTCTTTTGAGTTTTTCTCCGCGCTTTAAAAATCCCACAAGCACAGAGGAAAAAAACTGTGGCCATGCAGTCTGAAATTCTTCTGGCTTCCAGCTCAGCTCAGGATGACTGTGGCACAATGGATTCCAGATGCTGAATTTCCGGCAGTGGCTCACACACACACACACACACACACACAGTTCCTCAGCTCCACAGGCTCAGACATAATCCCAGACTCCTACAGACAGCAGAGGCTGGCAGCATGAGAAACAGACATTACAGACTCCCAAACTCATCCCCCTGGACCTGACTAGCACACAGGCTAGTCAATATTTTGGATATTTTTAGGAATGTGTTGGTGGGATGACGTCCCCTTCCTGTGGCAGCCAAGGAGGAGCCCAGCACAGAGCACCAGGAGCACCAGTTCACTGAGTTTGGAACAACGTCATTTCCAGTCCCATGGGATTGCAAACAGCATCAGGATCAGGAATCCAGAGGTGTAGCTCAGTAATACAAGTGGCTGGTTAACCTGTTGGTGCTTGTAGGCAGAAAATTAATGAACTGATTCCAATTATAAATATTCCAGAGAGGGCTAATGATGATTAATCTGTTGTTACTGAGTTAGTCTTTTATGACTTGTTATTTATTGCTCATATGACTGTACTCACTCGTGACACCTGTTCCTCATGGAAACATCTATCACCTATTAAATCTTTGTAAGTAATTTAGTAGGGTAACCATCATGTATAAATGATACTTATGTCACTTTTTAATATGGTGAATGACACTAGAGATAAATTTGAGATAAATGTATAACCCAAGTTTACAGGATCAAAATCACCAGGTACATTTTATGCCTTGCATTTTGTGAGGCTGCTGCCCAGTATTTAAAGGCAGCATCTCTTGGTGTGATGATGGAGACCATCTCTACTCATCCTGTGCAACACAAATCAGTCCTTGCTGCAGACAGGAGACTCCAGGAATACCCACAGGCAAAGGTCTTTGCTGGGACTCAGCACAAGGTCAGAGGAAAGCTAATTTTATAGAGAACTTTTGCTGTGAAGATATAAACTTGCAATAAAATGCTGGCAATAGCTTTAGGCTGGAATTTTCCAGAAACTTAAGGGGCAATAGGTCCCCAAATCCCACCAAACTGGTACCCTACTCTTAGAGGTTTCTCTGAACAGCCCAGCCTTTGCTCTGACGCATTACCCATACCACGGCTATTATTTCTTCATAAGCTTTTGTTTAAGTTATTGTGCTCTTAATTTCCTGTTTCACAATCCTATACTGATGCCAGCAAAATATATTAATTCAGGTTTCTGGATTTGCATTTGAGCATTTAAAGGATTAAAATTAATCACAGCTTCTCATTGGCTCAAGGCGATCAAAGGTTCAGTCCAGATATTTCAGATTAATATTTCTCCTGACTGTGATTTGTCAAAGCTCAAGTGAAGAAAGAAAGGCAACTGGATCTTTCCCAGCCATGTAAACACTGGGGCAAACCCAAGTCTAGCACGAGAAGGTGAGCTTCCACTCATTACAGTGCAGGTATGCTGGCTCATGTCCAGCTTGATCCTAAGCAAGGAAGGGCACGGGCAGAAGCCAGGCTGTGCTCACGATGAGTAACACCCCCCCACAGCCCTCTGACTCAGGGCTGCTTCCCCAGCACCCTCATTATTTCATCACATGTTAATCCTCTTTTTTTTTTCTTCAGCAAGAAGCCCTTTCTCCCAGTAGGTGGACAAAACCAGGTTCAGTGAATGTAAAACTGGGCATGAGCAAAAGATCTGTCAGAAGAAGTATCAGGTTTGTAGGAAAGGCTTGGAGACACCTCAACACCAGGATTTACTTCTGACTTGTGCCTCCAGAGCCTCTGTTATGCAAGATTTCTCTGTAGAGTGCCCAGAAGTGTGAAGGGAAAAAAAATTCCAATAGCTGTGAAGGATCTGGACTGCCAGGAATATCTAACTGTGGAATAATTCAAGTGCCTCCAATGAGCCACACAGAACAAAGGTACTTGCCCAGATCACCCAGTGGGTTTATGACCAAGCTGGAGTGAGGATCCCAGCCTCCCAAGCCCCAACTGGCCGAGCATATCTCCAGCTAGAAGATTTTTATGGACAAGATAAATTTACCTAGAGTTCTTTAAACAGATTTTTTCCCCTGATACGTGGCCCACTCCTCCCTCACCAGTTCAGCAATGGAATCTGGCTCTTCGAGTCTCATTTCCACTGCAGATTCTCAAACATCTTAGTAAAGGGTCTGGTGTCAAGATGTTTGTTGGCTTTGGTGTTCTGGTCAGATAGGAATAAGGGAAGTTAATTCTCTAGGGGGATCTGTGTGCAGTCTTAATTCTTTCTTCTAACCATGTGTCCAGCCTGACACATCCACAAACATGTGAGTTGGTAACAACTGCAGCCAACTGAATTTTTCTAATTATTTTTCTGTGCACAAGATCTAGTGTGTCTGAAGCTCAGGTTCCATTCCAAGTGTGTTGCAGTTGATGGAAAGACTCCTTTTGGCTGCAGTGGCCTCTGGGTCAGGGCCCTGAGACAAGAGGCAGAGAAGTGGCTGTATTTGCTTTAGAAATTCCACCAGTGCAACATTTGTTGAGGGAGCACCATTCCCTCAGCATGAAACAGCTCTCAGTGCCCTGGACTGTTGTTCCAGCCACTGCTCCAGCAAGTGATGTTCTGGTTACATAAATGATTACCCTTTGGACTCAGGAGGCATCACTTTTCCTGCCAGCCATCTCCTGGCCCTTCCCTCATGTCTAGCACTGATCTACAGACCTTCTGTGAGCCTCAGGTGTGAAAAACAGGCCACTTCCAAGGCCTGAATGGAAAGTAGAAAACAAACCAAGCTAAGTAAAATATCCAAGCCAGGCATTTTGTGCACGTGTAGCAACATGTGCTGCTATCCAGAAAGTCTGAAGGCTCTCTGGATTTCAGACAAGGAGCATCTTTACTGAGGTAAGAGTCCTTAGGGCCATTTTCTCTTGCTGTACCCAGCACTGAAGAATGGGTATCAAACACCAAGAACCACTCATTTTCCAACCTGATCAATATTTATAACCTCTGTTTTCTTAGTTATGGAACATGTCTTTTTCTTCATTTTAGGACATACCCTGGAAGGTGTTGATGGTTGAGTCCTGAAGAAGGAAATGAACTAATTTTTTAAAAATTTTATTTTAAGTTTATATTCATTTTAGTGGTTTGATAAAGCCAGCATTGCTAGAAGCTGTGCATAAATCCAAGAAGAATAGTTAATATCCATCAAGGTTTTACTATGCAGCATCCAAGCAGCTCAGGGTGAGTCAGCTCTTGTATTGGAACCAGTTGGCTGCAGGGGAAAAGGATGAGAGGGATGGAGCAAGGAGGGAGGGAGAGGTGGGGACCATAATTTTGCCTAAGGATGGGGGAACACATCCTGCACCAGGTACAGCTTGAAATCCTCCTGGATACCTCAGGAAATCAGTGGCTGCCAAATTCCTGATTTATGGTGCTTAGACACCAGAGTGCCAATGCTGCTCTCTGCAGGTGCAGGTGTGGCCCCAGACCTGAGACCTGCCTGCATTTCTTCAGAAAATTTCTTCAGTTGGGTTCCACTCGCTTTCAGCAAAGCAGCAGGGAGGAAAGAGGGGGGTGGTGAAGGTTTGGTGAAGCTGATAAACCTGTGGATGGAAAGGAAGGGATGGCCTGGCCAGCCTGGCCTAGGTCCAGGTGGCAGCAAGGGACAGGCATTATCCCCATGCTTGGGGAAAGAAATGAAAGTTGAAAGTGGACAGAAGGGAAAAGCTGACTCCAGCAAAGTTAATGGTAAAGCTTCCAGTGACTGCACTTCATTTCATAAAAATTTCACTGCATTTCATAAAGATTTCTCTTCCACAGCTTGCACCCATGGTTATTAAAAGTCAGGTGTACTGCTCATTTTGGTGGATGTTTAAATTGATACAATTTCTTGCATTTGTAGTATTAATAAAGCTAAAGCCTATAAAAAGGAGGTATTTTGGGGGAAAAAAATCCTGAAAATTTAGTTAACACAGGACAGATGTTTCTTCTCCTACTGACAGTCAACACTTCATAATAATGGAATTTGCTCCCCTTTTAATTAAAAAGGCCATGTTCACTGAAAGGTGAATAAGAATAGATGTTTGGCAAAGGAGCTTACAGTATATTTTGAAAGAGGTCTGTTTTATTTCCAAACTTGCTGCTGCTCATAAGTCCAAATCTCAGAAGTGACTCCGTTGCTTTCCTAATTAAATGCGATATATCCCCTTATCTCCTCACTTTAAAAATCACCCAGCATTAAACGCTCCATTGTGCAACTTCATCTGCTCCTGCATGGGTGGTTTGGGGTTGGATCAATTTCTCTTGCTGGAAAGCAACTGGAAACAATTTTGCATGGGAGTGCCATGTTTTGTTGTTTGACATGGGGCAGAATCATGCGCCTTTCCCCT
Organism: Urocynchramus pylzowi; assembly: GCA_013397555.1. Taxonomy (NCBI): domain Eukaryota; kingdom Metazoa; phylum Chordata; class Aves; order Passeriformes; family Fringillidae; genus Urocynchramus; species Urocynchramus pylzowi. The sequence continues at coordinate 530,189 of VZRH01004533.1, forward strand.
CCAAACCTCAGGCAGTAAATGACCCTGATGCTGCCTGGCTCTGGGCTGAGTCTGGTCACTCCCTGCTTCCCTGGCAAATCCTCCCCCCGCGGGAAGGAGCCACGGCAACCTGCTTTTCAATGCGTGGGGTCACGTTTCTCCTGCACTGCAGCAGAAGGAGCACCTCAGAGCTTTGACAAAGGAGAGGATTGGCGAGTGCTGGGGAGAGGAGGGGAGGGGAGAGGGGGGAGAAGAGGAAGAGGAGAGTCCAGTGAGGATAAATGCAGGAGAGGATAACATTCCCAAGCTGGAATGTTATCCTTAGCTGCTAACAACCACAGGGGAACCAGTCCCTTGACACTGAGGATGGGGCCACAGGGCTTGTCAAAGGGACAGACACTTGGCTGGGGACTGAGAGCCTGAGTTATTGTTGGACAAAGGGAAGAGATCCAGGGCTGATGGGCTTTCCACTAAGATTTCCTGGAGAGAAAAGAATCTCTCCAGAAATCCTGCCCTGCCCTTTCTCCGTGCTCCTGCGCCTGCCCAGAGCTCACTGGTCTCTTACCCAAGCCAGAAAGGATTTACCTTGGCACCCAAGACTGGATCATGTTAGTTATTGTTTGGGCTTTTTAGACTTAGGGTTGGCTAGAAAACAACATTATATTTAATAATAAAAAATAAATGGAAACTTTCATATTTATTCCCTTATTTCTTAGAAATGAAATTAAAACTTTCCAAGAAAATTAGTTCCCCCCAACTCACCCTCATAAATCTTCCAGTCAGCTTGACTCCAGGGGAGGTGTTTGCTTGCTTGATTTTTTAACAAAAAAGCATAATCAAAATTTCCCAGTCTTTTTGTCTACTATGGAAGTAGGCAGGGAAAGAGACTGAATAGAAGTTTTCAAATGTTTTAAACCACCCCTAAATAATTTGGAGGTCTGGAAGTTACCACATTTCCTTGGTGAGGGTCAGCTTTCACCCCCGCCGGAACCAGCTGCAGCTGCAGTTAGAGACAACAGAGTGTGACAGAAAAGCCCATGACAGATGGNGCCACAGGCTGGCCTGGGGCCACACTGCTGAATGTGCAGCTTGGGGAAAGCAAATAGACATTAATATGGCATATATATATATATATATATATATATGTATATATTTGTGTATACATACCAATCTATAAAGTCATCCCCCTTTGCAAAATGTTTTGTGACCCCCTAAATGAACACTGACTTTTTCAGAGCAAAATTTTAATATTGCTTCATTGTGGCAGGAAAGCAGCTTTCCACCTCAAGAGCTTTATTAGCTAATGGGGAACAAAAATTTTAACTGCTTGCTGGAAATGCAGAAATTAATTGCACACAATTTCATTGAGTTCCTAGGTAAAAGATATTTAGTATTTTAACAGCTTTTAAATAAATGGACTGCCAACTGCAAACAGCTGAGCTCCAGAGAGAGGGCTTGGCTCACAGTGGGAACCAGCCCAGGGCTAACTGCTAACGTGGCTTTTATTCAGTGCTTTTTTCCAGGTATGGCTGTCATCCAAGAGGATGATAAACTGCAACACCTTATAATTATTCCAGCAAAAACAACTTGGAACAATGCATTTGAAATTAAAGGGTGCCTTAAAGATAGAAAGTGTGTTGAATATACTTTCAGTACCTCTTTGTGTTATTCTTCAAGGACAAAACTCTGTCTTCTTTACAATTTATATGAAGTGAGAGAAAATCTGACAACTCCCAAAACTACTGGACACCCTATGTGCCAGCAGTGACTTTGGCTGGGTTGTTCTGAACCATTCTTGCCTCAGGCTTATCAGGGAATATGGCTAGCTCCCCAAAACCATTCTATTTACACATTAATCTTCCAGCACTTCAGAGAGCCTCTCAGCAGATCTGTGGTGCTCCAGCAACTGCAGTCCATCAAATACATTTAAGAATGCAAAAAATTGATAAGAAAAGCTGTGGATGAGATGCTGGGCTGGGAATTAGGAGGGTTTGGTGCTGCTCCAGCACAGCCAGAGCCCTGCCAGGCAGGGTGGGGGAGCTCTCCCCACCACCCCTCGCTCCCCTCCCTCTCTTTGCTTCATCCATTTAGGGAAAGCTTTTTGGGAAAGCAGCGTGTGTGTGAGGCCAAAGGCAGCATGGAGCATGAGGCAGCAGCACTCTCATGTTGGGCTTTTAGGCATCAGTGAAATATCAACAAGAATGTATTGATTAGACAGCAGCACTCCCCTCTTCTCCATCGCCACTCGTGTGTGGCAAACACAACCCAAAACCTCAGCACACCCAAAAGTCCCCCCGGGCTGCCCTGGCCCCCAGGAGCTGCCTCTGGAAAAAGGGCTCAGTAGCTACACCAGGAAGGTCAACAACTTCTGACACTTGTTCAAATAAAGGCTCAAAGTCATTTGACTGCTGTGGTCTCTTAGGGCTTCCTGAAATTGTGTGGTGGGGGTGTGGGGGTGTGTGTGTGTGCCCATGGAAACAGGGTGGTGAAAGCTAACAGGCTTGTGTTGGGCAGGAGGGTGTTCTCCCTCCAGGGGCTGCTGTGCTGCTGCAGCCTTTGGAGAGCAGGAGATTGAGCCTGAGGAATTTAGGAGATACCTCTATTCATTTCTGAAAGAGGAAAGGAATTAGGATATGAAATGAAAGCTGAAGTCAGGATTAGGGCAGAGGGAACTAAAGGGTCGGCATGTTGAGTCAAGTGCCCTATTCCTAAAATCTTATCCAATATTTTTTAAACAAAGTTAATGAAAAATTTTCCAGCCATAATTCTCTTCAGATTTGTATTTTCTTCTCCCATGATTTGTAGCATGACCTTGTTATTTATGAGAAATGTGAAGGCAAAGGGATATATGTGCATTAGGAGCACTGAAACTCAGACCTTTACAGGACTTTTCTCATAGAACCTCAGAACATCTGTTTATTTTATCACATCCAATTACCATGGAGATGTGAACACCCTGTGTTATTCACAGGAAGATGACATAGCTATTCTTCTGCAAAACAGAAATTGCTTTTTAAGTATTTCCAATCATAAATCAGGAAAACACCCAAAAATCCACGTTCCACCCATGGCCCAAAATACCACACCCTATTCTGTCAATTTAAAATGAATGAGTGTGATAACCTTCAGCTCAATGTGATCATGAACTATTGATTTGTCCTTCTGGGAACAGACAAGGAAAATTGTCTAGAGTGCAAGCTCCCCTACACGAACCTCATTTTCCTGGTTTCCTTTCAAACCCCACTTTCCATTACCTCAGACTGAGTTATGTCCTATTTGCATTACCTAAATAAGGGGATGTCCCATCTTTATTTAAAACCAGCAAACCCCAGCACCCCTCAGTATGTCACTGAGGTAAGGGGTGATGTTGGCTGAGGTACACCCGTGGTGGCTGCACACCCCCAGCATCTCAGGGAACAGCAGCACTGCTTTGGAGTGGTTCTGGGAGCACTGTGGGGGATGTGCTGCTCCTGGGTCTCCTGATCTATTTGGATAATTAGAACTCAACTGTATTGGGAATTAATTCAGCGCCTCCGGCTCTTCCAACATTACAAGGACAATTGCCAGACACAAGGTTTTCCTTTGTAAAATGCAGCTTTAGTCTCATAATCCCAGCCTGATATTTCACCCTCCAGCTATTTCCCACATTTTTTAATGATTAAAGTAGGCTTTCAATTAACATGTCTTATGGATCAGATACCACCTGCAGATACAAATATAAACATTAAAAAAAGAAAGGTTGCTCAAAGGCTAGAGAAAAATCCCATACTTTGTCACTTCTTTAAATCCAGCTAGCCTGATAGAGAGCAGATGCTCCTGCTGGTGCCTCTGGAGGAGGTGAGGTTGAGTTTTCTGTTTGTTCACCATTCAGCACAACTTCCATAGCATCAGCACTGCTGAGTTCTGTGGTACTGTGAGACACTAAAGGGATCATCCTACAGATGAGTGACTTGTTTAATGCAAGAAGAATACAAGCATGCATGATTATCCATCTAAAAATATTTTAATAAATAGTTTCATATCTCAGGTTGTTTTTCTGCAGGATTGTACACGTTGCTGAGTGAGAGGGAATTCCACTCTGTTACACCTTTGCACCATTAGGAAAGCAGCCCTCAAAATCTGAAATGACTGGCAACATTATCAGAATAAAACTACACATTGCAGGAACTCCAGCTGATATGAAATGAAGATGACTTATCTGGCTGCAATTTCCACTGGGGAAACCACAGGTTTGCACAGCTTAGGCTCTGGCAGCCTCGGCCAAGGGCACAGCCAGCTGAGCTCATTAGGGCCCTCAGCAGTGATGCAAAACAAAAATTGTGTAAGTCTGTGAGATAACTTGTCTGCTCTCCTGGGAGAGAGAGCAGCAAGGTTTCAGAGGGCTTCCAACCTGCAATGGAATATTTTCTTGTGGAGTTCAAGCAGAGGCTCACAAATGTTTAAGGTTATATAGGCTGTTAAGTGGTCTGGAATACACAATTGAAGTGTTTATGTATCCTTTTGCAATCTTTTACAGATTAAAAAATTGTATAATGGGCTATATTTACAATTGAAAAAATTTAGGTGGTCACTAAGTTAAAAGAGCTTTGCTTGGCTTAGTCCTGAGTTTAGCTCAGCAAAACTTGGTCTTCTCAGCTCTCAAAGTTTTGTACCCACGTGGCCTTGGTGCCTGTGTGCCCCTGCCCTCCCTTGGCAGGTGAGTCAGGGAGGGGACAGCTGGCACGTAATCTGGTCACACATCTCAGGCTCCCCAACACCTGCTGTGTGCACAGGGCAGTTTGCTGACTAACAGCCTATTCAGGCCCAGCAGTCTCAATTAGGATCAAATCAGGATCCTGCTGTGCTGAGGAGAGTGTTCTTCTGGAGAGCTGCAAATTTAAAAATGATGAGAGTGAGCCAGGAGGATGGAGAGCACAAAACATATTAATGTTTTTAAAACATGTAACATTCATGGAGTGTTTTTTTCCCAAATTAACACCAACTCTCCTTCTTTTTACTTTTTGCTATGTGAGTCATAGCTAGTCAGTTAGGTGACACAGCAGCAAAAATAAAAATCAGAGGGAGATCTGAGGGTGAGGAGTCCTGGTCTTTGCAGTGAAATCAGGCAGGGGATCAAGACTCTACAGCCACGAGAGAGGCAGAGGAAGGAGCTGCCAAGGAGAAAGAGCCATATCACTTTTGGAAAAGGACAGTGCAGGGCAGGAGCAGGTACAAGGGGATGGAAATAGAAGAGAGAGGTGCTGGTTTACAAAAACCCTGGCATATGAGTTCACACATGCCTGACTCAAAACACTTCTAAAGGTTTACTAAGATCCAAAGGAAACACCGTTGGTTGAAAATAGGTATTTGTCCCCAAATCATCTTACCTTCAAATTAAGAATTTAGGAATTACTATTAAGTAATAATATGCTTGTAACCAGGTCATAAAATCCACCCCTTTCCCTGCAAAGGCAGCTGTGATAACAGAGTTGATTTTCCTTCCCATTTCTTACAAGCAACTGAATGATTGTGGAAAATCCAGTGATCTGTGTAGGCTCTGCTTTGTGGCTGGCCCAGCAGAGATGGACTTTTTATGGAGCATAATGTCCTGTGTGGGGAAGCTCTGCAGTGCCTCACTGCAGGCACAGCCAAACCACAGGGCACACCAGCCTTCCTCCTGCTGCTGCTGCTTTGGAATTGGGACCCCAGTGCCCCCTGGACCCTCCTAAAATACCCCACTGGGCAACTATCCTGGGGCCCTTCACCAAAGGCAAAGGCAGCCTGGTTTGTAGAAAGCAAACTGCAAATGTTTTGTACCATTTCTTTTTAAATGGGTTGTTCTCCAGTTCAGCTTCTCGGCTGTTTTCCAGAGATGAGCATCCAGGATAGTTCCTTTGAAATGCTTGGAAGTGAGTAGTTGTCCCTTGGAGTTGTGATTAGTCCCTCTGGGAAGGATACCAAAGGGAAGCAGCACATCACAGCCCCCTTTCTAATATTGTTAAGTGCACATGGATCATCTGTAACACAGTCAGTGCTGTAAGGCCAGCTATTGATTAGAGGGAAGAAACAGATCTAAATGAGCAAAGGGAGAACTGTGGTGACTGGTGAGTCTTTGACCAGACTTCAGTGCTGGTCTTTCTTCAAACCAGACCTCTGCCACTCCAGGAAGCACCCAACCCTCCTCCTGTTTTCTGGGGCCAGTTACACCTACTGAAGCTCAAATATCTTTATCTCACAGCTGATAATTTGACCAGAGCATCTGAGTGGATTCAGAAAACACCTGAGAATTCTGTGGTTTGGGTTATAAAGCAGGCAAAAATGACAATAGCTCAGTCCCCTGTAACATTTTGAAACCTACTTTTTATATATTTCTAAGCTATGTGTGAGGCAATGATCAGTTCTGACTGAGAAAAGCTGGAATTTGTGTGTTCAGCTGTTACTTGTGATATAGGGAGGAAAACATCTGCATCAATTCAGTCACCTCTGTGAGCAACAGTGTAGATTAGACACTACAGAGCAAGCAGAACTTGTATTAAAAATCTGATGATTAGGACATATTTATGCAATATTCTTTTATCTTTTAGAACATTTAAAAATATGAAAAACACCTAAAAAACAAAAAGCAAGTCTTTTACATCTGCCTACAGTGATAACCAGTTAGGGCTAAACCCAGAAATATCTGGGGTTTTTTACAACTTGGTTATATGGAACATCACTTTCCCTGTGCACAGCAGTGCAGCAGTTCAAAAACAAAGGTCTTTTATGGACAAGCCACAGGCCCTTCAAAATACTGCCCAACAGTTCTCCTGCCAAATGAGAAGGATTTTACACCATATAACATAGTGTAATACACCCAACACACCCTGTGACGCACCAACTAACTCTGTGTCACTAACAAAGTTACTGGAAGTGATGCTAACAGAGGTAGTTTTCTTTAAAAGTATTTTTTTCACCCTGAATTATGTGGGTTGGCCTTTTTATCTGAGCTGAAGTGGTGGTGGTCTGAGAAGGCTCATTTGAATTCAGTCAGTGCAGCATGAAGGAAAATTTTCTTTATTAGAAGTGCTTGAATGTCTCCATTAAATCACTTTTTTCTCTCCTAGAGACTATAACCACGCAAAGCACTCCAACACTGAATTTACACACACCACCAGTCTCAGTAAGAACAACAAAATTATCCACATTCTTGGTATAAGCACTGAAATGCTCTGTGGGGCCATGATGAGCCCATACACAGTAAGTACCAACCAGCTCCTTTGATCTGAACCTACACATCTCACACTTGGAGGAAGCAGGATTGAGGCTTTTCAGTGATAACTGACAGGATTCCAGAACTCTCCCATCCTAGAAACAAAGGGTATTTCTGCAGCTTGGCTTTGCCACTGCTGGAGCTTTGTCATCTGTCTGGAGCAGATGTCCCCTGTGCATTCCTGCACGCTGATCACCTCCACTCCCCTCTGACGTCTGCAGCCCGGGCTGCTCCTCCTCTTCCAGCTCTCCCACGGTGATGAGCCAGAAGGTGACTTCACCTGCTGCACTGGATTATGATTTTCTTCATTCAGTGCTGTGCTGGAGAGATACAGTTTGTGACAGGGCCAGTGTGCTCCTTAGGGCTGTACAAGCCTACAGGATGTACACTAGAAAAATGTACATAATGAAACACCCTGAACAATCCTGACCTCTGCAAGCATCACCTCAGCAAATACTTAAATGAAAACTGTGTAAGCTGAGAAAAACACAGGTATGTTCTGAATCTCTTCAGGCAAGGCTCCAGCTGAGAAGCTCTTTTTTTCCATCAAACACGACTCGCAGGATCTGGGCTCTGTAGGGAAATTTGCCACAGCATCCTCTTATAGAAAGGAAAACCTTTTCCCTCTGGCTGGACCCTATTAAAGTCACACATCTACGGTAAAAGCTCTAAATACATTTTCAGCTTGCCCTTGTTCAGATCCACTTGGGAACACCTCAGATTCACCATTGCCTTAAGTTAAACATTTTGCATCTGAAAGCTGCAGACATCAAAGGTCAGTTGTGGATTCTTATCAGCTTTACCAGAGTTTTCCATGGGAATCTCCCATTAGGGTACTGTGTCTCCACCAAACAGGGTGGAGTTGCTCTGATTACTAATGCTCTCCTTAGCCCCATCTATATCTAATTGCAGGACACTGAGGGAGTTCCTGCCTGTCCTGGCCAGGAGCCAGGGAATTGAACCTCTGACATCCCACCAGGGCACCAGAGCTGGTGTACAGCTCTGCTAAACTAGGGAAGGACACAGCCTTTAACCTGCTCACCCACCAGTAACGACAGAAGGACTCTGTTCTGGGCCAAAACTAAGTGGAGCATCACTTTATTCTCCAGGCATGCACATGTTGTCACCTGGGTTAGAGAACAGCACCAAATGGCAGCCAAGGGACACATTTAAGTATTACACCATGAACCACCACCAAGAGGGTCGGAAGGCAGGGCTTCCTAAATCAGAGAAAAACCTGTATCACTTGGCCTTTCACACTGAAGTGCTTCTGTTCCTGAATGAAGGCCTGTGACTTGTCTCTGAGAAATTCTATTTATTTTTTTTAAAGCCAGGACTGAGAAACAAAGTTAAAATCATTCACACCACTAAGCAAAACCAGATTGTCCCAGTTCCACCTCCATGCTAGTGTTTATTCACAACTTGAGTTCTTTTGCTGGGAGGCCCTAGGACATCACACAAAGGAAGGACTTTGTCCTGGACCCTGGTCCAGGCCCTGATACCATCACCCCAGCTATGAGAAGATGGAAGGGAGATTGAGGTTTTAGGTTCTGTTTACAGAGCTGGGCAGGAACCTGCACATCCACATCCCTTCTCCAATTAATAGGATGTTCTCTGCTGTCCTGAAATTAAATAATAAAGAACTGACCAGCCTGCTGGGGACATCTCTAATAACGTGAGCCATCTGCACTCCTACAATGGGTGGTTCCTCCCACGTCACCACAGTGAAGGTTACTGGCAGGACACCCAGTCTACTTCAGGACTTGTTCCCAGAGCTGTCCTATCATCCCATCCTGAAGGGAATTTTACTTACACACTCTGATATTTCTGCAAGCACCACCCTTCTGAAGCAGCATGTTGCAATTACACGTCAGAATTTGGCTAAGTTTGACCAGCAATTTCATATCAAGTCACTACTTCTACATTCACTTAAGAACAAATAAGTCACTGCTAGAAAACCCCCTTATTCTCTACTTAAAATGTGTCTTTCATAGGATGGTTTACTAGAGTATTTTTTTAATGTAAGCTTTACAAAAAATAACTTTACAAAAAATGCAATGTCATTGAGGAGCCATTTTTGCTAGTAACTGTTGCCATGTGATTTATGAGCTACTGGGACACAAAATTAATATTCACTTTTCTGGAAAAACTGGGGTTTGGCTCAACTACAACTCTGGAAAGCAGGAGGACTGCAGTGGTAATTCATCTTCTAGATTATCCAGATGAAAATGAATGAGGTTTTACTGGTAAAAAATTAATGAAACAAAAGGTTATATTGCCACATAAGGTAATAAGCACCTGCCTGAGACAGGTTGGCACTGAAAAACAGATGACACAGTGACTAGAGTGTATGGAGAACCAATTTAAACTGCTCAGAAGTTCTGGAAGATTTGGAATTCTGGCCAGTTCCTTGGAAAATTGTTACTGTTTCTAAATTTAAGTTGGGAACAGAATCCCAGCATGATGCTGCAGAAGAAAAGTTCTGGTTTGTCAAAATCAAGACATAAAAGCCCAAACACAATTTAATTACAAAAGGCTTATAGTTCAATTCTGAGAAAACTTCAAAACAAGTGGAGCCAAGTTGAATCACACATTCCTGGGACAGTATCCATTTCCTAGAGCATTTGCTCAGAAATTTCCTAGGAAATTTCCTGTTCTCCCTGCTATAAATAGATATATACAGATATAAGAGATTAGGCATATAATATTTTTACAAAAGCAGCTACACCTGGAAACATGGGCCACATAAGAGGGTTCAGCCTCCTGGCACTGTCAGCTGGGCTCTGGCCCAGGTCGGACAAGGAAACAACTCAGTGGTTACCCCAGTGGTGAAACTGCAGGTGTTGTTGTCCACATGTGGGCATTTGTAAGGGCAGTCTGAAAGCAATTATAAACCCAGTCAAACAAGAAACCTGAGGTTAGATTGTCTTAATTTCATTTAAGACATGTGATTGAAGCTCTGCTTTTTAGGCCATAGTAGACTGTCATAACATGTCAGTTAATTATATAAGCCCAATTATTAAAAAACAAACAAGTTTTCACTTTTATTGGAGCTGAAATATTTCCAAAGGCAGCAGTAAACAAAGTGTCTGTATTAAATAAATCTCAGGATGAATGTATTATTGACACATGGATTAACTGGGCTGGATATTTCAAAACCACGTCTGTGCCTTTGGCCGTGCAGACGCTCTCACCAGGCCAACAAAAAGTATTGTCTTATCACAAACCCTGCAGGAATATTTGTCTAAAAATGCTTCCATTGCTCCTGTTGCCACTCAGCTTGCAGGGGAGAAGGAGCTGTATATTTTGTCTGCCAGCTGGAGAGTGGACTCAGCCCTGCCTGTCTGACACGCTGCCCTGGCTACCTTCACACCTCTCAGGAGGATTTTGGGCTGGAAGAGTGTGTTTCCCTTCAGCAGCCCTGGTGGCTGATGCAACCAGTTTAATTCAGCTTTAGTTCAGGCCCACAGAGTCTGCCTGAGCTCGCTGCTGTTCCCAGCCCCGGTGCTCTGCTGGCTCAGCACTACCTGTGCACTTCCACAGGGAAATGATCCAGGAAGGATTGCAGTCAAGCCAAAACAAGCTCTCTCGGTTACACGGCAAAGGAACTCAAAGGAAAGTGTCTGTAGAAATGTCAGGGGCTTGAGCTTTCGTGGAAAAACTTAAAAACTTGGAAGCAAGCCAGGTGCTCATCCTCTTTGGAAGCAGCCTTCCCATCCTTTTCCTTTCTAGAAAATCAGGTGAAGCTTTGGAAAGCCTAATTCTTAAAAAAACCCAAAAGTGATGAAATGAACATGTGCTACCACCTGCTGTCCATTATTTGAAAGAGCAGGGTCCCCAGCAGGGCCTGGCACCCACGGTCTCCCCACAGCCCCATGTCCCACCCTGGCCCCAGGACATTGAGAGCAGCTTCAATCCATGTAGGGCCAGTCTGGGGGAGCTCAGGGGCACCAGTCACCCAGGAGAGAAGGCATTTTGTTGAATTCTCCTGAACAAACAGCAGCATCGACGACAGAATTAAGAAATTAAGTTAAAGAAAGTGCCCAGGCTGGTGCAGTTTCTTGCAGTGTCAGATCCATGGACAGACATGGAGGTACCAAGATGGAGAAAACAGCATTGGCAGCTCCAGATATCCACGTCCTGGGTGCCCTCCTGGGCCCCTCACCACCCCCTGGCACATCCCTGACAGGCAGCTGCTGTCACAAACAGCCATTAAGGCAAACGATTCACTGAATAAATATGGGTTTAAATAGACCAATTTCTGTACAGGTCACTTCACTTCCACACATCCCCACCAGGGACTGGCAACTCGAATCTGAAGCAATAAATCACCTCAGGCTGGCAAGAATAACGGCCCAGAGCTCACGAACACAAAGAATGCATTTAATCCTTTTCTGTTGCTGTGGTGAGCAAACAGAGCGTGCCCGGTGCATTAGGCAGCTCTCCGTGTTAATGTATTACCTATAATTATTTGTAGAACAAAACAGAGACCAGTGGAGTCAGTCCAGGTACTCACCATTCACTGTAGGCAAAGGGCTCCCCAGAATCATCATCTTCCCAAAGTCTTGACGAAGAAAGAATTAAGGGAGTAAAAGGGTTTGGTTCTAATTGTTGTAAAAGGAACAACATATGTCCTGAACCCATGGTAACACACAAGATCTTACAGGAAAAAAAAAAAAAAAAAGAAAAAAATTCTGGATACATCAAAAATCTTCCTTTATCCTTCTCAAGTTGTTCAGAGGCTTTTCTTTTTGCAAGGGCCCTGGATATCAACATTACCCATCTCAAATTCTTTTTGCAACATGTCACTGATCCGTGGTGTCTCCCATCCAAAACCCTCTAAACACCTCTACAATTAATTAACCAAGCACATTGTTTTGCAAAGATTAAATGAAGGAATCCCTCACATACAATGTTACATAGCTGAGCAGCAGACTTCAAACAGCAGCTCAGTGCAGAACACATTACAGACACGTCCTGAACAGCCGAAGTGCTCAGCTGTGCTGGCAGAGACCACCCGTCAAACAATTCTGAATAAGAAATTGGGAAGAAGTTGCCTTTTCCAAGAACATGTGTCAAAATAAAGTATGGCTAAATTTAATTAATAAATGACTCAGATCAACTGCAACAGAAGGTTGGATTGCAGCAGATATTTCATTGGTAACTCCCCTGGACTTCCCCAGCCTGTTGCAGTTTGCTCTGAAAGGAACCCTCACCAGGTCAGTTTGGAAAGGATCATTTCCATCAGCAAGTGTACCCCAGTTTTACCTGAAACCATTTCTGCACAGCCAACATGCTGGAGCAATGGAATAAAAAGGCCAATACAGCATCAGTAAAAGTAGAAAGGCAAAAGGTAATCAGAAAAAAGAGCAAAAAAGGCAAGTAAGTTAATCCAGGCTTTACAAATATGTCAAGGGTTTTTCTCTTACTTTCCATCTGCCATGAAGACAAGAAAGAAACATTCTCTGGTGAAATAAAAATGAGCAAAGGAAGAAAACAACATGTGTGTTAAACCCATTTTTCCAAAGCCTCAATGGCATTTCTCTGCCACAGCACTCCACATCTCTCCGTAGGCTCGAGCCAGCGAGCGGATGCTGGGTTACTTCACTCTCATAGCATGAACTCGTACTCCTTGCTATTCTCAATCTGTCACATTCAACAATCACATGTGAAAATGACTCAGGCTGCCAGTTGTCTCCGTGTTGTGCTCGTTGAGCATTTGCCAGTTCCTCAGGAGTAGGCTTGATATTGAAAGCCACACTTTGGGAAACGTGATTTAGCCTGAGCCTGCTGCATTAGGCTCAAACATTTTGGTTTTTTTGTCTGACAAATTTTTGTCCTTTTTTTAATCTTGCAGACCAACAGTTCTGGACACAGAGGAAACAGCAGGTCAGATCAGTGGCTTGTTCAACGTGGCACTTTGACCCTCCCAGGGGCATTTATTCAAAGTGCCTAATATTTTGGAAGGAGTGGAAAAGCCCTTAATGTACCACACTGATCACCAGCTGTGAACGTTGGACATATTTTCTTCCCGTCACCTGCAGTGATCACCTGGGAATCAGGCAGTGATTGTCACCCTTTTTTTGAGCAGAAGCTGTTCCGTGGTGCAGCCTTTTAGCCGGCATGGCTGCAGACACTGAGCCACCTCCCACCCTGTCTTCCTTCAGCTCAGTGATGTCTCCCAGTGCTTGGAAACAAAACTTTTCTAGTTTCATCACCTCAGCCCCAATGCCTGCCTTCAAAGCCTTCAGAAAACAATTAGAGCTCTAAGGTGCTGCAGCCTCCTCTGAGTGCAGGGGCATCCTGCAGTGAGCAGCTCACACACACGGATGTGCCCACGCTGCTTTGGGTGATCCTACTCCAGCACATCCCAAAGCAATGGATCTGGCCCTACAGGTGGGGAGCAATCTAATGTGTAGCTCCATGAGGCTGAAAAGTTTTCATATTTAATTATTTTGGCTGTGCTGGTGCTTGACCTAATACTATGTTGTCCCCTCTCTCTGCATACCTGATGTCCTAAGGAAAGTATTTTGTCAGTTCAGATAATATTATTACAAAAATAGCCACACTTAACTACCAGTTAAATTTATTCAGTCATTTAGTAATTTTTTTTGCAACTGCCAATGAAAAAAACCCCAAGAATAGTAGGCCTATGATAGCCTCAAGATTAAAGTGTACTTTCTAAATTCTCTGGAGGGTCTTTTCCCAACCAGAGACCGCCCTTAGCCAAAATTCTTCAGATAAATAATAATAATCTCCTATACAAAACATTCAGCAATGAGGACATTCAACATCTTGGAAATGTGAAACACATTGCATAAAGAAGACTATGTATAATTTAATTGGAAATTTTATGAAGTTGCTCACTGTTAAATTAGCAAAATTTGGGCCTAAGATTTGACACAGTAAATAATAATATTAAGAGATTGATTCCAAAATCCTCATGCTACCATTTTATTGTTAATCAAAGTAATTAATCTGACTTGCTAATTTACTAAAGGTAAACAATAAACCACTCATTCTGTCCCTCAAAAATCAAAACTAAGATCATGGGAGTAATAAACAAAGTTTGCTATGTTTTCTAATAATGTAGCAAATGGACTTTTTCTTCAGGAAGCCTCTCCAGCGTCCCCCAATTACACAGATAGCTGTCTGAAAGCATACGGTTTGTGTAAAGCCTGTGTGTACCATATGCACGTATCACTTCACTTGCCACTGAAACAGTTGTGTCATGGGTGGAATGTGGCAACTCTACCCACACACAGTAATGTGATACAACAGACGAAGATAGTGGAAAGCTGTGAAACTGTATGGAGAAATTTAAGTAGATTGAGTCCATCTCTACTTCAATGGGAATTAGATCAGGCCCCAAATGAGAATTTATGCATGACAGCTGGATTAACATATATATTTCCTGAAAGACAGTACCTTTATAAACTGAAGAGTTCCATAGTGTCACACTGGAGCATTAGTTCATTTTTTATTAAGAGAGAAACCATCATTTTGTAATTCACGGTAATTTCCTCCAGGACATAGGTCTCCTTAGTTATCTCTTTTGATTCCTGATCCTACTTAATTTGCAAGGGATGAGACTGCAGCAGGGACAGCTTAGTGTATATTTGAGTTATAGTCCTCATATATTCTGGTTCATGAGCAGGAAGAAGTGCAAGCACGAGAGACCCAATTAAATTAAAAGTTCAGCACTCTTCCATTTCAGCGAACGGTCAGGCGACAAATGATTACAGCATTATTGCATTTTTTTACACAAGAAAAACTGCCCACCCTCTTTTTTTAAAAATCCCCATGCCCAGTGGGCAGTGCCCTGCCTGCCTGATCCACGGTGTGAAATCCTGGCACTCCGGAAAGGTGGAGCTTCCCACCCGTCGCATGAAACTCCATCAGCCATGCAGTGCCACGGCAGGGGGAAGCTTTACAATGCAGGAGCACAGATGGGATCAGCTTGCAAGTAAATATGTTTCTGTTGCTAGAGAAAAGCATAGAAAGCGACGATGAATAAAGATGAAAAATAAGATGCTGACAGAGGAAGAGGAAAAAGCCGCCAAAATGGGTACAAAGGGAAGAGGATATGGTAGAAAACACCAAAGATCTGGACGGGTAATTTGAACACTGGCTTTCCTTCCATTAAAGAGAATCCTTCCATCTTACATCAATAATGCCATTATTTAGCATTTAACCTCTCAGATGTGACTCCATAACTGGCCATTCAGGTATTTCATAGCAATTTGCTCTATTCACTCACATACATAAAAGCTTTTGCCGTGAAAGGCAAAGCCTTGTGTTCTTTTTGCAGAGCTTTGAATGCAACCAGGAGCTCTGCCCATGTAAAGAATGCAGCCAGGTCATACCATTAACACTTTCTTTCATATTATTAACTTAGTTTTAATATGAAAAGCTGGGTATCTTCTTGGAGAAAGGTGACCAAGAGTTGGAGAGGTGATTCTAGGAACAAAAACCTGCAAGAATCAGCCTGTGTCTAAAAAATGACAGTGAGGTAAACAACATCATGGTTCATAAATCCAGCTTCTTAACAGCCTTCAGATTTTAATATTTGATTAGGACAAGTAAGAATTATGGCATTCTTAGATCTGTTACTTCACTGCTACAGTATAGCACAAATGTACACACTAAGAAGTATTAATGACTCAAAGCTCCACAGACCTGCATGCTTGAGATAGAGAACAAGATTCAATGCCCATTTTAAACTGCTGCAATCCTGACAGTTTATCCAATATCTAAATAATTCTGAGAGCCATCTAAACATAGTACACAAGCATCTCAGGTGGTGGCAGAGTTATATAGTAGTATCCATAACTGGCAAAAAGGAGTTAGAAACTCTCCTCTCACTGTGGAAGTCTTCCTACTAAAATGCAGATATTTCTAGAAAGAAAGCTTTTGATCATAGTCAGTTTCTTTCAAAGTACTTATTCCACTTTTGTCTAACAATTCATATTAAAGTAATTCTAAGGCACCAAAGCCCTTACCTACAAATTGTGCCATCCCAGGATTAAAATTCCTGAATTCATCTCTGTTGTGGATATGCATAAGGGGAGATTTCAATTACCTTTTTACTTACAGGTCTTCTGGAAACCACTGAACTCCATTCCATGCAGAGAAAAGCAGGAATATTAATTGCCTCAATGCTTTTTGTATGGAGCTTTCACTGTAGTTTTAATGCTCAATAAACATCAAAGATTTATCTTTACTATCCAGCTGTGAAAGAAGATGCTCTTACATTCACTCGGTAGATGGAGAACAGGCCATAAAACTTAAGGCTGAAATCATTAAAAATGCAATGATTTCAGAAGCACAATATGAGTGCTCCAAGTCCTCATTTTTCAGACTACCCGTCATTTTAGGCATATGCCATGTTCAGAGCAGCTATCCCACTGATCTCAGCCATGGAAGCCATCCTGCAGTTCAGATCCCTGTATCTATACCCACACAGACTGAAAATGCAGACTATAATTAGAATCTGCCCTCCTATTTGGGATCCCTATCCATCTCCCTTAAGTTACTCCTTCTTTCCCCCTCATTATCTCCCCTGCTTTACCATAACTGTGCTCTCCTCTTTGATTCCTTTCCTGCCTCCAGTTACATTGTTTTTGTCACATTTCCTGGACACAGAAAGTGAGGGAGTGGGTAGGAATGAACCTTTCCTTGGTCACTTCTTCTGTAACCCCAGACTCAAGAGATCCCACGAGCCACAACCCCTCTGTGCCTGCTCTCCCTCAGGCTGGGGTGATGTATAAGCCATGCAGGATGAAGGTGTCCTTTACTACATAGAAGTTAGAAGACAAACAAGCCTCTACTGTGCAACTGTATATAGATACTTCAAGAGTATATCTTCACCAAATTTAGCAAGTTAAATAAAGCAAAAAAGTACCATTGCTCTGCCACAAAGACAACTCTCTACCACAAGTTTCACATCCCTCTGTCAGTGCACAGAGGCACCAGGACCTCGAACCAGCTGTAGGTGTTGGTCAAATGGACCCAGTGGCCTCCCTGAGGCCTCCAAGGCACACTCCCAGCTCCAGCCTCAATGTGAGCATTCAGAGAGGAGATGGTGGAGGGTACTGAGCTTTTTTAAACCGCTCACAGCAAATACTTCTATCTCCAAGTGCAAGGTGAGAAATGTAGGACATTCATCTGCATAGTGTGGGACACGCAATTGTGTGGGATGGAGATTTGGCCCAGCTGAAGGCTTATTCCACAGCACAAAAAGGCATTTTTGGTTTAGAGTTAATGAATGAAAACTTACACTCAGTACAGTATATCTAATGTTGTGTTTCAAACAGTGGCCAATTTCTGCTTAACCTGGTTGTCTTTCGCAGCACTACTGTCCCAAACTCAGGACAGCAGCACTCAGTGTGATTTGGCAGCTCCTGAGATGTATGGAACTGTCATGGGCAGGTAAAAGATTAATGGGAAGGGCTCTCTCTTGACTGATGAATCTGTGACCTTGAGCAACCAGAGCACTTGCACCAAGTATATCTGCCATGTGAGACAGACAAAATGAAAGAGGCTCATGTTACACTCTCAGATCTCATTAAGCACCCAGACCAGAAACACCGATACTGGCACTGGCCATCTGCTCTGCTGTTTGCCTGGTTACAGGTCTGATAACACTTTCAGGGAACAAAAGTTAATCAGACGTACAGATGAGCAATAGCACTGCTGCACAGGAAATTCAGTGGAACATAACAGTTTCTAAAAAAAAAAACCCACATACCTGTTTTTACTTTGTTCTGCTCTTTCAAACCACACAAGCTGGTGGTTAAAAAAGAATTGTTGACATAAAAGGCTGTAACTTTAGACTCTCCAAATATTGCTGGTTTTTTATAAATAACCTGTAAAATCGTAATAAAGTTCACTAACTTGAAATCTGCCAAACTGCTGTGATTTCCTGTTAATCTATACAGAATTATTTTTAATTGCTTTTAAATTATTGTCTCTAATGTTCTCATTTGTTTATCTCAGTTATTTGAGAATTAGAGTATTTTCTGCCATTGGTTCTCCACTCGCAGTGTTGCGGGCCTTTGTCAGTAGACCTTTCCATGTTTAATGTACTATTACCCCAGCATCCATCCCTGCGGAATGAAGGTTCCCTGCAAGCATTTTTCAACAGACTTATGATCAACTGAATTTTCTTTGCTGAGCAGCAATTCCTGGAAAATCCTGCAACGTATTCAAAGACTTTCCTACTGCTTTTGGAGAATTAGCTCTGGGCAAAATGATACAGTCTATTGAGGCCGTATCTGACCCAGAAAGTATTAACTGAAGAATGTGCAGGACAGCTGCTTATCAGAAAGAAAAGACATGCAGTGCAGGAGAATGACATGTAGAGCTACTCGAGTCAGTTCTGAATGACTGTCAGCTCTCCAGAGCCAGCCAACACGGGGAAGCAGATACGGCATTCTGCCGGAGCCCGTGCGCATCCGTAATGGAGCAGGCTCGGATATCTTAGCACAGGACTGCACCATGTGGAGAGGAGATAGTTTATCATCCAAGAACATTTCAGATATATGATACGATAAGGCTGAACAGAAATCTGAAGTATAGCAGGATTATTTCCAACCAAGTGTCAACCTTTCCGTGGAGGACGTTCTGTGAGCAGGTTTGGTCAGCAGCATGCCAGGGTCATGTTTTCCAAAGCACTGGCCTCCATGGATGGGGATGGTGTTCCTCAGAAGCTGGACCTGGTACCATCCTTTTTCACATTAAGTTAAAAGAGAATTCACTGCCCAACAGTGTGAGTGCCATTTATTTCCAGCTACATATCCAGTTATACCTAAATGGAGGCCTCAATTCCTATTCAGCTTTCCCAGATCATAAACAGGGTTCTGGGACAGTTCTGGGCATCTGGGACAGAGTCTGTCTTCACTATTCCTTTGGATGAAGTGGTGTGTACCAAGTGCTCATTTGCTGCAGCATCATCAACGCTTCAGCATTTTAACCCTCTGAAAAACTGACGAAATCCTTAATTTGGAAGTCATTATTTAGGCGTTTTGCCGGTATTACACCATGGATGGCACTTCCCCACCATCATTTCACTTGGCATCTCTCATCATAAAGTCTTGTTGTGCAGGGACAGTATTAATAACACTTAATGAGAATGCAGTTTATTTTTCTAAATATCTTGGTTTGCGTCCAATAATCAGTTCATGGAGAAAATTACGAGAGCCACAGCGTGAGTTTCAAAAAGGTGCTGCTGGCGATTCTGGGGGACATTTCACAGTAAACATTGTTCCTGAGTGTGTCGCAGCGAAGGATCCGAGGCACCGGTTTCCCATTAAAGACACAAACATAGAAGACATATTTTTCCTAAAAAGAGTCTGGCCTACCACCCGCACCGTGTCTGAGCTCATCCACTTCAAGGCTAAGCTCCCACTTGGGCTTTTGCAGGAGAATTAAAAAGTTCTTTTCCAAACAAATGACTATTCCCATTCGCCTTCCTTGGGCTCCGGCTAGGAACCCTTCCCTGCCATACACCACTTGCACGGCTTTCGAGGCTTACTCCGCAACCCACTCGCTACTTTCACCCACTTTTCCCCCCGCCCGTTCCTGCGGCCGTACCCCCAAACGCGCTCCAACCTCCTCCCTCCGCATCCCCCGCGGCCCCCGGCCCTGCCGCCCCCTCCCCGGCCTCCCTCCGCGGCCGCGGAGCGTGCGCGCAGCGCGGGCGGCCTGGGCAGGTG
>VZRH01004533.1:551163-598240 GCA_013397555.1 Urocynchramus pylzowi
GGCGGGTGCCCTGAGTGGCAGCGGTGGCGGCCAATGCGCGGCCGCGGGAGCCGTGAGTGACAGCGGCGACGGCCAATGGGGAGGCGCGGGGGGCGGGCGCGCGAGGCCGCGGGACAGGCGCATGCAGGGATAAACAGAGCGAATTGGGCCGGGGGGCGGCGGGCTTGGGCTTTGGATCGAGATCGCTGCGGCCCGGCCGGCGTTCAATGACCGAGCGGGGCCTGAGCCGGGTCACTGCCTCGGCTGGGCACGGGGAATGGGCGCCTGGGCTGCCCGCCGAACCGCATCGTGCGGGGGAGCGGGCGGTGGGCAGCTCCCGCACCCCCCGGTCCGCCTTGGGGATCACAGGACAGCCTTTCCTCCTCCAGAATTTTATGGAGAACGATAAGCTTGGGATCAGACAAGGCTTTAGAAAAGGAGATATCTAATGCACCTGTCTGTGTCTTGGTATCTATGGTGAACACGTATTTTATCAGCAATTTTTCCACAAACATTAAAAATTCATATGAAACCTACTAGATTGTAGTCCTAGGTTGAACTCGATGATCTTTGAGGTCTTCTCCAACCTGATTCTGTTCTGCTTTGCTTTGTGTAATGTAAGAACTACATTCAAAACCAATGCAGTAAGCTAAAGGTTTTGTTGGGGTTTTTTGTTCTTTTTGTTTTGTTTTTTTGTTTGTTTGTTTTTTAATACAGCCATCTGTATTTCCACAAACGCATAGAAAATTGTATCACTGAAAATAGGACTTCATGGATGGGTGTTTCCTTTGTAACTAGGGTTGCAGATTGCCTCCTTTTTCATCTGATTTCTGGAGCTTATTTTCATAATCTAGATTTCGGCACAGTGGGTAACTAATTCAAAATCCAAGGGATTAAGAAATACCTGTGGTATTTGTCTGGCTTAAATACAAAGATGTGCAAGTGTTGACTGGTAATTGTATTGTATCTCGTATTTCTTTTCATTCTAGAGCAGGTCTCGTAATTGGGAATTTATCAACATTTCCACTGGGGTAATTTTACAGGATTATCCGCCCTCTGTTCTTCCTGCTGGTTCATCTGGACTCTGTGGAGTTTGCTGCTAGCAATGAAGCCTTCTGTGGGGGTTTATTCATGCTATTACTGAAATGGAGCCCTTCGCATTTGGATTAACTCTTTGTTCACTTTTCACCTGAACCGCTTGGATCAGCCCATGTTTAAAAAGGATCCTACCATGCATCTCTTTTCTGTTTGCATTCTGAAGTTGAACTCTGAATACAGTCTCACGTTCAGGCTGTTTACTGTGCTTGAATTTTAGAGGAAGAATTGAAATATAAAGATAGATGAAACTGTAGTACTGCAGGGGCAGGTAAATACATTTGACATTTTATACATGAAGACTTGAAAACATGTTATGAAGGGTCACAAATTGAATGAGCATGGCACCTTTTCAAGATAGGGCTGTGCTAGATATTAGGAAGGCATTCTTTTAACCAAGTGCAATGTTTGTGATGGAAACCACTGTCTTCAAAATGGTTCCAAGACCGAGCAAACTAAAAATTCATTCGCAACATAAAAACAAAAGAATCCATATTTGAAAACGTGGCTGTATAAAAAAAATGGTTCTGTTAATCTATTACCAAAAAACTTAAATATTAGTCTTCATAACACACTGTGCCATGCTGTTTGGCTCACCACTGTGCCAGGAGTCCATGTGGTGAACCAGAATTCTTCCATCCACTTGTGCAGTCCCTGTTGCAGAGGCCCTGGTTCTGTTTACTAACAGACTGTTGAGTTTTAAATTATTATTATCTGGTTTTGTCATGTCCTTTTGGCTGTACACTTGTGTATGTGCAGTCTGACCATTATATCCCAGTCTCAAATGGGGCCACTTTAGGCAAAGATTCTGCACAGAATCTTTAGAAATGAGGATGCATTTCCGTCTTCAGAACTGAAGGGATGTACAAGAATTGAAACTTATTTCTACAGGGGTTTTATTTTCAGGAAATATATGTAGTATTGAAGGATTACAGTTGTGTACATTGGGCTTTAAAAAGCTGCCAGTGACCTTAAAACACAAGAATATTCTCAACAGACCCAACCACCAGATTTTAGTTCTAGTTGCATGAGGCAGAGGTTGAGCCTTGCCCAGTTAGTTGCATACAAAGTATCTGGGGTTTTCAATCCATATATTGAAGTTTTATACTACTTCCCATGTCAAAACACTGACATTACTGATTCCAGTCTAAATTTAGCCTTCTCCATGGTGTAATTTTGAAAGCTTTATGCATAAATTGCTCAAGCTGAGTCACTGCGGGGTTTCATCTGTTTTGTTCCTTCTAAAGTGTTGGTGCTTCACACTTGGAAGTGTGATTATTGTACAATAGCCTGCAAGATTATGAGCATTGTGTTAAGTGACATAATTTATGTTCTTACACTGAAATTGGGCTGTGCAAGTCCACTCAACAAGGGAGTCTTGGCATAAGCTTGGGGACCTGCACTCTCAGTTTCTACATGGAGCAATTTCTGCAGCTGACATCTTTAAGAGTTTACAAATGCTTAGGCAGGTCCCAAAGAAAAAGCTGTTTAAATGCTTAACATGTACTTTTAGCTGCTAATTGCACTTCCAAGATGGTGCTTGTTTAAAAAAAAAAAGATTGGCAACAACTCAGTTTTTCCTTTTGTAAGACTGCAACATGAATCCTTTCGTTAATGCCTTGGAGGCCTTTTTCCTAGTGTATAAATCAAGGAGGGACTAGGAGCAGTAAATATATACAGTTGTTTATTTTAGAACTAAAGTACTTGCTGTTAGGATTCCAGTTTGTGCTACAGTGGAGATCTGCAGGAAGAGATTGATTTGACTTTAGATTTTTTTAGACTGGGAATGCTGTTAGATGTTCTATGGAGGCTGCCAACTTGACATTGTGATCACAGCCTGGATATTTGGATGGCTCTCTTGTGCATCTTAGTTCATGTTCCTGGTATGCAGCCTTTATTCTGCAAGTGAAGGGGCTCCCTACCTGAAGACCTTCCTAAAGTTTTTGTTCCATTTTATAATACCAGTGTCTCCAAAGCATCCTTTGAGCTTCCCCCTTTCTTTAGCAAGGCAGCAGTTTCAGTTGGAAGACTGGGGTTTTCCAGAACATGCTGAAGCAATTTGAGTGATGGATCCTGTCAGGGGGGTGCAGCATCTTGCCATGGTTAGGAGACCAGGAATATACAATAATGTCATATCCTGCATGTTACAAATAATATGCAGCTTTATTGCTTGAGTTATTTTGGAGTGTATTGATGGGTGAGATGTGGTTCCTATGCATTGATCTGACTTAAATGCCTCTCCACAGAAGTATCTCTCTGCATAAATCAGTTTGCAAAATCAGGGATCAGAAAAAAAAGTTGCTTCAGAGACAGATCTTCCATGTGATTTTTGCAACAAAGGCCACATTTAACCAACACCTACAGAGAGGGAAGGCTTGAAACTAAACTAAAACACCACCAGGGTTGGCCATGCGCCATCTGATGTGTATCACCTGTCAGAGCAAGGAAATGGCATCATAATGGCTGAATAGAAAAAGTATTGGGGAATTTTATGCCACACTCTGACCATTAATACTTTTAAATACTGTTTTAAAAAAGTTTCAACAGTTGCTTACCCAACAGAGGAGCTTTGTCTGACAAAGCAAAGGTCGTGTAGGTTAAGAGGAATTTCAGTGCAGCATTAATCACAGTTCATCTGCAGAGTACTTTCAGGAATGAGAGCTTTTAGGAACAAGTAATGAGGGCGAAGAATAATTAAAACTACTAAGGAATCCTGTTTTGATGAGAAGCATGATGAAAGATCCACCTCTGGAGATTTGCAATGGCCAGTCATTGGGAGCAGTGGACTAGATCACCTCATGGTTTCTTCTGATTTAGTAGGTCAGGCCTCCTCTCTAGGGGCAGAATTTGGAAAGCTGCTTCTTTGGTTGCTCATCATCCATGTCAGTACAGCTGTTGCCAGAGTAATGCTCAAAACCAGCCAGTGATGTGGCTCAGCAGTGATACTTCGTTATTTTAAAAGCCCAACCCCCACAACCTCTAAACCCCACTTTCTTAGCTGAGTATCATTCTTGGTTTTCAGTGTTGTCTCACAAACAGCTGCATCAACACAACTGAGAGAGGTGATGCAGCGGAACATGGGGACAGGAAAGCAGTCTTGAGTTGGCTTTGCTGCACAAGAGTGTGGTTGTGGAAAAACATTTTTAGGCTTATTGGTTAAATTTGAAGTAAAACCAATCTGTGAATAATTTGCTTGCTGTCAGGATGTGGCTAGATGGGTAGAGCATCATTGGTGCAATGACTTCTGTAACATCCTGACCTCCAGTTAGTTTAGCAACACTAATACTAACAAGCATTTAGGTATCTTGAAATTATGTTCTAGGAAGGCAGAGATTTTTGGATTTAGATCTCTTGTCAAGCTCTAGTTCAGTTCTATAGCAGGAATGCTGAAAATGAGCTCAAACTTAATTTAAAGTAGTTGAGTTCTCTCTTACTCTTTAGTTCTGCTGTAAGACTAAGAAATAGTGTTTTGTGCGGTGACTTTTGGTTTTCCCCCATGGAACAACAGAAATGTGGTAAGCATTCTGCAGACACATAAAGGAAAATGTGGTAAGGAACGTGTTGGTGCATGTGCCAGTATTTAGAATAGCTTACTGAGTTGGACCAAGATAGAAATTTTGCACTAGGTCCCCTAAACAAGAATCAGTGTTCCATGTATTGTTAAGAATCATAACTAAATTGTCAAATATGATTTGGTACAACCAGTGGAGTGGGAGTTGGTATTATTTTAATGTTTTAGATTGTAAGACTATTCTCAGCTTTCTAGAGACATTCATAGGTGAAGCTTTAAAGCCTTGGTCTTTCTGTCTACATTTATAAAACCTGAAGCTAAATGTTTTACAACACAACTCTTCCTTTTTAAAGCTGGTCTTTTAGGTTCCATCTGACTTGTACAGTATACTGTTCTGTAATGCAATGCAATTTATTTAAATTCTTAAAGTAATTAGTGAACCTGACATCTCTTTAATATATTGGCTTTTCAGAATACACTAACAGAATGTGCAAAAAGCTGAATGCTGTGTAGTACTCATTAACTAGCCAATGAGTTTCCAGGGGTACCAGTTAAGGTCAGGCTTTGCTTTGCAATTTGGTTTTGTGTTAGTGTTTGTTTTGCATACAGCA
The DNA here is from genome assembly GCA_013397555.1 of Urocynchramus pylzowi. Classification (NCBI taxonomy): domain Eukaryota; kingdom Metazoa; phylum Chordata; class Aves; order Passeriformes; family Fringillidae; genus Urocynchramus; species Urocynchramus pylzowi. The sequence continues at coordinate 556,360 of VZRH01004533.1, forward strand.
GCCTTTTACTATAGTCATAATTAGATACAATTTCTGATAATTAAGAAGTATTCTAATCATCTGGACCATGTTTGCAACACTGAGAACATTTGGATGGTATTTCTAATGATTATATGTTGTGCAGGGTAAGGGGGTGGGAATTTGAGAGTTTTTTATCATGGGTCTGCTAGAACAGTTCTATCTTGGAGGTCTGTCCAGAAGATGGAGGAGCCAAGGACCTCTGTCCTCAATTGTGCCTCCTTTACTCTGACCATTTTTAGACTTCTCTTCTGAACCTAAACTAGTTTTTGTAGCAGTTGAACATGGAAGTGGCAAGTGCTTCTTTGCATCAGTGAAATGATAGTAAACAAGTTTTTCACACTGTGCAAGGTTTAGAGGATTACACGTACACAATTAAAACACTGGGCTGCACATTGCTTATCTGTGGGAAATTGTACTAGGCAGGGGTTGGGTAGAAAAAGTAGAAGTTGGGAAAATGACATCCTCCCTATGCCTGCCACTGCCAGCTGGAACCAGCCAGTTTGCATTCCCATAAACAAGTAGTTATGAAGGACAAAGGAACCTTAATTAAATTTGAAATACCTGCAGGTCAAAATTTAATATGCTCTTCTTAAAAATATGAAAGGACTCAGTTTTGAACTTAACAAAATTTAAAGCCTGTTCTAGTCAGTGCTCTCTAGTCTAATGGAGTCTTCCTGATTTGAAGACAGCAAGTAAATCCTTTGACATTTATGGCCCAGTTTATCTGAACCAGGATGCTTTGCTTGAGTTTCAGGAGGGTTATGTTTCATTTTAGTCAGCTTTGGCTAGATTAAGGGGTTTGCTGAACTTTAACAGCTTTATAGATTTTTAAAAGAATATTAAAGCATTTGTCAGCTTCTGAGTTTTCTCTAGTAGAACTTATATATGCAAATTCAAATTACTCATCTGATTAGTAATATTCCAGATACATTTACATGAATTAATGGATATTGACTTAATCAGTATCTTGTATTTATTATTACACATGTTCACATGCATGTTCACATCCCACAGCATTATCTTAAGTCTGAAAAAGAGGAAGGGTAACTCGTGGGTTTGTACTGGCAGTCATGTAAAGTTACAGTTTTAGAAGTCCTCAAAATAGGATGGAGAAGCATTACATCCCTGCTGAAGCCATTAAATCTTAATATGCTAACAGCCACTAAAATGTGATCTTAGGGAGTGAAAAAGTACTTGGAATGAATCAATTGACTTCGTGTTGACTCAACAGCTTTTTTATAATTTTAATTTAGATTATTCCAACATTAAGCTATAAATTGGGTTAAAGGGATCTTGACACCTTCCCACATGTTACAGTCGAGTCTCTTGGGAGGGGGGAGTGTTTCAGGAGTTGTCCTTGTGCTGCTGCAGTGCTGCCTGTGACCACAGCTGGTACATGCCACCCCTCCCCACGCTAAGCAAAAGGAAATTTTTAACTTACAGCATGTGTTCTGAAAAATTCAGGTGTTGGCCTTTAGCTGATTTCCCAATCGGATTTTTCCTAGCTTTATTTTTTCAATACCAAATAGTTACTGTTAAAAAAAAATTTATTTGATCAGCTTTTTTCAAATAAAATGCCAAGAGTGTTTGTACTAGTCCACAAATAATAGGTGTTTACACAACAGACTTGATATTTGCCTTGAAGTAGCATACAAGTAGGGAAAAAATAAATATGTGGTTTCTTGCAACACTGGTGTTTTCTTTGTATATATTTCAATAGAGGGATCTGGTTTATGCCTACAAAGTTAAATGTAAGGTTTTATTTCAATAGATACGCAAGTCTTTAAATTTCTGTTTATTGAGCTTCAGAATATTTGTGATTTTAGTTCTAATGTACTGTAGTATGGATTTCTCAGTTCTGAGGCAGATCTAATTCTTTCAGATTTTTTTTTTTTTCTTTTGGGTGATTGCTCACACATGTTTTCCTGAACTTTGGTTTATCTGCTTGTGTATTGTAGCAAAATATATTTTGCGGATATGTTGCAATACATTGTAGTAAAAAACATTTTGTATAAAATACATATGTTAAATTTGTATAATATAGATATATATTGTATACTATATTGCAACAAAGTATGCATTATGTAGCAAGTTACATTTCTTAGTAGAATGCAAGTATTTTTCCGTATTCTGCTAGTAGTTGGGAAATACAAAACCACAGGCATATATTAAGATTTATTTTTAAAAAAACCAAAGTTTCAATTTAGTATGTTTTGAATAAGACATTTATAGAAATAAGATAACATGAAATTTTGAAGGCTTTGTAGGAACAGTATCAGGATACAGAAAAAAATATCCAGTTCTCTAGCTTTATGTCTTAGATGGGTGGGGTGATGCCAAATAATTTTAAACAAGAATTTAGCTGAAATACATTAAATGTACTTCACCGGGCACTTGAGGTTTAGCTAGGATGCATTGGGTATTGTTTTCTTTCCTCATCATGGTATCTTGCCCATGAATATTTTTCCATCAGTTTTCAGTATTGACATCATTCTTGAGTTTGTTGCCCAAGCATGGAACAGTTTGAGGATAAATTCAGTCATTGACTCAACTCCTCAAGTGTGTAAATCCTGCAGGGACTGACCTTTATCACAAACCCTGCTCAAGGCGCTGTGGCTGTTCTGTGAGGACGTGCCAGATGTTGCACCTTGCCATCCTGGCCAGGGACAGTGGTGCTGCTTATTTGCCTGTACTTCAAGCTGAAATGTAATTAAGTTCCCATAGAAATTCATGACTTGCTGAGTAAAGTGCCACCAGTGACAGGACAGGGAAAGCAGCAAGCTTGATTAATGTTGGAAAAGCACTTTTTAAACAAGGGGTACTGAGTCTTTGAGAAGGAAAGGGTAAATCTGCAGTTTTACAGTGAAACTGAAATACAGCACTATGAAATTATATTAAAGATTTTTTTTCCAAAGTACAGTAGTTATCTTTTGGAAGTACTTCTGTTCCCTTTGAAAAGGGTCACTGTTTGGAGTTGAAAGCAGAAATTCCTGTTAATTCTAATAAAGCTCAACAGTAGAAATTAACCCTTTCCATACAGCTTAACACATCCGATTAGCCTATACATTGCTAGACCTGCTGCAGCCTTAAGTTATCTAAAGTGCAATGTACTTTGCCTTCAGTTAAGATTTCAGACTTTGTTCAGTGTTACTGTTTAACTGGGTGAGGGTAGCTGGAAGCAAGAGTTTGCTTCCTGCTATGGAAGAAGAGGTTTTGTGTCATTGTGGCCAGAAGTGCCATTATGGTGGTGTCCCAGTTTCAACAGCTGCAAATCCACACATACATTCCTGCTATACAGGAATAATAACACAGGAATCTAGTCTCCCTCAAATATATATTTTTTTCTCTTTTCCCCCTTAGCCAGTTTAATTTTCTTTACCAGTTCCTTCGTTATCAGACAAAAGTCAGTGCTGATGCAAGAGTGAAGTGGAAATACAGGGTCCTGGGGAGGAGGAATTGCAGCAGGACCAGCTTAGTTCTGCTTCATGCATTGTAAAACCACAGTGCAAGTGGTAGAGGGTGTGGAAGATCCTAAATTAACTTTGAATTCAAAACAGACCAGTCAATTTAAGAAACATTTATATTTGTGGGGAAGGTCATTGGAACCCATTTTAAGTGAAACTTCAGATTGCATGGAAAAGAGCTTCAGGGTTAAAGGCACAAGGTTACAAAAGAAGGGTCTGGGGTGAGCTTCCAGTTGAGGGTTTGGAGAGAGAAAGGGGGGAAAAAAAGTCTCTCATATGTGCTATTGTTTTCTTATGAAATCTTTGAGCAACTTAATAGATTGCTTTCTATCCTGCTAGTTTCTAGCAGTTGAGAAGTAATTTATTTGGCAAGTAATACTGTAGTACATCAACAAATGGAAAATGTTTTCCAATTGTCTTGTAGTGACAAGACAATTACTTTATTACTTTTATTAGATCTAGATTTGCATCCATTATTCACTGTTTTTAATTAAAGTAGCAAAAAGCTTGAGTAATTCTGCACTTGATCAGGTGTTGTGCTACTTTGTTTACTTTCCCCTCCTGGCTATCTCCAGATGTGCATTAGTGTGTTAGTGACAAGTAAAATCAAGTAAAGGGGAAGAGAGGGAGTCAAAAGGAGTCACCGACGTGTGTTAGGAAGTTTCAGAAGCAGAGCTGTAATGCTTCAGCATTGTGATAGAATTGAGGTATTTCTAAAGGTCCTCCCGGGTTTGTAAATGGGTGTTATAGATAGTTCATAGTAAGTATGGAAATAGTTATTTTGGAATAGTTGATTGGATCAGTTCAAATTACATCTGAACACTGTGTTGTTCTTACTTGTTCATCATTTTCTACACAGTTTTAGAATTCAAGTTTCCCTAATTTAAAGATGATGTTTTAGGGGCAAACTTGATATCTACATCCATAGTAATAGTATAAAAGATTATATTTGGCCTACAGGAGTTGTCCAGTATGTTTAGTTTTGAAATTGAGTTAATTTATCATGGTATTGTAGAAAGCATGTCAGGAAATTAAGAATTGCTGTAATATTGGGCTGCTTAAAAAACCCCCAAAACCTTAATCTCAAAGTATCTGCTCACCCACTTATTTTGTTTAAATCTTCCTCCTCGTTATCTTCAAATTTCATAAAAATGGCAAAAGAGTAGAATAGGAAAAAAAGTTGTCATCTTTGCTGCCCTGTCAGTTAGAACAGACTCATTTGTCCATTTTGAAGACATTATGTATTGGTAGCTTCCATAGTCACCTGGAGCATTAAGTGCCTCATAGTCCAGCTTCCACTTTGCACATGTCCATAGCCAAGGACACTTGTCATTCCAAATGTCTTGTCAGGCCATGAGCTGAACTGCTTTTGTTCTTCTACAGTGAGCAGTGTGTCTAAACCAGCTTGGCCTCCAGGAAGTCCTTTCTAGGCCACCAGCTCCTGCTGACATGGTGCCCTCCTTGGCCCTGGTGCTGTGGCTGGGAGGGCACCCCAGGAGCTCGTGGTGCTGGTGATGACACTGTCATTGTCCAGGACAGTCCCAGCACCCAGCCTGGCTTTGCATGGCCTGGCTGCAGTCATGGCTGGAATCTGGAGAGACAGACAGCTGCAATCAGGGCAGGTGCAGCTCCACCTGGGAACATTTGGCTTTGTCTCCAGTGGTCTGTTCTGAGGGAATGCTGAGCCAGAGCTCCATCACCCACCTGCTGCAGTAGCCAGCCTTGTCAGCTTTCTTCCAGCAGGTTGCTCTCCCTTGATATAACAATCTTCAGGTTTTTCCTCCTCTTCCTGATCCCTGTCACCCTTCCCTGAAGGGGCTGTCGGTCCCTGCTGCCCCTCACCCTGTCCCAATGTCTGTCTCTCAGCACCCTCTGTACAAACAAGGGTTTAGGGCAGTGTCTGCACTGGAGGCTTGAGCTCTAATGCCCTGTGTCAGACCTCATGGGCCTTGCTTGGCTCAGCTTCTGTGGGGTGAGGGGTGTTAATTCTGTGTGGGGTCTGAGTGACCCACGGTGGGAGTGGGCAGCCATGCTCAGTGCAGCTCTCAAGCTCTTCTGTTTTTACAGCTATTAAAAATGACAATTTTAATAACCTGGTACAAGATAGTAAACAATTTCATTTGCATTCAAACATACTAAAATGTCCTTTTCATTAAATGTATGTAGTCTGGAGCATGTTCCAGGAATCCATGTCGTATCTTTGTTATAAAGATTTTCTCTTTTACAAACTGATTTATTGTATGCAGTAAGAACCTAACATTAATGGTGCTTCACCATCTGTGTTGGTGTAAGTGAAAATTACAGGTAGTATAAGCTCTTTTGAAAATTACCATTATGATTGTTAAGAGCTGCAGTTATCAATGGTTCTAAGGATGTTCAACACTATTTTATGGGTCTCACTAAAAATTATTTTAGTCCGACAAAACTCTATCACTTAATCTGATGTTTACCCCAGCTTTTATGTTTTACTGTAGCAGCTCAGCAGGTGCTAAATTTGGATTTGGGGAGGTGGAGAAAGGAGACAGTAAAGAGACTGATTTTCTTTAACTACTCCATGCTGTGAAGTTTTGAAATGCAATTGAAGGTGTTGTACTTGTATTTTATGCTGTACTGTGAGATGCAACCCAAATTTAGCCTTCCTGTCAGTTCCTGAGAAATTTTGAGTTCTGGGTGATGGATGAAGATGTGCTAATGCCTGGTGTGACAGTATCCTGGATGTGGCTGGTGGCAGTGATGCTCTGGGGCAGCAGCAGCTCCTTCAGCCAGGAGGCTCTCAAGCATTTGCTGCTTTTTTGGCACCTGGTAATCCTAAACAGCAGGGACTCATCCTCTGAGAAATGCAGCAGTGAGAGAGGGAATGCCATCGAGAGCAGGAACTTTATTGAGAGGGAGGGTGGTGCCATGGAGTGACTGGGAGTGCAGGATCGCCAGGATCCAGTGTTAAACCCTCAAATTCTTAAATCTCTAATTGTTTTAGTGTACATTACCAAAACCCACTGGAAAAGTGTGTCATCCTCTTCTAGCAGTGAGCAGTGATGCACTGCTGGTACCAGCAAAGCTGTTAATTAGTGCATGTGATTGAGTGTGCTCTGGGGAGCCTTCGTGTTTCTGTACTGAATGAGATTTCTGTCTTTGCTATACCTGCTTCTCAAAAAATTGGAACATATTTATTAATTCAGGGAGCAGCAGGAAGAGAAAGCAGTAAATGTCTGACGAAGGTAAATGTTTCCTGACAGGCTGGAGCATTCCTACTTGGTCTTTGTGAATTATATATAATTATCCATAGAAATTTCAGAAGAGATGCTCTGTACATTACTTTGCTACATATTTTTGCACCAGTTGCATAGTTACTGCAGGAAGAAGTTAGGCTTTTGTCTTTCTGGAGATTGTAATCCACTCTCTTCTCATTTAATTAGTGAAGATTGATGAAAAAAGTGTTACACTTGGTGATTCCCACACCCTGGGTACTCAAATGCCTTCACTCTGGAAGGAGCCTCACCCAGCTGCTATTTATAATCTGATCCTTTTACCCACAATTCACTTCTTAAAGGGGAATTTCTTTTCGCTGCAGAAATCTGGTTTTGACCAGTAGTGGGAGTGGGAAAGAGGAGTGTGGCTTAGTAAAAGAGCTGTTATATTAAAGTAAGCCTAAAAGCTTTATTTTAATTAAGATGCATAATTATCAGAAAGTTTTTGGTGGATTTCTGTTGTTTTGTTTAACATGAGTAAACATTTTTCAGTAAAATCAGTAAACAGATCATGAGTCTGGTTGATAGTCTTATTTATTAGGAGTTATTTTTGATTATTTTATATAATGACAACATTTTTCAGTTTGTCCCAGGAAATGAAAAGATGAGAAAGCCTTGTAAGACTTGGTAGGAAGATGTCCTTAGAAATTTGAGCAGTATAGCTGCTTGCTTATTGAGTGGGTTTGGGTAGTACTATAATATTGCTGTAATCTATTTTGCTGAATAATTGCATAATATTGCTTGTAATGTGTTTTTAAGTGTGATTTGAGCCAGCATTGTTTCGTTTCTCTATTTCATATAAATAGATTTACTGCTTGTGGTTTGTTGGAGAGGAATGTTTGCTTCTCTTGTCATGGTGCATGATTGAGTATGGTAAAAAGAACCTAGAAAAAATATTCTTATGAAGTTACCAGGGATGATGTGAAAAAGAATGAGAAGAATGAAGTTAAATTTCAGTATTAAATACCTGTCTGAAGAAAGTGATAGAAATATCTACCTTGGGTGCAGTATTTTCAGATTGCAGAGAGTAGGGTGAAGGTTGGATTAAAAGCTATTACTTTGCAGGTTTAAAGAATTGAGGATCTTTTTGAAACCTTAATTCTTTTCTTGATGCTGATTTGTTGGTTGAGATTTGAAAAGAAGAGACTTTTTTGGTTGCTGATTTGTAAAGTTGAGAATTGCAGTAAGCATGGAACTGATAATCAGAGTTAGGTTCTCTAGGAGTATGAGATCCCAGTGGTGGTGGTGATCCCTTTTTGAAGTTTCATTGTTGAAGAAACAAGAGCCTGTAGTGGGATGTCTTGATTTTGAGGGACACACAACATAGCCATGGAAGGTGGTGGGACACAATTTTTAAACTGCTTTTGCCACTGCTTTGCAGATTCTGGTAATTTTTGGTTGGGCTAGGCTGTTGTCTGCCATTCTAGGAGCATTAGGAATCTCTCTTTTTCAATTTTATAGCAGTGTTTCCCATTCAGTGACATTTGTAAATTAGCACGTTATCTGTAGCTTTGAGAAGTATTTGGTACAGAAGCCTAGTATGAAATTTAACTGAAATGGAAATTACCTTCTAAAGAATTCTCAGTATGTAATATCTCAGTTAATCACTTGCCTATTGGTTTCAACAGGAATGCCCAAGGAAAAGTACGATCCACCTGATCCACGGAGGATGTACACAATTATGTCCTCAGAGGAAGCAGCCAATGGAAAGAAATCACACTGGGCAGAGTTGGAAATAAGTGGTAAGAAACTGAGTTATGACTCAAGTAGTGTGGGCTTGGACAAGTCTCAGTTGGAGTTTCCTACCTGAAGTGAGCCAGCAGAGCACAGGGGTAGCAGCTGCCAGCTGGGGATGTGGAGGGAAGAGCTGGGGCTGGGATAACACAGGGAGCTGTGGGAGGGTAAGGTGGGGCAGGTGGGAAATGCCCATGTATAGGAAAGTTGTCAAGGTGAGGATACACGGATGTGAACCCTTTGTGTTTTAAGATGATGCAGTGAGTGAGAGCATGAATTTAAGATTTAATTTATCAAAGAGAAGAGGGTGAAGTTGGGTTGATCTGTAGTAGTATGTTCTTACTGTAGATAATGTAACAACGAGGTATTAGTCCACGAAGCAAAAGTTTTCTGTTTAAAAGCAGTTGTAAATTTTGCTTTGGTCCTAAGATTAAAAACAAACACCAAAACCTCCACAATCTGTGCAAGCTTTGAGATACTGTTGGACTCTTGAATCTTTTCTGAAAAATAAGATAATGGTCAAAATTCATAAGCATGTATTGCAACTGGTCAACCAGTCTCTTGATTTGTAGAGTAAATCCTGAGTTTGCTACAAAAAGTGTTTACAAGGAAATTCAAGCAAATATTTTAAGAATTAAAAAATTTGTGACATTTTAAACTTAGGCTGTAATTTTGTGTAGATATGGAGGTTCTTTAAGCAACTGCAAAAACTGCCATGTGGGATTTAAAAATGACTGTTCAATAGAGAAGTTTATGGAAGAAGGACTAAACAAATAGTTCTTCAAATTATGAAGAATCTTGCCATCCAGTTCACTGAATCTATGCCTTGCTTCCAGTACCACGTGCCTCCCCATGTGAATAGCATTCTTTACTGAAGGTTACAGATGCAGAAACCCAGTTAAATGCTGCTTCAGGAATCAGCATTATATATCAGCATTAGGCTTGGAATCCTCTTGGACATCTGCTGCTCTGCATAGGAAGTGCATTAAGTGATGGCTCTTTCCTTTCATGCCTGGTAATCTCACTAGAGACTGATTCCCGCCAAGGGAGGTGCTGGAGTGGAGAGCCTGGATCAGGGATGTTGATTGGAAATCCTTTGAGCTGCAAAGCTTTCTATGATCACAGTCACCTGTTTGTGTTGGGGGTGGGGAAGAGGTGCTAATTCACTTTTAAAATGCAAAGAACTATCAATTTGTGTTTAAAACCTTTCAAAAGATTTCTTAATGAGCATTAGAGGAGCATCAATCCCTTAAGAACTGTATGCATTTGCCTTGCAAAATAAGATGTGCAGTGTTTTTTGTTTCATTAACGTTCACACTGTCCTTTCCTTGCAAAGTACTTGGTCACATAATACAGAAAGGCACAAATGTTTTAACTGATCTTATTTAAATCATGTTTTTTTTTCACTACAGACTTTTTATGCTCTTTGTTTTGTTATAGCTAGCTGGAAATTACACCACTATTAAACATTTTGCTGCCAGGGACTGAGTCCGAGATGCACATGTCTCAGTGTTACCTTCCCTGGGCAATAAATATGAATTCTTATTCTGGAGAAAATAATTTAAGGAGAGGAATTACAAAGTGTGTGTGTTGGTATAATATTAACCAGATTGTTGTTAACCTTGATGAGTCACAGTGGGCATTTTAAAGTTGTTCCAGCTAACTTTTTGCCTTGGAGAAACTGGTGTTGGTACTCCTAATGCTTTTGGTACAGTGAGATGATTTATGTAAATGAAAAAGGATTTACCCCTGGAGGAAAAAAATCTTGGAGACAAGAAATATTTTGAGACCTTCTGATGATATCTCACATTCCTTGCATGCAACAGTGTAAAAATCTTGATTCTGTCACACAAATCCATGTTTCCACACTTCAGTTTATACAAAAAATCATACCTTTTTTAAAATATCTGGCAATAGTTGATGCAGCTTTTAGTTGAATGCCAGATGGAAATCCATGTTCTCAACTAAGCATCTTAGTCACCCTAAATATAGTGTTTCTATCTGTTCTTGGCTGGATTAATGCCATAGAGTAAAGATTTTTGGTTTGAAAGATGTGCAGAAATAAGGGATGAACCAAAGCACCGTCTTTCATCTCAGACATAAACTATAATTAAAGAAAATCTGTTTCTTACACTTCTGTTAATGATAAATCCATGGTCAGCTAGTTAATATGTTTTGTCTGGTATGGAACTAGATCAAGACAGATGTTTAAGCCTTAAGTATGGATTGGGAAAAACAACCTCAAGCATCCTTGGCAATATCTTGCATTTTCTCACACAATGACAAATTTTTCATCTGTAGAATCAGTGATTAATGGACTTTACACTGAATAAAATAATAATTATAAAGCCCACAAAAAACCCACAAGCAAAACTCCCCCTCAAATCCTCCTGCCCTGTACATACCTGAAAAATGTGCTATTATTGTCAAATCTGTGTATTTTAAATGTTCTGTTTTCTCTTGTACCTTTCTGACACAGGGAAAGTGAGAAGCTTAAGTTCATCGTTGTGGACACTGACCCATTTGACAGCTTTGCATCTCAGTGACAATTCCTTATCCCGTATTCCTTCAGACATTGCCAAGCTTCACAATCTGGTATATCTGGACTTGTCCTCTAATAAAATCCGCAGTTTACCAGCAGAGCTCGGAAACATGGTGTCACTCAGGTATGTAAATCCTAACAGGAGTTAAAATTGTTCTTTTATTATCTTTGTAGCAACAGTTCAAATTTCAGCATAAGTAAATTCCCCTTTCCTCCCTTCTTATCTGCCTCCCTGAATACTTGCTGTGGGCTGTGCAGCTGTAGCAGTACTGGCTTTTCTGTGATCTCCTGTTCTGATGTGTGACAGCACAGAATGAGCCTCAGAAGTGCTTGGTTTGATGGCAATCACCCATTTTATATTTTTCCAAGTCAGGTTTCCTCTCAGGCATCTCTTTCCAGCTTCTTTTACAAATCTTTTATGTGGTGTTTGTCTCAGAGAGTAGGTGAAGCACCAAAAAAAAAAAAATTGCTTTTAACTCATAGTAAGGTAGAAAATAGATCAGATTAAGCATTTATAATCATGTTAACTACAATGTTTTCCTCTATATTCATATTTAGTAATTATACTTAAGAATCGTTCTTGTTCTGTTTATTCTATAACAATTGCAACATCTAGTATCATCTAGTATGTCTAGTATCATCTCCTCCCCACCTTTGCTGTGATGTAACTGCATTCCTGTGCAAACTGGGGAGGAGAAAAAAATGTTCTAATCACAGCTTTTCAAGGTTTTTTTTTTCCCTTCAGTTTTGCAATGCCAAGATGTACAAAGTTAGCCTGGAAGTGAAATATGAATAGTGATGCCTATTTAGATTACACTTAAGGCTGCAGCATTTTACTTTGTAAAAACACTGTTACATAAATATATAAATTATTTATGTAAGAGTAAATATTTACAGGCAACAGTCTTTTGCCCTTGACCCAAAGGAAGAGCCTTATCTTGGGTTTATTAGACAGTTGCCAGTAATTGCCTTCATTGCTATTAATTTTGAAGATCCTTCCAAACAGCTTTCTCAAATCCAGCAAATACAGACTCTGAAAGTAACCAGAATGTTATTAGAAGTAAAGGCAATGATAGAGCAATGGACTGCCAGCACAGCTTTCATGAAATTGGAAGCAAAGCAAGTTTGCACATAGAAATATCTGTCATTGCATTTTCTTCCCCTTTAGAAAAGTCCACTCTGTTGGAGAGGATTAAACTAGCTGATTAAATTGGTGCTAAAAGCTCAAATTCCAGAGCAGTTCAAGCCTCAACCTTGGAGGCTGAGCAAAGGGACCTTGCTTTTTGAAGTATAATTGGCAGCTCTGTTTTGTAGCATGTTGTATAGTTGCTTTCAACTGGAGAGGAGTCTGTTCTAAGCTCTAGTTCTTTGCCTTACTTTTTCAATTAAAAGCAGTTATTAGTAACAGGTTTCTTCCCTTGTTTATTCAACTCCTTGGATATTGTGAGGTAGCAACCCTGAATTTACTGGAATAGTCTCAAATTCATCTTTGTACTTAATTAGCCTCCTTTCAGTCTTTTTCTTTTTAAAACATTTTTGTAAATGTAACACTTGTGACATGGAGATAGCTTAGCAGTGCAGAGTCATCAGTAATGTCAAGCCATTACGCCTTCTTCCCAGCACTTCTTCTGATTTATTCTGGCTGATTCTGTGAAGCTTCAGCTCTTGGAAGTCCTAAGTTTCCTCTGAGCAGAGAAGGGTAAATCTTGTAAATGTGAAATGTGTAGCTAAGGTCTAGGATCACATAAGCTTTCTATTTCTGACCAAAACACAGCACTTGAGCCCAGATCTCTAGATGTGAAAAGCTGTGCATGAACCTGCTATGCTCCTCAGTTAATTGCAGCTGCTCCATGTGGTTTTTTTTTTTCACTGTAGTGTAAGTGAAGAAAAGCCCATAAGCACATCCTATGTGAGAGCACATTGCAGGTTCCATCTGGGCCAGGATTTTGTGTTCCAGGCTGGTGTTGCTGCAGACTCTTCCCCTGGCTTCTGGGAAGTTGTTCAAACTAACAGTAATTCAGCTGTGGGCATTGCTGATATCCCAAGCCACAGAGAGCATTTGTGCTCTCAACACTGAGAACTGATAACAGCTCTCCCAGCTCCCACATCTGGAGCTCTGGGTTTGGTCTGTAGTGTAGAGCTCTCCCAAGACTCCTTTCATCTCCCTTTTTACTGCAAGTAGTTGAAAAAAGAGATGTCAGAGCAGTAGGATTTCTGATCTTTGCAGAAAAAGGAGAGAAAAATAAACAGTGTAACATGTTATCTTGGAAAGCTCAGCTGTAAAGGAGAGCCTCTTGATATGCTTGAAAGAACTTGAGTGCACCCTCAGTGCATTTGCAGATGACACAGAGCTGGGTGGAAGGGTCGATCTGCTGGAGGGCAGGAAGGCTCTGCAGAGGGACCTGGACAGGTTGGATGCATGGGCCTGAACAGTGGTGTGAGGTTCAGTCAGGGGAAGTGCTGGGTCCTGCACTTGGATCACAACCCAGCAGTGCTCCAGTTTGGGGGAACAGTGTCTGGGAAGCTGCCTGGTGGAAAAGGACCTGGTGGGGGTGGTCAACAGCAGCTGAACATGAGCCAGGTGTGCCCAGGTGGCTGAGAAAGCTGATGGCAGCAGGGCCAGGGCAGTGACTGTCCCCCTGTGCTGACACTACACCTCAAATCCTGGGGTCAATTCTGGGCTGCTTATGACAAGAAAGACCCTGAAACCCTCAAATGCTGTTCTTTAGAAATCAATAAGAGTTAAATTAACTCTTGCCCTCCAGGTTTCCTTTTTTTCCCCCTCTTTTTGTTGCCCAGAAATACTTGTTGAGTCTCTAGGCACCAAGTTCTAAATACTTTTGAGCTGCAACTTTATAGTGATTGATTCAATGAAAGTCTTCACTGCTTAGTGGGAATCCATTTAGGAAAGTGAAAAGTCTGTTTTTTCTGCCCAATTTGTTGGGACATCAGAATTCAGGACATGAATTCTGTTCCTGTCTGTATATTGTTTTTGTAAGTTTGAAAGCACGTATTTTGTCTTACCACTGAAACTATGAACCCAAACCAATAGAAAATTACTGCTGTAAATGACTACTGCATGGCAATGCCATAGCTGTAATCATACTGCCGTGATCCTGGATTTTTTAAATTTGATTTCAGGGATATAATTTCCCTTTATTTCTTAATCACAGCTGACCCGTTTCATGGTCTGGTTTGTCTGAGCTGTTACTGTATCATCACTTGTAGATACTAAAGTGTTTAATTATTGCTAATGTTCACAAAATGTCTCACTGTTTAAGATAAACTCTCCAAACAGCTCCTTTCCTCTGTACTTCAATATAATGTGTTTTGTCTGGGTGTGTGTGTCTGAGTACAGCAGGATTTCCCTAACAATTGCTGTTTAGTCTTTGAATTTTTCAATATTGTGGTTTGCTACTATATTGATTCTTTTCTAGTTCAATTCTTGTACTGCTGCATATAAACATTGCTTTGTTTTCAGACCCATATGATTCTTGCTCTGTCTACAGGGAACTACATTTAAATAACAACCTGTTACGAGTTTTACCTTTTGAGCTGGGAAAACTGTTCCAGTTACAGACTTTGGGTCTGAAAGGTACTGCTGTTTTTTTCTTGGTGTCTGTGCTTGTTTAGTGATACTGCTGCTGAGCTGTAATGGCTGTAGTCTGCTGGTTCATAAAATGTTACTGATTAGCAATCCAGATGTAGCTGCTCACTCCACATTTATAAATACTGTTACTTAGGGATTATTTAGAAAAATAACAGGTTCGGCAGAGCAGTGCCCATAGAAAGAGGTTTCCTTTTCTTTTTGCAGACTGTGCAGAAGCTTTCTGTTGCTTGCATGGGGGTTGAATGCAATTCTGCTTTAACTAAGAAATAGTCTGTGGTTAACTGTGGTACATCTCCAGCCAGAAAGGGAACATCCTTTGTACAGCTGCAGGGTTCTGTGCTGTTCATGCAAGCAGCAATTTAAGTATTTTTCTTTTTTTTCCCCCTGCTCTGAACTTTATGGATTCTAGCTATAAAATTGCTGACCTTGGGGAATTTTGACTCACAAAATCAGAAGCACTAAGAGATCTCATACGTCTATACACTGTTAACTCTCAAAAGTCTGTTTATCTCCCCCTTAAAACTGGGCACTTGCAGTGTGTGTTGTCCATGACAACTTCTGCAATCTGCTTATGTTTGGCAGATGGCAGAGTCTCTGCTGACATCTGACTGTCAGATCAACTGCTGGGGGATGTTTCACACTGAGCAGAGGTGGCTCCTGTGATTGTGCTCATCAGCTCTGCCTGTTGTACCACACAAGTTCTTCACTGCTCTTAGTCCAAGCACCACCTTTGGGATGCTCAGTCCCACAGCAGAATCAGCAGGGAATGTTGTTAAACTTCACTGGGGCTGTCCACACATCCAGAGTTTTGTGGGACTGAAGACCTGAGATCTCAAGTCCTGAAGTAGTGCATAGTAGATCTTGTCTCCAAGATGTCAGCTTTCAACACTGATATGCAAGTCTGCAATAGTTCTGTATATTTTATTCAATATTCCTGTGAATTGGTTTGTAGGAAACCCACTTACACAGGATATTCTGAACCTGTATCAGGAACCAGATGGGACACGACGGCTACTGAACTATTTGCTTGATAATTTGGCAGGTACTGCAAAAAGAAGTAAGTGATCATTCTTCAAACATTTCTTTCTGCTGTGTTAAATAAATGTGATTATCACTTGTTGTATCTCTATTTTAAAATGTTCCCATAGTTTCGACAGAACAGCCACCTCCAAGATCCTGGATTATGTTGCAAGAACCAGACCGTACAAGACCAACAGGTACTGTAACACTTCAAGGACTTCTCATTTTTTCTATTTTCCTTGTAATAAAAGCTGTTGATCTTTACTGGAAAAGAAGTTAATGCTTCAATTAACCAATCATCTCTGCAGTGCTGACCAGCCAGCTGAAGTCATTCTATCCCAACTGGAACACCTGTTCCAGATTTACCCATCTTTCACTCTAAAGTAATTTATTTTTAATTAAAGTCCCCCTCAAAGGAATTGAAACTGTTGTCCACAATTAGTTAAATGGTGGAATTATAACAGGCTTAATTTAACATTTGTTGAAGAATGAAAAAATCAAAGCATTTGAGCATGATTTCCAAAAAATGTACAATTGTCTTAAGTAACTAGGGTATCATCCTTGATTCAGCATTTTTCTTGCTGTTGGGATTCAGGTCATGTTTAATTCTTTGCTAATTTTTTTTCCTGCATAACTTGTTTAAAATACAGTCTTTTCTATTTACCTGCACACCAAAAATCTTAGTGTATTACTCAATTATTGCAGTGTCTTCTCTTTCAGGACTGATAATTGTCCCATTATTAATTTGATTGCTTCAAAGATAATGATGCCAATGCAGTTTCTATTTTGCTGTCACCTATTTATTTGTTTTCAAAATATTAGACTTTGACCCCAGTCAGCTCAAGATTCTTTTCCTCAATTCTCTATAGCTTCAAACAATGGTCTTGTTTCTTTTCTCTATGTTTGAGAGGAGTTTCCAAGTATCTCATTGTTGTACTACAAATCTTTAAGTGCTTTTTAAAAACAAACAAACCTATAAAACCCAACATAAGAACCCCCCAAATCCATGCTGCTGGATTACATGTCAAGTTGCCCCAGCCTGTCTCATTATTACTCCTGTTTCAAATTAATACAGAGAGGAGGAGATGTTTCTTGTCCTATGCTTGAATGGCTTTTTGAGGTGGAAATATTTGAGGGGTTAATTTGCCTATGCTTTTTCTTTGTGTGAAAGGATCCTCACCCTGCCTATGGATCTGTTACAGTTTGTGGTAGCAATATTTAAGGTAGATTTTAAAGAATCTAATTGTAGACTTGCAGACCTTTGTGTAGCTGGCAAATACAAGTGTTCAAATACACTTACTTTGTTTTGGGTTTTTCACAGTACAGCACCACTTAGCATAAAACACATTTTTCTGCTCTTCACTGTGTTAACCATATAAAGGGGGGTGTTTGTTTCCTAATTAAATGCTAGAAGACAGCTGCCATAAGTCCAAACATGTAATTTGTCTCCCTAGAAGAACTAACAAGTTTTTTTAGCACTGATACACATGCTGTGTTTTGGTTGAAACAAATGAAGCGTGAATTGATAAATTTGCAGAAGACAAAAGTCAAGAACATAATTTTATTTTTTAAAAAAAAATCTATCAGTGTGAAATTAAAATTATTGTTCTGCAGCCTTGTTCTCTGTCATGTGTTACAACGTCCTCTGTGACAAATATGCCACCCGGCAGCTGTATGGCTATTGTCCATCCTGGGCCTTGAACTGGGAATACAGAAAAAAAGCCATCATGCAGGAAATACTGAGCTGCAATGCTGACATCATAAGTCTGCAGGTAAAAAAAAAATACACTGTTCTTTCTTTTCCTTTTCTATTTCCGTGTGCTGGTTTCTTCACATTAAGTGTATTTTTAGTAAATGGTCTGTTTTCAAACCCTTCTGCAAACAAAAGAAAAAGAAGTGATGTTTAGAACATTATTTGTTGCTTGACATC
Source organism: Urocynchramus pylzowi (assembly GCA_013397555.1). Taxonomy (NCBI): domain Eukaryota; kingdom Metazoa; phylum Chordata; class Aves; order Passeriformes; family Fringillidae; genus Urocynchramus; species Urocynchramus pylzowi. The sequence goes on from VZRH01004533.1 coordinate 573,929, forward strand.
AAAAGAAGGCTCTCAGCCCCCGCAGTTGGAATGGGAGCCAGCAGCCCCTGATCAAAGCAATGTTGGTGGGGGTGTCTTTGTGCCTGTGTGTGTATGTGGGGCTGTAATTGACACATTTTCAAATAAGAAGCTTGAGATAATCATAACTCCAGGGATTACAGAAATTCATTTATATTTTCTTAAAATAGGGATATTGCTCTTGAATTTGCATTCTCTGATGTACTTAATTCTTAGATTTTTTTCCCCTTAAATCTAATTTGAAAGTGATTTACACTTCTGAAGAGTCTAAATAATATCTGTCTTCTATATCTTGCTAATAGTACGTTCATGCTGTGCTGCCTTAACTTTACAGGAGGTTGAAACAGAGCAGTACTACAGTTTTTTCCTGGTAGAATTGAAAGAACGTGGCTACAATGGATTCTTCAGTCCAAAATCTAGAGCTAGGACAATGTCAGAACAGGAAAGAAAACATGTTGATGGTTGTGCAATATTTTTCAAAACAGAAAAGTAAGTGATGTGGTTTGCTAAGCCTTCTGTTGTCTCTTGCTGTCTTTTACATAATTTCTCAGGTTGGTTGTATAGTTCACACAGTTGGGCTTTAATTGTCCTTTTGTAGCCAGGCAGGGTTTTAATACAAAGCATTCCTACCCCTGGAAAGACTGGTTTATATGACAGAGATCATTCTGTGTGGAACTAATAATAAAAAATTTAACCTTGAAATATTGGGTTGAATGAGGTTTCATTCTGTTTGAGCAGTGCTGGTTGGGAGTTCACTGAATTATCCTTCACTTGTTGAGTGTAATAATAGAAAATTAAGGAAATAATGAAAAATGAAGCAGATTTTCTTGCCTTTTGTTTTTCTGAGTAAAAGAATTTATAATCCCCCAAATTGCAGAAATAAGGCCTCAGATTACATTGGCTTTTTGATACAATATCCTTTGGTAAAGCAAACAGCAAGGGATCACTGCACACTTCTGTAAAAAAACCCTAATCATTTAAAAGCTGCAGCACTTAATAGTTGTGTCATATTGCACTTGTACAACTTTGGATGTGATGGTAATGATATCCTTTCCTGCTTCCATTCCTGTGTGTCCATGAGTAAATGTAGGTGCCAGGTTTGCAACCTAGTGGCTTGGAAAATTATTTACTCCCTCTCTGTTAAATCTGCATATTTGAACTAGGAACAGATGCTGAGTTAGAAACAAGCATGACTTTTCTAAAATACCTCTCTCTCTCTATCAACAAAATATTTTAATTGTAACTAAGGTATTATAAACTACATGAAAATTGCTATGAAAACTTGATTATCTTATTATAATTATTATTACTTATTATTATATCACTTGATTTCAATTTAGGATTTTATGAAATTATGTGGCTGGCTGAGATTTTCACATCATAAATGTGTTTGAGCTTTAATTAAAAGGAGAATTACTGATAACATTTCCAACTGTATCTGGCTGCTGAAAACAATTACATATGATATTTTTCTTTCAGATTTACTTTGGTCCAAAAGCATACTGTTGAGTTCAATCAACTAGCAATGGCAAACTCAGAAGGTTCAGAGGCTATGCTGAACAGAGTTATGACAAAAGATAACATTGGAGTCGCTGTTCTGCTAGAACTGCGAAAGGAATTGATAGAAATGTCATGTAAGTCCCATTTCAGTTATTTTTTAAATAGATGGTATTTTTGTAAATGAAAAAAAAATTACTCTTGTTATAATAAACAAGAGGAACTAGGTTCTGCAAGTGAATTTGGCTTTGGAGATTGTATGTTCAGACAAATTTATTTCCAAAGAGGATTTTGGGGAAGAGTCACATTGCTAAAATGATGAGGGTATTTTTTTCCCCACTTTATGTATGTTTAAGGAAAAAAAGATATAAAAACTTAAGTGATTTTGTTGTTTGGTTTTGGGGTTTTTTCTTAAAATGATGTACAAGTATCAAAGTTGTGTGTTTCTGGATGGTGTATCTCCATCATTTTAACTTACTTTCTTTGCTGTCATGCCTAAACAAACTGTTTGTTCTGCCCTGTCATTCTTAATTTAGGAAATGTAAATTGGCTTTATAAGTATCACAGTGGGAACCTACTCAACCTGTGTTGCATTTATCCAAATGATATTTTATTAATCCAGATTGTAGCAAATAAGCCTTTTAAGAAACACTTCAAGCAAGAGAGGTAACTTAGAATATGGATAACTTAGAATTCAGAGCTTGCTGCCTAATAAGATATGAACAGAGCCTGTCTGCTATCATAGCCTGAGGAAAGCTGCTGTAATTTTTTAGAAAAACATTATTTTCCTGTAATTAGGATTATCCATTACTTATGTTAATTTTCAGTGAATACAAAAGCATTACATGTAACAAGATAGTCTGTTAATGGTCTTGAATGTGGAATATCATTCCTAATGCTTTCTATCAACTAAAACACTTGTTAAATCTAAGAGGCCTTATCTGACCCTCTTCATTCAAATGGTTTTAACCCTCTTGAAGTCATATTGGTATTTTATTTTTTTGTCCCCTTAAACATTTTTTTTTTGTAATAGTGTTTTCTGTTGCTGACTGATTTTAAATAAGTAACTGATTTTAAATTTTAGCTGGAAAGCCACATCTTGGGATGGAAAAGCAGCTAGTTCTTGTAGCTAATGCACATATGCATTGGGACCCAGATTATTCTGATGTGAAGCTGGTTCAGACTATGATGTTCCTGTCCGAGGTAAAGAACATTATTGATAAAGCTTCTCGTAGTCTCAAACCTGGTGTTTCGGGAGAACTTGGAACCATTCCACTTGTACTGTGTGCAGATCTCAATTCTCTACCAGACTCTGGTAAGAGTTCTATTTCTTATTATTTAGACTGTTTCAAGTGTGTAACAATTGGAAGCTTTTCTGTTTAGAGAATGCATTGTTTGATAATATAAACTCTATAGGTGCTAAGGAGAGAGAAGGTAGGAGAGAAGGAGGAGAGAGAAGTGTTTCATTTGTGAGTGACCTTATTGCTTGTGCTGTAGTAGAGCTGTGCCTGGTCTTTCAGAAGCATTTCCACTATGATTTTGTTCCCTGTTTGTTCCTGTATTTTAAAATAGCTTTCAAAAATAACTGGAGTGTGTTGCTGATAATTCGGTTTTCTTAATTTTAAGTGTGGAAAATATATTTTACCTTTAAATTGGCTACCATACAATCATTTTCTGACATGTTTTAGAACTTCTAAAATTCAATACATCCCTTTCAGAAGGGGACTTTCCAGAGCTCTTTACTAGTATGGGACTTTGTTTCTTTACTTGGTGGCAACTTCATAAAGTGCAAGGAAAGAACACATTCAGTGACTGCCACCTTGCTTGCTCAGGTACCCAGCTGAAGTGGTGTACTCAAGAGCCATTCTTCATCTCCGTTCCTGGTCCCCTTCCTTCTGGCTTCATCTTGGCAACTCTTAACATCTGTTAGGGCTTTAAGGAGCAGTTATTCCTCAGCACTAATGGAAATGGGGTTCTTTTTGATCCAAGGAAGGCCAGTATCAATAGTGATGATCGCAGTGACCAGTTCATGTGTCTCATTGTGTCTTCAGAACAACTTAACTGCTTCTTTTACCTTCCAGAACTTTAACACAGCTATTCTGAAATTGAGGCACAATCATCATTTTATGTGACACAAATCTAATCAATTTGGCTTGGCATCCTCTTTAAAGTTAACTTCTTTTGAAGTAGTGTTTCAGAAGTTGGCTTTTTGCAACACTTTAGCTGAAGAACATTAAACGGCAGGACCTGAGTGTAAAGCAAGAGGATGCAGCCAATAATTAGTATTGATAGAATCTTACTTCTGATTTTTTTTCAACTTCCCCTTCCCAATCTATGCCTTACTAATCTTTTCTTTTTTTCTAATCAAAGTGTGTCTCTTTGTTCTAGGTGACATTTGCTCTTGATGCACATTGCCCTGCAGTATTTTAAAAGAACTGCTGTTGATTGTATTGTTAAGGTTTTGGTTATATAAAGCCTAAAGTTGCATGTCTGACTTCAAGTACCTACACACACTTACTTGCTGAATGTTTGTTAATACCTTCTTGTTTGTAATGTGTCTCCTCACAGGTGTTGTTGAGTACTTGAGCACTGGTGGAGTGGAAACAAACCACAAAGATTTTAAGGAACTGAGATACAATGAAAGTCTTACTAACTTCAGCTGTAATGGAAAAAATGGGACAACAAATGGAAGAATTACACATGGTTTCAAGTTGAAGAGTGCCTATGAGAATGGTCTAATGCCTTATACAAATTACACATTTGACTTCAAGGTAAGGACTTGCTTATATTTTGGAAAAGTTTTCTATTTTCAAGTGTAACTAATGTGATTTGCTCTGTGAAGTTGTTATATAAGTTAATCTGTGTAGCTAAGTGTTCACCAAGTTTATACTTAAAACATAGCAAACTAGAATGCCCAACATTTCAGTCTCCTAGAAACCATCTTATTCTTTTTAATAACTTGTAATAGCTTTACGAGAGTTGGGGTGCTCTTAACCTTCCCTGTAAACAGTAGGAGTTTGTGTTTTGATGCTCCAAGCTAAATGACAGGGGCACTTAAGCTGTCAAGTGCAAGGAAATAATCCATGTTGCTTCTGGAAAAGTCTAAGCTCTGATGCCCAGGGAAAGATTGTTTTCCTCTTCAAAATCAGTGAAATGTGATTTGAAGCTCTCTAGGAGGTTAGACCTCCCACAAAGCATAGCAGAAGTGATAAAGGGTGGTCCTTTTCTTTTGTTTTCCTAATCCATATTGAGCATCCCACTGGATACAGGCAGAAGAAATCTCCTAAATTGTGATGTTCTATAGAGAAGGAATGGAATATTTCATTACTTGTGACACTGAGTTCACCTCTTGTTTGGAATAATAACTTGAGACAGGAATAAATACTAACAATAATCTTTTTTTCCCCTCTTGTTTTAGGGTATTATTGATTACATCTTCTACTCTAAACCTCAGCTAAACATACTTGGCATTCTTGGACCTTTGGATCATCATTGGTTAATAGAGAACAATATAAGTGGTTGTCCACATCCACTCATCCCTTCTGACCACTTCTCACTTTTTGCACAACTGGAGCTTTTGCTGCCTTTCCTGCCTCCTGTAAATGGAATCCATCTCCCTGGCAGGAGGTAGTCAAATACATTTTAGAGGGCAACCTCAGTCTAACTTGTACAATTGTAAAATCTGAATATAGAGGAGTGAGGTATGGCCAACAGGGATTTTTTTTTTTCATAATAATCTTAATCTTAAATCTAATTATTTGCTAAAGACATAGTAAAAGCCAGGTGCTATCAACAGACACAATTCTGAGCCCAATATACTTTGTATACTGTTCCACAGCGATTGGTGCATTTGCACCTTTCTTTAATACATTACAATTAACCTTCCTGTTTCTTTTCTCCAACGTGACATTTTCATGCCTTGAAATAGGGAATTGTTATACAGTGTATTCTCTTTGCACAGTTATCTGTAGCACTACTTTTTTGAGGCCAGTAGGAACATCCACAGAACATTCTCCGTACTTCACTCCCTCCTTTTTCAGACTTGTTTGTAAAATATAGAATTTGAATTTAGCCTTTATTGATTGTATATGAACAACAGAAAACCTGATTTATGAGATTTTGTACTTTAAAAAAAAAAGAAAAATCAGATTTGGAAAATGATTGTATTGTAAACTAAGGCTAAATTTTTATCTGTTTTCATGTGTTATAAAGGCCAGCGTGTAAAAGAGGTTGTCACAGGTTTTCTCTGCTAATGATTTGCACTGTTAGGGTTTCGTTAGCCCTTTTATACTACTTTTTATGTTCAATTGAGAACGTTGCTTTCAAAATCCAAACCCATAAAGTATTAATATCTTACAGAGATAACGAAATACATTCTATTTCTGATAAAAAAAAAGAAAGGGGCATAGAGTTCTCACAGAACAGATAAGCTGAGCAGTGAATATAAGTAGACCTGTATGGATTGGAAGTTATTGCTGATGTGTACACAGTCAGACATTTTTCTCATCTCTAACTTTTGAAGTAAAATCTAGAATACTTGTGTACAGCTTCTTAGTTTCTGTTTTAAATATTTGTCCTATCTCCACTGTGCCTGCTTAAATTTGTTCTCAACTAGCACTGCCTGTGCATGCAGAGAGATCCTGTGCATCCTCTTTTATTTTTTTAAATAATGTTAACACTTGTGAAAATTTTATGAAGATACTTTTGTATAAGCTGTGGCATCTTTTTTCCTTTGTGAAGCATTGAATATCACACTTTGGAACATGTTCAGGTTATGGGTACACAGTTTCTAGCTTCTAATGCCCATGCACTGCTTCTTTCAGTGTCATTGCACAGTGCCGTTTTTCCCACTAAGAGTTACTATCATGTGGATTCTCTTTCGTTTGTGTGTTCCTCAGTTTCTGAAAGTATAATTCCTTGAAGATAAAAACCTAGCCCTACATTTTCTATTAATGAAGCAGTGTAAAAATAAATGCATCTTCAATACAGGTCCCAAAGACAATTCTTCAGATCATATTTTAAAGTGACCAAGTCTTATTTTAAAGTGTCAAGCAAGACCGAAGTTATAGTGTACCCTCAGTGCCATTTGTGTCACGAAGCCAAGTATATAACAGCTTACAAATTTAACTTGTCTATTTGTATCCTGAAAGGGAGAATTCATCATCTCCTTAAACTAATACAACTTGAATAATAAATGTAAAAAAAAAGTAAATTAATAATGGAGATAGAGCTTGGTCTTAAACAGCTTTTGTTTCAGCTGCGGGCAGGGAAGCAAAAGGACACTGAGCATTAAGAGAACTTTCTAAATATTGTGAATTTTTTATATATAAGAGAATTGATTGGTAATAATGATTCAAAATTTTATTGAAAAGTAGTCAGCACACAAGTGTGCTCAAACCATTCTGTTTTAAACTCAAAGAAAAATTGCAAACAGTTCAGATGTGTGAAATGTACATTTTAAAATTTCAATACAAGAAATTTTGATCTTGAATCCTTGTCTGGGACCTGATCTCTTGGGGTTATCTTGTTTTGGTTTTAGTTGTAAAAACACCAAACATGTCCAGTTTATAATCAGTACATTGAAATGCTGGTAGTATTGCTGTAGTAGATTTAATGCGTAGTGTTATTTTTTTTCTGTTTGTTTTTTGGGGTTTTTTTGTAAAGTGTGAATAAAAGGTGTTTTACTCATGTTTCCTTAATGATGTCTTGGTAATGTACATCATGACAATTTCCAGTAATGATGAGCCAATTTAGCTTGTCAGACTAAGCAAACTATTTTTCTTTTCTGATATCTGGATTGTGTAAGGAGTCCAGAAAGCTTTACAGAAGGGGAAGGGAAGCACTTACTCATTTTGTATTTTTTTAGAGGGGGATAATTTACTTTAATAGATGCTGGAGCTTGAGTGCACTTGTTAGATTCTAAAGGTTTGAGCTTTATCCAGTATGTGTTCTCCTCTATTGCTTAGTCTTAAAAAATATTTGAATTTATGACAGCATGTGAAAATATGGCCCCTTGTGCTTTTGGAGACACAACTGTTCCTGCTTAGTCACCTTATGGTCTAAGGGTCCATTTGAATAACCATTTCCTCCAGCTTTTATAGTAGTCCATCAGGTCCTGATTGAAAACCCTCTGAATCCATTGAAGACACTCCTTTGACTTCACTGGGTTTTAACTGGACAGCAGCTGTGACTCGGGGGCTGAAGGAAGGAAGGAGAAATGTTTTGAAAATAGGGAAAGACCAGATGGCACCAAAACAGAGCTGAGATAAACTTTGTCAAACAATCTCTCAAAGAAAATACATTCTTGTGTCAAACAAATCTAACTCAAAAGTCTCAATTTCCAGCTATAACATAGAATAAGGCAATAAACCGTGTCTTCACAAAATCAAAATGTTTGCTTCATAGTTTTTAACATGAAATGGTTATTTGCAATATTTTTATTCGAGGTGGTTTTGGGTGTTGCCATAATGTACCTTCAGTGTTCTTGTTGTAAAAGCACATACAGCAAAAGTCACAGAACATCCTTGGGGTTGAAAGGATTTATTTAGGTAAGACCAGGCTTTTTTCCACTTAAAGTACACTCTGCCATATCTTGTCTAGTTTTATTTACATTTACCAAGAGTTCTGGGTGTCAAAAGTGTAAATGGAACTACACCCTTAACTAAAACAATTGTTTAGAGTACAAGACTAATACCACAAGTTACTGCTTTTAACATAACACAAGTAGGGGGGAAGAGCATAAATTGGTGCGTGTTGTAATTATTTTGTCCTTTTAGCAGCTTTAAATTAAAGATAAATTTGGCTAGCATTCAACTGAACTGATTTTAAGAACATTGTATGAATCTTTGATGTGACTTCAGCAAATCTCTCAAGGTTGTTGGTTTTTTTTTTTTATATAGCAGGCTTAGAAAATAGCTTATGCTTTGCTTTTTCAACCATGCAAAACCTGAATGAAAGACAAAATAATTGCAACACCATTGTGGGGGTGGGGGAAAAAGAAAACTAATTACACTGTAAAACTTTGAAAAGTTCAGTTAACCGCTTCAGTAGCAAAGCCTTTCTCATCCAGCCGGACACAGTATTTTTTAGTATGTTAACTGCTATTCTTTTTTTTTTGGTTGCATAAATTTGTAACACTTAAGTGTCTTGGTATGTTTAAGTAGTGTCTAAAATAGAATATCTTAGTCTTTATTCACAGTACTTCTGTATAATGTGTAATGCACTGGACTAACTCTTGTTTACCATTCATGTAACAAAAACCAGCACATTATCTGCACTAAGCTCAAAGAATGTTGCATTTGTCTATAGGCAGCTCTTCAATAAGATAAATGGGAAACTGAATATGGTCTGATGGTAAACAAGGGCTTTTACTGTTCTCTTCAGTGGAACTTTCTTCTTGGTCAAATTTTAACTAGTTAGTATTATATTTATATACAGGGTCTTCTTTTTCTTTACCAATGTATTTTCCTACTCATAGCTGACCAATAAATCCAGTATCTGTTTCAAACCTTCTTGAAGTCTTAATTCATATTTTAATTTGATTTGTAAAGGTCTTCCTCGAGAGTTACAGCCAAAGTGAGTGAAGTGTGTGAAGGGTATAATGGAAGCATAAGGAACTTGATAATCCCAGAAAGACCTTGCTGTGCTTCCTGCTGCTTTCGAGATCTGCACACCAAAACTCCACTCTGGTCGTTTGGGTTTGGATTGCAAAGTGAAGGCATGATCAGAAGTGCCTCCAGAGCTTGTGGAGAACCCTGTCCAACCTACTCAGAGCTCAACTCCTTGTCTTCATAGCTGGCCATCCCCTGACCTTCCAGGTCAGCCTGCAAGGTCAGTTGTGCAGTGGAGGTTTTGTCTCAGTCCCGTAGACCCTGCTCCTTCCTTCCTCTTACTGCTCCAGAAGCACAAAGTAGACTTGGGTCTGACAGCAGCAAGGGATTCAAATACTCACTTTACTATGGGAAGGAAACAAAGTGAAGACTTTTTCAACTTTTTCAGGAATGAGATTCAGCAAACTCTTGTCATTGGTGTATTTTCATACCCCATTCTTTCTCTGCAGGTGGCACTGTCTCAGTGTCTGTAACAGTGCAGCCTCACCACATTTGGTGTGATGTTCCCATCACTGGCAGCAGGAAACATCAGACACCTGAGCACACTTGAGTGTGAGGAGCACTGAAGCACCCAATACCTCTCCTGGCACCACTGCCCTCCTCAGAGCCTGTGTTCAGTATGTTGGTGCTGCTTTGCTATGAAATAAATGATCTAGTTCTGTGTTCCCATAAATAGCACAGCCCCCAGAATGTTCAGCTTGTTTGTAGGTTTAAAATGTGCTCTCTTGAAGCAGCTCTAAGTGCCCAGCAGTGTGGTGGGTCCCTTGCAGGCCTAGCTATGATTTCTCTTTGGTTTTGTGTCTTGGGTGAGATGTTAACTCCCAGCACATTTGCAGGATTGCCACTAGATGGTGCGGGAAACACAGACTTCAGCTGCACACAGCCTGAACCTATTTCAGTGCATGCACAAAGTGTGACTTGTAGAATTACTCTGAAGAACATTTGTGGACATTCAGGCCCAGGGATGAACCTTTTCTAGTGGCAGCAGTTGGTTTGGTAACATTTATGCCAATTAATACTGGTTTTATAAATCTAGCTGTCATGATGGGAATGAAAGGGACCCACTTGGTCCTTGGTGACAAAATTACTCAGTAGGGCCTTCCCTTGTTGCATTAATCTACTTAAGGTTATGTTTTCAGATGAGTACAGTTGCTCATAAATAGAATCTAAGCTCCTAAATAGAATCTGCAAACCTGACATGTGAGTATGGGGAGAGCTGTTTGTAGGGAAACTGCCAAAACTAAGGGAAGGCTAGTGTCCTTGTCAGACAGTGTAGAGAGAGAACAGCACCTCTCCCTCAAAGGCAAAGGACTGAGCTGAGCCTGTGTCCTGTCATCCTCAGCCAGGTCAAAGAAATCTTGTCTTTGCTTAACTTGCAGTAAAATAACTGGAGCTATTTTAATAGAATTGACTACACAACCTCTCTGGACAGACTCTGGTTACTGGTCCTTCATACCCCATGTCCACTGTCTCTTCAGTGATGGAAAAAAGTTGGATTTGGGCCTTCTAGGGTGAGAATCTCCCAAATCAAAGCAGTTGACGGTGTGGCTTGTCTTTTCTACCGGCACTGGTAAAGCAGAGGAGCCTTAAAACCTGTGGAATTGAGCCCAAAGAGAAAAAGGTAAGTGGAAAGGACAAGACTCAGCCAGGTATATGAAGTGACCTCTTGGAAGAAGCCATACTTCACTAAAAGTGAGTGTTCTGGTTCTTTTCTTGCTTTTCATCCTCCTTTCCTAACTCAAAGGCAATAATGGTTTACTCTCTAAGTGTTCCCTTACTCAGTATGGAAAGCAGTAAATCTAATTAAGCTATTTATAGGGAACTTTGGTACACTTGAGTATTTCTTTATTCCAAAATAAGCCTGGTGTTCTCACAGTTTATCAGTTTTTAAAAGATAAGATGGTACATTTTGGTTAAATCTTAGTGTATCAGTGGACAGCACTGATTTATTTAAAAATGCTAGATATTTATTGTAAAAAAGCACACACTAGAGAAAATAAAAACATACATACCCTCCTTCTGGGTTTTAGTGACCACAGAGATTTAAGTAACACATAGGTCACTTGATGAGGCTACACTTCTTTGTTTTCCTAATATAGCTTAAGTTTTCTCTGCAGTTTTCTGGTCTCTGGGAACATGCCAGGCTCCAGTGGCTTGAGAGTGCTTCATGGCCAGTGTGGTGGTGGGGTGCTGGGAAGCAAGTCCTTGCCCCACTTGTGCACTCTCATGTGTCATGGGGTGCATGTGCTGCCAGCCATGGAACAGCTGCTGCAGGCTCAGAAAGATGAATTACAGGTTACTGTGCAAAGGAAACCAATGGAGACAGTGAATATTTGCCTACCTCTGAAAACTGAGCTTCAGGGGTAACCTCAGCCCACTCCACAGCTCTCTGGAAGGAGGCTGTAGCCAGGTGGGGGGGTTGGTCTCTTCTCCCAGGCAACCAGCAACAGAACAAGAGGAAATGGTCTGTCAGGAAAAGTTTAGATTGGATATTAGATTTCTCTAGGAATAATTTCTTCATGAAAATAATTGTTAAGCATTGGAATAGGCTTTCCAGAGAAGTGATGGAGTGGCCAGCCCTGGAGGGATTTGAAGGATGTTTAGCTGTGGCACCTGGGGACAAGGTGGGCTTGGCAGTGCTGGGTTAATGGCTGGCCAGTTTTCCAGTGAGTAATAACAACTACACCCAGTAAATCTCTACATGCATTGCCCAGGGACACAAGATCAAATCAAACATGCTTTTCTTTCAACTGCTCTTTGATTTTCAGTTTCTGACTTCACAAATTTATGTATTTCCATGTTGTTTGCAGTGTTTTAAGTTGGTGTGTGAGGCAGCTGAAGGTTTTTAGTGCCTTAGCTGTTCTCTGAGAGGCTGTACCCTGTGTAAGTGGGGGTTATGCCTGCTAATGCTTGCAGGTAGAAAAGTAGGAGTATTTCTGGTGTAAATGGAGGTGATAGACTACAAGAAGGATTGGGCTTACCCTGTGTAACATTTTCTCCCTCAGGTAGAATAATTTATCTACAGATCAGTGAGGGAGGAGGGAGATGAACAAAAGGTAGAAATTTGGGTCTTGGCCCAGAACAGCCAACAGGAAATTTTCCATTGACTCCACTGGGCTTTCACTGGGAAAACACAATCAGGAGCACAGAAAAATGGAGTTCCCATGTGTGCATGTGGAACAGCCTGTCTTCCCTGAGACCTGTCCCAACTCCCCAGAGCCCTGCAGGCACCAGGGCAGGGTCTGACCTGTGGCACCCAACACAGGATTCACATCCCACTGAACTGAGTTTGCATTTTTGCTGGGTCCAGTGCCAAGTCTCTGGCTTGGCTGTACAATTTAATTAGGCTTTCAATTTGATAGTGTGAAAACTGCAGTCTCAACTTGTTACATCAGCCTCAGGAGTCAGCCAGCCTTTCCCTTACATTTATCCATGTACTCATGTCCTGTAGGAACTGGTGAAATTAATAAAGAGGAAGAACCACCTGGCACTGCAACACATGTTCCTCTTTTATCTCTGAGATTCTTTGCTTGCTCTGAAAAATCTGTTTCTATATAATTATTTTTTTCTTATATGTTTGGGTAATCCTATGAATCTTCTACCCCTAAGTAGGAATGATTCCCATTCTACAGAAAGCAGAAATAATTCCAAAAGCCAGCAACTAACTGAAGCTCCTGGGTGTCTGGGTGGTGGAGCAGGTCACACCTGCAGTCCCCAGCTTGGACTCTGGTTCTACTCCCTCTTGTCCTGCAGGTGAGAATCTCATCCTATGAGCTGAGGGACTTTAGCAAGGGTAAAACTGCTCTGCATTGAGGCAGATCAAATGGTCTGAGGAGGGTACAGAGCCATGGCCTTGTCCTGCTGGAGCTCCTCTCCACAGCAGGAGAAAGCACAATGTACTTTCAGTCTGTCAGGTGGGTTGGTTCCCTCCTGTCCCCAGGACAAGGAATGCATGCAGTGCAGGGCTTTGTTTTCACAGTGATTTTTAAAGTACTGTACTGCTGGCCTGGAACACTCTGTGCAGGGTTCTGAGAGCAATGACTTCTTAAATACATCTGCAAAGGTTCTGATCCATAAAGATATGTAAGTCTTGTTGAGGTACAATGGAGCTGAGAGACCTTGGGAGCTTGTTTGGGTCAGGATGTGAGTGCTTGTACCAGGAGCAGTAAAATCTAAGAGTCCAACTGGTTTATTGTGGTCCAGACAAAAAACACTTCTCTTAAAAAAAACCAATTATGTGTGTGACAAACTACCATGTAAATATGATGCTTGATACTGTTGATGAGAAAGGAAAGAATTCTAGTGAAGGCTAACTACAATGTTTGGTTTGATAGCTGGGACCTCACAGTCCCCACAGGTCTGAGTCTGACAAAGTGAGCCAGGCCATATTAGCCATTGCTATTTCTGGAAGAACAGGGAAAAGGAAAATGATAAAAACATTTTTAATTTCCTTTTGAAATTAAATTGCTAGAATTATTATTAGATGCAATGAAATGTGGTGAGGCAGTTTGGGGAGGGTTTGTTTCTTTGTCAATTTTGGGCAGCAAGTATAAAAATGAGTGGCTTCAAACTGCCGGGGAGGGGGGGGTTATATTGGGTATTAGGAAGAAGTTCTTCCCTGTGAGGCCCTAACAAAGATTCCCAGAGTAGCTGTGGCTGCTCCATCCCTGGAAATATTTAAGGTCAGGCTGCATGGGGCTTGGAGAAACCTGGTCTAGTGGAAGATGTCCCTGCCCATTGCAGGGGGCTGGAATAAGATGATCTTTAAGGTCCAAACCCTTCTATGATACTATGAAAATGTGGAATACAATGGGCATCACAGATTTTGGGGTGATGTTTAAATGCTTTTCTTTCTAGCTTGCATCCTTTGCAATGGATTGTAGGAAGGAGGCTTCATCTTTGGGCCCAGAATCCAAAGATTTCTGCTGCCTGTCTGAGATCACCTGGTAATTTTCTGTTGCCAGCATTAGCCTCAGAGAGACTTTTCTCTCAGAATCCTGTTGTTGAAGACAGTGCAGTTTAATGAAGTGAACTGATGTGCTCAGAGCAGCTGCACTGCCCTTGCTGTCACATGCAGTGCCTTGTGCCTGCTGGCCAATTGTGCCAGGAGCACTTCTACGTGTCAGAAAAATGTGCAGAGATTATGGATGTTTGTCAGCATCTTTCTACTGAAAAATAAAGCCTAGGAAAAGGTTATATTGGTCACCCCAGCCTCCACCTTCCACCTCCATGGCAAATCCCACCTTGGAGCACCTGGTGCAGTATCTGCTGACCTGGAGAGTGAACTCATGTATTTTGCTCCTCTTTTTCCTTGTTGCAAGACCCAATCTCTTCTGCTCGCTGTGGTGGTGGAAACCATCTCTCCCACTATCCCCCTGACACTTCCCTGTAATACCACTGTTGGCTTCTGGATCCAGCTATTTACCCTACATGTTTTCCTGGTTAACACTATTGTACGGTTATATAATTAATTTGGTTAATTACACTTAGAAAAGAGTTTCAGGGTAGAGACACAAGCAGCTCATCTGCAGCCAGTTTATTGTGCAGTTCATTCCCTTCTTGAGAAATTGTTGATCTGAAGCTTAGAGGCAGCAGAGAAAGGAAACTTTCATTTTCTCCTTTAAAATGACAAGGGGATTGGCTTGCTGAGTGCTGTAGCAAGGATCAGTTGTCACTTTGGTCTCGAGAACTTCCTAGAGCAAGCAATGCTTTATTATTCCAGGGAAGAGAAGACACTTTGCAACATATCCTGCTCTTTGCTTGTTGCTATAAAAAGACCAGGAAAGGGAGGTGGGGAGGAATCTGTTCTAAACCCAGCTGGTACCAGCTCAGCCCTTCAGGGAAGCACAACGCTTAATTTCTCTTGTATTTCTTTGACCCAGTTAGCATTGCACAAATGTTCCTGATCACAGGACTGTCTAATCCTCTCTTGAATCCTGCTGAATTTTATCTTGTTGACATCCTGCAGCAATTAATTCCAGGAGCTGACCCTGCACAGCAAGGAGGGTGTTGTTTTCTGTCTGTGTGCCCTTGTTCCAGCAAACCAGGTTTGAGCAGAGGCAGCATGGAGGGTCAGCTCAGAATCTGGCATCTGAGGCAGGGATGTCACCATCCCTCGAGGGCTGGGCATGCCTCACACCCCAGCACACCTAAAGGAAAGCTGAACATTGAGTGAGCAGCTCAAATGTCACCAGAGCCTGGCTGTGCTTTATGCCACCTTGTAGTGCCTGAAGGAGCAGGTGCAGTGACATTTTGGAGAGAGCAGGGACTGGGCCAGGCTGGGAGCAGCAGCAGAGTCCCAGCTGCAGCCACTCTGGCCCATCCCCATCAGCTCCTCTGGGCAGGAGCAGGAACTCACCTGCAATATTTGTACCACCAAACTCTTCTTACCCGTGCCAGTCACCACCAGTGCCAGCTAGACACCCATCTGTCCTAAACTGGGGTCTGGAGTAGGACCTGGATGTTTCTGGATCCAAAACCAGGCATGATCAGGCTTGTATTTGTGCTTGCATTTGCTTCCTCTAAAAAACAGTTCCATTTTTCACTGTTTTGCGCAGCTGGCTCTGTGGGCAAGGACCATGTGCAGGTTCCTTTGCTCTTTGAGCAAATCAGCCTCAATGTGAAGCTCCCAGCTCACCCCACTAATGAGGCTGGAGTGGCCTGTGGGCTCAGCAAGTCAGGGGTGGCCACTCTGCATTTACACAGCCCCAGCTCAGCAGGGCCGGGTGGGAGGCTGGCACTGCTAAGCAACCATGAACGGCATTTGTGAGCCAGCATCACAATTTATTCTGTGATGTTTTTGATGCTTCTGTAGCATGACCTGAGGGGGAATGTGAAGAACATCTGGAGCAAATTTGGTATTTCTTGTGTAATTGCTTTGGAGCCTGGACACTTGAGATGTGGCATCTCCCTGTTCTGAAGCTGACCTAGTGGAGCTCAGCCAGTGCTCATCAAGTGAGTTGGAACAATATAAAAACATAAAATAAAATAATTAAGGTTGGAAAAGCCCTCTAAGATCACTGACTTCAGCACAGCACTGTCAAACCCACTGCTAAGCCATGTTCCCAAGTGCCACATCTACATGTTTTTTAACACTTCCAGGGACAGTGATTCCACCAATTTCCTTTGGCAGCCTGTTCCAGGGCTTGACAACCAATCCAGAAATTTTTCCCAATGCCTAATCTAAACCTCTCCTGGCCCAACTTGAGGCCATTTCCTCTGGTCCTGCCACTTGTCACCTGGGAGGAGAGACCAACACCCACCTGGCTAAGCCTCCCTCCAGAGTTTTAGAGAGCAGCCCAGCACCCCTGCTATAAACCATGTTCTCTCCCACATACTGGCCATCCAGGAAAAAATAACAAAACATTCAGCTAAGCACAGCTGACTTGCAAATGTCACATTGTGCTGCCAGATGAGATGTGGCAGTGTCCCTGCTGGCTCCTTCTGCTCTCACCATGCGTGACCACCCGCTCTGCAGAGCAGGGATTTGCTGATCCTGGGGACAAAGCCACTGCAGGTGTGTGAGGCACAGGCAGATAAAGCCTTGTGGTTTACACACAGTTTTTGCTAAGCTCACAGCAGGGTGATGGGCTAGGTTAATCTAAAAGCAAAGACAAGAAACAGTTGATACAATGCTAATACACACAAATAAATAAAGTAATAATTTGATTTTCCTCATCAGCTGCTATTAGAAACCCGTGCTTTAAATGCATCACCCCATTATCCCCATTACAAGCCCATTCCAAAGCACTTAAAGGCTCCCTTTGATTTAAATGGCATTTGGTCAAACTTTATGTAGCAACAAGCTGGTATTCTAAAAATGCCCAGTCTTTCTTCAGCTCTCTGCAACAGCCCTAGGAAGCATTGCCTCCAGGACCATTAATTCCAGGAAGGCTGCAATTACCAGGAACAATATCTCTCTATTTACACAATATGTATTTTGCATCAGCTCTAGCTCGTGTCAAGCAAATTAGATTATACTTGAGAATCCCTGAGCATGGGGAAAGGCCACAAGCCCATGGTGTGGCACTTCAGGGGTCATCCCTGCTGTCAACTGTGGCCCATATAAGTGATGCCAGCCACAAAAACACATGTGAGCCCTGGTGAGCAAGGCAGAGAGCTGTGCCTGAACATTCTGTCTCTTCAAACACAAGCATAAAGCTTTCAGCCATCACTTCAGAGCTCTCTTCTGCCCATGGTTACAGTTGTAAATGGAAAATACAAGCCACTTTGCCATTAATCACAGTGCTGATGGTTCAGTCAAGGTTTCATTCAAAGCTAAGGGATTCCTGCTTAGTCACTAAATGCAGTTTAACTTCATTCTGCACCACACTTAAGAAGGCTCAAAGTTAATTAAAATATTCCCTTAATGATCAATTAGGCCCAAATGCAGGCACTTCAGGGCAGGAGGAAAGCCTGAAGCACCACCCACAAAGCCCCTGCTTTCAGCTGAGGCATCCTTGGGTTTTGCCTCGAGCTCAGGTCTGATCTCCTTTAAAGGTGGGAGGTCTAAGTTTTCCTTGGAGCTTTAAGAGTTGGATTTTTTTTTTCTGAAATCAAAAATAGCTGCTTTAATCCTAACTTCAGAGTTAAAGACCTTTTTAGAAACTGATTTTGCTAACCTTGCTCATACCCTCCAGCGTCTCCCTGTTAGTGTGCAGCCCTTCCATCTCTTGTCTCTCACATTACAGTCCCTGGCTGAGAGAGCCCTGTCCATGGTTATCCCTGTCTGTAATCACGCTGCACTGGCTCATATTTTAGCTGGTTTATCAACATCTCTATTGCTGTGGGCACAGAGAGGCCCCTCCTGGCTGGGTGGGGCTCTCTGTGCTGTAGGAGTTTCTGAGCAGCTCCTGCACTGCACAGGTCTGATCACCAGACAGAGGTTCGTGGAGCTGTTGCTTCCTCTCCTTTGGTTTCAGCTGATGGGTATCTTTGTTATTTAAAGACAAGAATCTGGGGAAAGAGTGGGACAGTTTTCTTTTTGCCTCACCATCTCTGGTTTGTAAATTCTGGTCATGATTTTCTGTGTCCAAATGCATTTACGGTTTGCAGCAGGAAGAGGCTGCATGGTCATGCAAGCAAAATTGTCATGAATGCTCACAGTTTGCTTGTGAACTGGATGTGAAGTCTGAGACTGAAAGCTGCTGGTGGGATTTGGATACCAATTCCCCATTCAAATTAATCCAAATCCCTTTGGCAGTTCTGATGATCTCAATAAATGAGATTTTTCTGCCAGTGACTTCAAATGCAGAGCCTGCCATGAGATTGGCCATGGAAGCAGCACAGCTTTTATCTCTCTCTGTGACCTAAATTCCTAGATAAGATTTTCTTTCTTGTCTGGAAGCACTTCTGAACAGGCAGCAACTTCTGCAGGCTTATCCTGACCAGTGATTCCTCAGGGGCTGCTCTGCAGAGAGGGAAAGAGGGGGAGCATTTTCTGATGGCCCAGGTGTGCATCCATGGGGTGAACAGGGAGAAAAGTGCTGTATAACTACAGGCCACGTTATCCCACCCAACAGCATCCCATATTTTTTCCCTTTGGTAGGACTGCAGGCTCCCTCAGCAACTGGGGGGCAGAGAAGCAGTGACAGGGGAGTGACAAAGCTGCCCCAATCCCCATCCCCTCCCTGAACCAGCCCAAAGTACATCTGCAGCAGGTGGGTGATGTTGTTCAGCTGCAGAACTGCCTTATCCAGGGAACTGGTGCATATTTAATTGTGCAGTGATTTCATAAGGACCAACATGGTCATTTCCAACAGAGCTGATGGTGA
Organism: Urocynchramus pylzowi; assembly: GCA_013397555.1. Lineage (NCBI taxonomy): Eukaryota > Metazoa > Chordata > Aves > Passeriformes > Fringillidae > Urocynchramus > Urocynchramus pylzowi. The sequence goes on from VZRH01004533.1 coordinate 592,827, forward strand.
AGAAGGTGGGGACTGAGCTTTTCAAAACAGAATTTAAGTGAACCTGAATAGAAACAACTCTCACAATCTGCTGCCTCTGTCCTGTGTTAAACCACGTTTTCTTTTTTACCTGTCACAGCTTCTACTGCACAGCTGGAATTCCTCAGCCTGGGGCTCCTGGCCCTGCCACTCCTGCTGGGAGCTGCCCTGTTCAGTCACTGGCACCACCAGCCCCACATTTCCCTCCTCTCTTCCTTGTCTTGCCACTTCTGTGACCCTAATTTGCCTGTGTCTCTTTGCCCCCATCTTTGCTGCATCCCAGCAGCTTTGGCTCCTCTTGAAAAACCCAGCTGCTTGAGTAGAATCTCAGTTTTCACTAAAGTAAAAGTATTCTCCAGAAAGAGCCAGCTCACTCCAAAGCTTCATTGCTCCAAACCTGGCTGCACCTGGAAGTAACACTGTATTTTTAAATGGCCCCAGCTCTGAGTCCAGCCCTGCCCTCACCCCAGCCCCCACAACCTCCTCCCAGTCCTCCATCAGAGGAGTTGGAGGCTTTTCCCAGCTCTCATCTGCTGCTGTGCCTCTTTGCTCTGGAGAGAAAAGGTGATGGGGTTTAGGGGTGTAGAGACTTGCAGGATTATGTGGCAGCTGAGAAGGAATCCCAGCCCTGGGCAGCAGCTGCTGAAGGGGTGAGGTGTGAAGGCCTTTGGTGACCTGGCAGAGTGAGAATGTGCTTGCATGGCAAGTCACAGCCCATGTTCTGTGGATCTGTGGAATGCAGAATGGAAACAACAACTGGATGGAAGGATTTTATTTGTTTTCTCTGTCAAAAGCAGTGATACATGCAGTTGGCACAAGACTTGTTAGGCATTAGAGTCATAAATATTCACACGGAGAGAAATTTAAATGACAGCAGAGCAGTGAGGACAAGCATTGCTTAAACCCCAGCATTTACCTGAGAAGGGAGGGGCAGGTATGGAGGAGGCAGAGCAGGCTGGGACCTCCTGAGTTCAACTTTCTCCATCAGCTTTAATGAACACTGGAGCCACCTTCACTTCCGTTCTTGCTGCGTGGTTAGTTCAAAAACAGAGCTGAAAAGCAGCTCAGCTCCATAGCACTAATGAGTTTCAACAGGAGAAAAAAATATTTGAGGTAAGAGATGTGAGGATGAGAAGCTCAAACACTCTCACCTTTTGATCCTTGAGCATATTTACACTCATGTTGGTGCTGAGTAGAAATTGCTTTTTCATTTAATCTGCTTGAGGGTGGTTTGGAAATCACTTGTGAGCATTTTCATAATTGCAGCTTTCCAATGCTGTTTTTCATCTTAGCTGCTGTTGAGCAAACAGCCTGGTCCCTCTGCTCTCTGCAGTGCCAAAACATTTATTCCTAGTAGTAGTAATAATTAGACTGGTATTGCTTTGCAGTTTTCTCAGCTACATCTCCTGACTGGCTATGGAGAATGTGGCACCAGACACAGGTGGGTGAGGTTGCTCTGACTGCAGGAGAAAGTGCCAATGGCAGCTTCTCTGATGGAGAAGTCTCTGTGTGGCAGTGAGGGATGGCCTGGCCAAGTGCCCCCTACCCCATGCCAGGACCTCCCAGCCTTGTGGGAATGCTTCTCATCCTACAGACATCCCATGTAGCAATACCATCAACATGAATTATTTGCATATGCTGAGTGCTGGATGGTTGGGACATGCACATTTTAATTTTTCCATGTTTCAGTCTTGCAGCACGAAGCAAAGATCAGTCAACATCATCAGCATGGTCAGGTAGGTGAGAATACAGAAGCACAGGTATGATGGGAAACACAAGTTCTTATTTTACATTCAGGTTCTGTGAGCACCAGCCCAGCATCCCTAGGCTGCCCCTCAGCCAAGGCTGCTCCTCTGACCCTGCAGAGCTCTGTGAGGGCTCATGGGCCCCACACCTGAGCAGCAAATCCCGTGGGTGCCCGTGGTGTGCAGCCTGGCTGTGACAGTGCAGAGTCCAACAGGATGCCTGTTTACAGCTGGCTCCACAACAGCCACAGCACTGGCACAGCAATGCCCACCAGGGCTCCCAGCTCTCCTCCTGCCAGGGCTAACTCCAGGAGTAAAGGGAACAGAGTTGTGACAGGGTAAGCACCAGGAAAATCCCCACCCAAGGAGTTGTAATATTTTCCACCTTGCCCTCCAACAAATCCTCATAAAAGACTTATGATTTTTAAGAAATAATTCTTTATGCTACTGCTCTAAAGGGTGACCTCTCCAGTGGGATCCTGGTGCTGAGGCAGGGATCTATGATGGGTTTCCCAGTAAATGTGTGTGTCAGAGAGAGTGCATTTCATACTGTCCGAGCCTTGGGCAAAGGGTTCCTTTTTAAATAACTGTACTCAAGTGTCAGCAACATCTGGCTGCTTGGCACTGGCTGGAAAGCACTGGTATTTCAATGTTCCCACTTCTTCTCCAGCACAGATGGGATTTGTGTTCTCTCCAGCTCTCTCCAGCTTTTCTTCATGCTCAGGGCAGTTCTAGGCTGTAGGTGGGAGGAGATGCTTTATGAACTGTTGCCTTTCCAAAATGAAAACTGATTGCTGTTTCCTTGGCAGATGAGACTCTGAACTGTCCCTCTGCCCACGGATGAGGGATATGATGGATCACAAGAGTCTGCCTGACTCGCATGCATGTTCAAGCCATGTTTTCTGTGTGAGGACTCCAGGGAGAGCTGCTAGAGCACAGGGTGGTTATATCTCGTGAATAAAACTATTCTAAGCAGCTACATCTTCACACTTCAGCAATGGCTGGGAGCAAACAAGCTTTAATCTTTGCTTCTTTCCAGATGCATCTGTGCTCTGAAATCCAGTTATGGATGGTGGCTTTTTTAGGCACCTGGAAAGACTCGAAGTATCTCTGCTTAGTGGGAACACCACCCATGACATTTTTGTCACAGTGAGAAGTTTCTCCTCCTTCTTTTTCATCTATGCCTGCTGTATTGAACAAATTCTGCCTTCCTACAGAGCAGGGCAGGGCTGGGTTTCCTGCCACCTTCCCTCTGGCTGAGGGTGCCAATTGCTCTTCAGTGTTAATGAACATGGGGCCATTTTCTTTCTGACTGTGGTTATTCCCTAAAACTGTTCCCTCATCCCTTCTGAGATACCTCAGCTCTGAGCATACTGCTTCTTTCTGAACTGGTCTTGGGGAGGGAAGCCTTGGAAAACTGAACACTCGTGGAAAACTGGTTTTCCCTGTGTTTTTTTCTTCCAGGTTTGTGGGATGAAGGTCACCATTTGGGGCAGAAGAGTTGCACTGTGAGTAACCAGTGCTGGCACTTTCACCATAGGAAGAAGCCTTGGAGGAGCAAAGATTTCCTGCATTGGTGTAAATTTGTTCCAGGGGGTCCTCTCTGGACCAAAAGTCGGTTTCTGCAGGTGGGACTTTTCCCAGTGGCACCACATTTGAGATGAAATTGGTCAATTTACATTTTGACCTTTCCTGCTGTGTCCCCACAAGCGGTGGAGAAGCTGACACATCCTCAAGGCTCTTCAGGGTCTTTCTGTCCTTACCCTTACGTCTGCTTTCCAGAAGGGCTGGGAAGGTGGGTCTGGCAAGGTGGCAGATGGATTGGATGTAGTCATCACTGGAGTATGAGTCTGGGCCAGCTGCAGCACTTCCAGCACACTTTGGGTTGCTGCTGGGATCCTCCATCGCTTCCTCGTGGGCTTCCCGTATGGTTGGGAGAGGCTTTGAAAGGCTCAGTCTGATCCGGGGTGCCATGGCTGCAAAGAACAGACCTGATCAGCATGTGAAAACCTGCTGTGGTAAGGAAATCCTGGGCTTGTTTCTACCTGAGCCACCTGATGTCTTCTTGTGGTAAACACGGTTGTTAACAAAAACCGCATTTTAAAAGTTTGCTGGCAGTACTTTCATATCCATGGCTTCATAAAGAGCTTCATAAATGTACCAAAGAAGCCAAGTCATTAAACGTGGCAGTAAATAGAGGGTTCATTAAGGAGATCAGCAATGGTGCTCCTCCTGAAGCAATGCAAGGAAACACAGCTGGAGAGGTATGGGGCAGGGGCATGAGCCTGTCTCACTGCCCTTGTTGGAGAAACAAGGCACAAACTACTCTCCTTATTTAATGCTCCTTGTCTGTTCACTGTGACAGGCCTCTGACTTCAGCCTTAGCCCAAGCAGGCAGGAGCTGAACCCAAGAGGAGAGGAGCTGCCCTGCCCCTGTGGGGAGCACCACCTAAGTGAAGCAGCATTATAGTGGTCTCTTCTAGAAGCTGTAAGTGAGGATGTACAGGGTCACTTTTGTCCATAGCTCATAAATGTAGTTATGGAGAGGTAGGTCCTCCCCTGAGTGCTTACATAGAATTAGAGGGATTTAATTCATGTCCTTTATATTCAAATAGTCGTCCTCAACTCATTTTAGGATGGATTTCCATCAAACTGCTCCTACTACTCAGTTAAATATCTTGAATTACAAATTTTTTAGTATATTTTGTGCTGCAGTGTTTTCTAACTGTACTGATTTTTTTTTCTCCAAACACTCCCCCCTGTGCTTTGCTTATCTCCCCTTCTGGCAGAAATGACCACATAGCCTGGATTTTTTTTTTTTCCTGCTTCCCCCAATGAAATTCGTATGTGACTAATCTGCAGACACAATATAGCTTTGTTGTGTGATTAAATGCAAAAGTGCTTTGCTAGCTATTTTAATGCCTTGATTGTCATTGCTGGAAATAAATCTGGCTTTGTTGAACCTCCCTGCAAAGCTGCAGATCACACACGGAGCACACATGAGCAGCTCGTGCCGAGCCCAGGGCAGAGCTCGCTGGGCGCCCATCCCTCCCCAGGCAGCTGCTGGCCCTCCCTGGTTTTCCTCATGTGCTGCCGGTAAAGCCAGCCGAGCTGGGATGTGCTGAGAGCAGGAGATGCTTTTTGAAACGTAGGGCCCTTTTATTATCCTTTCCCCTGCCTGCTCTGTTTCTCTCATGTCTTCAAGCCTTTAAGAAAAGCCTTGTTCCTTCCTCCCTTCCCTCCCTCCCAGCCCTTGCCTGAGCTCGGCAGTGCCAGAGCCGGGGCCGGCAATGAGAGCGGCCGGAGCCCCGCGGTGAGGGGCGCGGGCATGTCGCGTTAAATCATCATAGCGCTAATCAGTAACTGAGTCCTGCCAACACGCCCTTCCTCCGGAAGGTAATTTAAATTACCTATTTGCAGTAAAACTCTTCCGATGAGGGGCTGGATCAGGTCCCGCCCGGATGCGATCCCCTCGCCCTGGGCCNAGGGCCGGAAACAGACGCTGTCGTCTCCCCGGGCGGCACGGCTCTGCCCGCTCCCTGCTCCCTGTTTCCAGCCCGGGAGATGTGCTGTCTAACACTAACCCATGCGCCAGCTCCCTGCCTCAGTCAGCTGATCCCGCTGCCTGTTTTGTTGCTGTTGCTAAATATA
>VZRH01004533.1:598626-706624 GCA_013397555.1 Urocynchramus pylzowi
CACGGCCTGCGGGTCACGGCCTGCGGGTCACGGCCTGGCCGCAATTCCCCGCGTGGAAGGGACCGTGGGGCCGCGGCCGTGCTGTGGGAGTGGAAGGGCTGCCTGTGCTCCAAGCTGGGCTGGGAGAAGAGGAGCTGTAGTTCCTTCATGCTTTATTGCTGGAAGGGGAATCCTTAGTGTTCGGGGCTGTTTTTCTTCCTTCTTTGCCTTATTTTGTGAACAAATTTGTGCTGGTTTCCCCAAGAGGCAGTGGGTGTTTGCTGCTTCTTTAGTGCTGCTCTCTGCTCTCTTCTGTCCCTGCTCCCATTCTGCTCTGAGCCGAGCATCCCTAGGCCAAGCTGAGCATCCCTGGGCCGAGCTGAGCATCCCTGGCCCAAGCTGTGCATCCCTGGGCTGAGCTGAACATCCCTGGGCTGAGCTGAGCATCCCTAGGCCAAGCTGAGCATCCCTGGGCCGAGCTGAGCATCCCTGGCCCAAGCTGTGCATCCCTGGGCTGAGCTGAACATCCCTGGGCTGAGCTGAGCATCCCTAGGCCAAGCTGAGCATCCCTGGGCCGAGCTGAGCATCCCTGGCCCAAGCTGTGCATCCCTGGGCTGAGCTGAACATCCCTGGGCTGAGCTGAGCATCCCTAGGCCAAGCTGAGCATCCCTGGGCCGAGCTGAGCATCCCTGGCCCAAGCTGTGCATCCCTGGGCTGAGCTGAACATCCCTGGGCTGAGCTGAGCATCCCTAGGCCAAGCTGAGCATCCCTGGGCCGAGCTGAGCATCCCTGGCCCAAGCTGTGCATCCCTGGGCTGAGCTGAACATCCCTGGGCTGAGCTGAGCATCCCTAGGCCAAGCTGAGCATCCCTGGGCCGAGCTGAGCATCCCTGGCCCAAGCTGTGCATCCCTGGGCTGAGCTGAACATCCCTGGGCTGAGCTGAGCATCCCTAGGCCAAGCTGAGCATCCCTGGGCCGAGCTGAGCATCCCTGGCCCAAGCTGTGCATCCCTGGGCTGAGCTGAACATCCCTGGGCTGAGCTGAGCATCCCTAGGCCAAGCTGAGCATCCCTGGGCCGAGCTGAGCATCCCTGGCCCAAGCTGTGCATCCCTGGGCTGAGCTGAACATCCCTGGGCTGAGCTGAGCATCCCTAGGCCAAGCTGAGCATCCCTGGGCCGAGCTGAGCATCCCTGGCCCAAGCTGTGCATCCCTGGGCTGAGCTGAACATCCCTGGGCTGAGCTGAGCATCCCTAGGCCAAGCTGAGCATCCCTGGGCCGAGCTGAGCATCCCTGGCCCAAGCTGTGCATCCCTGGGCTGAGCTGAACATCCCTGGGCTGAGCTGAGCATCCCTAGGCCAAGCTGAGCATCCCTGGGCCGAGCTGAGCATCCCTGGCCCAAGCTGTGCATCCCTGGGCTGAGCTGAACATCCCTGGGCTGAGCTGAGCATCCCTAGGCCAAGCTGAGCATCCCTGGGCCGAGCTGAGCATCCCTGGCCCAAGCTGTGCATCCCTGGGCTGAGCTGAACATCCCTGGGCCAAGCTGTGCATCACTGGGCCGAGCTGTGCATCCCTAGGCTGAGCTGTGCATCCATGTTGCTGTGGAGGCACAGCAGCAGCCAGCCCTGCCACAGCACCTCTCAGGGCCGAGCTCCACCAACCCCCCTCTCCCACTGCTCCCAGGATCATCCCTGTGTGTGTTTTTCTGAGACCACACAAGTGCATTACAGCAAATTGCTTTGCCAGGAGGACTGGCAGCATCCGACCTTGTGGGTCCCTGGGCAGCAGGGATTTGCCTTTGTTTCCTGGCTTATTAACATGCTGCAAACTGATTGCAATTCTGGAGCAACCCCGGTGTCCCTCACATAGCCTCTCTTGCAGCATCACGTTGCATGGGGAGATGAATTGTTATGTTGCAGCAGAATCTTCCTTCTGTGTTTATTTCCCAAAGCTGTCCTGAGAGGCAGCCCCAACAGCAGCTGCTGTCCTTTCTGGGGAATAGCCATCCCACACAACATCCCTGTGTGCCCAGGGCAGGGAGTTGACTGCATTTCTGAGCCTTGCTGCTCCCCACAACACCTGTCCTGACCTGCTGGAGGGATGAAGAGAAAAGCAGAAATCCTAGATTAAAAATTATTGCTTTAGTTTTAATGCAAATATTCTGTCTTTAATGCAAATATTCTGTCATTCAGGCTGGAATTGACTGTAACAGCTGATTTAGTCACCCAAGCCCACACTCATCATTCAGGTTTTTTCTTTATCTCCAGTAAAAAGATATAAAGATATAAGCTCAACAGACTTGTGCATCCCTTTGGGATATGGTTCCAAGCAGATTTTTTTTTTTTTTTTCTGGAAATAGCCATTGCTTATAATTTCAATATTACAGGTATGTAAGCTGAAGCTGTTTGTCTGGACTTCAGGTACCAAACAGCTGAATTTAGCTGAAATGACCCACAACCTTTCATGCATTAAATTAACTAACAGCAATGATCAGCTGGGATCATGCTATAGTAACTCAGAGCTTCAATTTTTCCTTCTTGCTTGCAGGAAACATGATTACCATCAAAAGGAAAAAACCCCTCAGACACCAGCTATGCTGAGCAGCTGCAGTATGGAGCTTGGGAAAAACATTTTGTGAGGAAGATCACTTATCTGGAAACAAACTCCACATATGCAGATGAGCATGGATACATTCTCTTTAAAAAGAGTCTTCAAGATGGTTCCTCTGCCCTGGTAAGTCTCTCCTCCCTGCTGGAGTTGCCTCCTTCTTAAAGGTATGATTGAGTGAATAGAACATGTCAGATGGGAGAGACAAATAAAATATATCTTTTTTTTTTTTTTTTTTTTTTTTTTTTTTTTTTTTTTTTTCCCCAAACAGCTATTTCACCTCTTCTTTAACTAAAGACTTTTCTTATANCCACAGCTTTGGTTTCTTCTTTTATCAGCTGCATCCCCAAAAAATCTTAATGTAAAAGAAATAAGGTGCAACTTCAAATGCTTGCTGCAAGAGTGCCATAGGTTTCTCCCAAACACTTATGAGGATGGTTCTGGATAAATCATCCCAGTTTCCTGTATTTATACTCCCCAAGGGTGCAGTGAATCAGCATACCTGGGTGCATGAAAACTGTCACCAAATGGGATTAATGGCAAAAGAAAAGCTATGTTAGTTCTGCAGGGCTTGGTGGAGTGTCTGAGATATAAGTGTTGACAGTTATTTTTTGTTTTGGTATTATGTTTGTTAGTTTTGGTTTTTTTGGAATGCTTCCAGATTTTGCTTCCAGTTTAGCAGAATTGGGTAACAGGTGATTCTCTGGGCATTTTTGAAGCTTGTTGGCTCTTGCCAGGGCAGGTTAACATGGCACTGAGCATCTCCACACCTCAGTGCAGATCCTCCCTGAAGGTGCATCAACAACCTGGAAGAGCTGCTCCTCTCTTGAATTTTTACAGGGCAGATATTAAATGGGATAAGGGGAAGAGATTTAAATTAAGAGGAGAGGTTTAGATTGCAAAGAAATTCTTTATTGTGAGTGTACTGAGGCACAGGTTGCCCAGAGAGATTGTGGGTTCCTGGAGGTGTTCAAGGCCAGGTTGAACAAGGCTTGAAGCAATTGGTTTAGTGGAAGGTGTCCCTGCCCATAGCAGGAGGGTGGAACAAGATGATCTCTAAGGTCCATTCCAAACCAGTCTGTGATTCTGTGTTTCCACATTTGTCATAAAAAGTTTAGGAAAGGAAAATGTTTTGACCTAATTTGTGCCAGAGTCCAGATGACTTGTGTTCTCTAATTACATCCCCCAGTCCATTAACCTCCTGTGCATTACAGCAAGCAGCCACTATGGTACCAGTGAAGATATTGCCATGAAATATTAATGAGCTGTTTTTGTATTAACTAGACAGAGTTGGGTGGGAATTTTTGCACCCACAGCTGTTGCCTTGACTGCAGCTCACACAGCAGCTGGTGGTGGCTAGGTGTGCCAACACTGTCACTGATGCACACAGATTTTTCTGGGAGTCCCTGGCTATTTCTTGCCTTTTGCAGGTAAGGAACCAGTTGCTGTGTGAGGGCTGGGTGGCTGCAGCACATCACCACAGGGCACAAGGCTTGTTTGCAGGACCTGAGCTCTCCATCCAGCTGGGAACATGGGTGGAGTCCTTTGCAAAGGCTCAGAGGGATTTAGGTACTTTGTTTCATCAAGAGTTTAATTAAGCTGGGAAATGACTCCTGGGAGCCTTCACTGGGCGTTTCTATGCCATGAGATGGCTTCATTGGCAGTGGTTGCTCACAGCCAGCAGAGAGTTCTGTGCCAGTGTAAACTTCTCTTAAACTATATCAAAGTCTCAGAAGTCCAAACCGTGATGAGAACTCATTGGCAACCTCCCCTGGGAATCCGTCCCAGGCTATTTATTTAAAATAATATAGACATTTTTATTTCTGTTATTACTGATCTGCCTATGATTAAATTGTATCTTTGCATGGATGCATGTTTCATCATAATTTTAGATTATACGTGTCCCAAAGTGCCTGAACGCTGGCGTGGATTGCTCCTTCTTGGACACACCACACAAAGAGGCTGGAGAGCTGAGCACTGTGAATTGTTGCAGGTCTCAGTGAGTGCAGCACTGCCATCACTTGAAAACCTTCTCCTGCCTGGGGTCACATGAAACCCTGTCCTGCCAGCAGCCCATGTCACCTGAAAGATTTGTCTTTGCATAGATGTTGCATTTCTTTAATAGAAGGTTTTTAAAAATTAAATTACAATCATCAGTGGAACTTCTTGTTATGTTACTGGCCTCTAAATTTTCTTCTGGAGGAGCTGGAATATGTTTAGATGCCCTAAGAAATAACCAGAAAATGTTGTTTTCAGTGTTTTGGGTGGTGGGATTGATCGTGGCTCTATTTCTCCACTGCAGGTGCTGTGTGTTTCTCTCCTGCAGGATCCCTCCCGCAGCCCCAGCCACAGCAGGGCACGGAGAGCAGCACACACCTTGGACCACAGCCACATTGTGATGGGGACCGAGCCGAGTGGGTTTGATTCCCTCGGGCCCTTCTGAGCGCCTCTCCCCAGACCAAGGGATTTTTGCGGCTGGGGTCACGGTCCAGCCGTTCCATGATGGCACTTTTTGTCCCGTGCCACCATCTAGTGGTGGCTCCACCGCGGCCAGGCGGCCCCGGCCTGCTGGGAGCCCCGGCGCTGCTGGGGCTGCGCGCTTCGCCTGCATCCCTGGGGGATGCTGCTGGTGGCAGCACTCTGCTGAAGCACAAAGCCCAGCAGGTTAACTGGGATGAGGCTTCTCCCACGGGTGTCAGCCTGCTCTGCTCCCTCCTGTAATGAGATTTAGAAGTGCTTGATGAGGTTCTGTGGCTCCATTGCTCCGGGCCCTGCTCAGATTTGGGAAGTTGTTAAAGGAGGAGGGACTGGAAAAGGTGAGGAGGGGGCAAGGGGAGAGCAAAGGTGAGCAATGCACACACACACACACATACACACACACACATCCACACATCCACAAGCACACACAGAGCCTTAGGGGAGTTTTCAGGCATTTATCTCCCACGAAGGCTCAGGAGCCTTTTTTGACCCCTGTGAGCAAAGCCAAGTGTTGAGCCAGAACACCTTGGGGAACACCCTGGAAATCATCCTGTGCCCCCCCCTCGCTGTGGGAAAGGGGAGTTGAATTTGTACAGCACTTTGGAGGAGCTGCCTTCTGCCTAGTGTAATTAAGAATAACCTGAAAACTGCTTTCCTGGCCGAGAATTGCAGCTCCTTGAGCTGCCTTTAAAAAAAAAAAAATTTCCTCAGAGCCAGATGATTTTGAAAAGGGATAAAAATCTGATGTAGGCAAGGAGAGGAAGAGAAGGCCTCCTGTGGGTGTCATCTTTTGGCATTTGAGAGAGAGAGAACAAGACTAGGGGGAGGGAGAGGTGTTGGACATGACTGACCCCACCTTGGGTGTCCCTCCTGCCTGGGGTGTGGACATGAGACCCTTTGCCATGGCCACTCTAAAAATCTCAAAATCTATGAGAGCAAAAGGCAATTAAATATAACCCTTGTCACAGCTGTAAATGCTGCATGAATTATCACAGTAAATGAATCCCAGGTTTGGGCTTGCCCACTGTTTTATCAGGGCATTTGAGTGTGTAAATTACTTTTGCAGATGGAAAGTGTTGAGGTGGCTCATTACCTGATTAAAGAATGCTGGTCTTGAATGCACTGCATGGTGCTCACTGAATAATCACAGTAAGCAGGGATCTTTCAAATCCTCAAGCAACAAACTTCAATTAGATGAGAAAGATTCAATTATGCTTTAAAGTGAACCCAGCTACTTGTGTGCAGGACATGGCAGGAGAATGTGTGCAAAAGAATTTCATGGAAAGGAGCAATTACTTTATCAACAGGACATGCAAAGCAGAATTCACTCATCAGTCCTGAATAGAAGCCCAAATAACTGAGCCTTTTAAAAAGATGATACATGGACCAGGATGGATTTGGGCCTCAAGCAGGTTTAAGTGAGTTTGATTAATTTCTGTGCAGTTATCAACTGAGGTTTTGGTCCAGTGACTTCATGATATTTAGCCTTTGATAATGGATGTTGTAACAAGGATGTAGGACTTTGGCAGCAAGTGTATCCCAATCCCACTTCATTAAGCTGTAGAAATTGAATTGGTTTTGAACATGTAGATGCTGGTTCTTCCTCCTCTTGCATGTCTGCATAACATTGACTCAATGAAAAAAGCACAGGGAAAAGCCAAACACTTTTTTTTTGCAAAAGAACACAGACATTTAAATTTAATAAATTATAAAATTAAAGATTCTAATTTGTATATACATTTTAATATACAAGAAATAGCTATTTATTGCAATTTCTGTTAAGGCATATGTAAGTGAATGGAAGTTGCATATAGATATTCAGATGAACATAGCTAATACTGTGCATTGTAGGTGAGTAAATAAGACATTATATGCATTATGTAATAAAATAAAACAAAAAACCCTTTGAGTACTGGTAAAGCACCGTTTCTAGAATTCTCAAAATATCTGAAAGCATTCTATGGAGGTGTTGTGAGACTCTAAATATTGAATGGATATATGAATATTAAAAGTGATGCGTTCATAATAGATAACAGAAATTTTTAAAGAAATGATGGTGAAAAAAATGGCAGATGACTGAAGCCAAAGAAACCAGAATTTGTTTGGGATTTTTTTTCATGAGAGACTGTCAGTTGGATTTTAAGTTTAGACAGCCAGAAAAATGACAATTGAGAAAACTGTACCTGCATGGTTAGATCATAAATACATTGCTTCGTGGGAGCACATTACTTTATCTCTCAGATCTCTGAGATGGTCTCTGCAGGAATATATTTTTTTATAAACCTGCTGTAGTTTCTGGGGATTAGGTTACATTAAAATATAGCTTTCTGCTTGTTATGTCTGAAAATGAAGCACCTGGGCAACAGCAAACCGGTTACAGAAGATCCACTGTGATGATGCTCTTGCCCAATTACAGCATTGTAGAGAAGATGAAACAGTTGTCAAAGTTCAACCAAACAAAAAATGACCAAATTTTCCACTGTATGACACAGAAATGAGATCAGCTCAGGAGAACAAACCTCCACCTTTTGTCTGGGGCTGCTTTTTCTTTATCTGTAGAGCCCGGTGCTGTTTTCCAGTAGAAGTGATGTACATGTTCTTGGGGAACTGCTGAAAAAAAACACCTTCTGAAGAACCCTTGTTAGCTTGAAAAGAAGGTGTCTTTTCTGGTCTGAAGAGACTTAACTTCCCCCCCTCTCATACAGGAAGAGTGTGAAGAGAAGGTAGCTGGTGACTCCTGCTCCCTAAAGAGATGGTCAGTCAGCCTCTCGATGTCTTGAGCAATGTAGACTGAAGCTGCTGCTTCAAGTAGTTTAGTGTTACTCTCAAAAAACAGCCAGAGAAATATTCAGTAGAAATGAAACCATTGAGAAACAAATCAAATTAAATCTCCCAAAAGGTGAGACTGAGAAGGGAACAAGCCATTCCAAAATGCAGATGCCACCAGGCATTGCACTGGGTTCCTAATGAACACTGGACCTAACATAGCACCAGGCCAGCCTTCCAGGAGGCTGTTCCTGCTCCCTGAGGCAGCAGAACTTTCCACTTTATCTGGAAAAATGCTTTTTTTGAGCTGGGAGCACTGCCTCCTGTGGTATTTCTTCACGCTGCCTGGTTGACTAAGTCTATTCCAGAAGTTAGGGCAGAACATAATCTATTAGATGAGTTACCTCAGGGGATTGGAGCAATGTGTCTTAAAAAAGTCCCAGAGGGTAAGACTGGTACCCTCCAGGCAGCAAACTTTTGCCTCCCCATCTGCGTAAATCCAGCTCCACCCCTTTCTATCTTTGGGTTTGTAAAAGTTTTTCCTAAGTTTCATATGCTTGGATGAGCTTCCTAGTCTACGAAAAAGCTGGGGGTTGTGGTTTATTTTTATTGTCCACAGAGCTAAAATGATATTAACTTGAAGGGGAAAAGATGAGTTTTATACTAACCACATCTTTGTAAAGGAAACGTGGAAGGCAAGAAATACTGTGACTACAGGCTGGGAGCCCGGCTACAGCTTGTGTCTCCCATGGCACAGCAGCTGGAATGATGTTGATTTAGACACATCTTCTTTGCTTATAAATAGAATGGTGGGGGTTTTTTCCCTTCAGTGCTCATTATTACACTGCTGTTGTGCACAGATGTGACCTGACCCTACACTGTTATTAAAACTTGTCCCATCTGTAGTCAACCACAAATCCCTTGGCACGAGGCTGCCCGGGCTTGCCTGCACACCGTGGCCGTGTGACAGCCAGCAGGCCATGGAGCAGGGCTGGGACAGGGCACCAAGGACAAGCACCTTTTGACTGCAGGAGAACACTCCATGTCCCAGGAGTGAAAATCTGTGGTGGAACTCTTCCCACCATGCTGCCAAACTGCACAGCCTGAGTTTTACTTTTCCAAACCGGAACAAATTTTTTCTTGTGCTGGCTGCTGCTTCCACATCTGCAGCCACGTCTGCTTGGACCAGGAGATGTTTCCTAATGTTCTGGACTGTTAGCAGGCCTGTTGGGCTTCCCAGTTTTCATGGTCTTCAGTGTATCTCTCATCCCTGCACTGAGCTGCTCCAAGTGTATCACCTTGGTCCTGTGTAAGAAGGGGCGCTTGATGCCACGACACCAGCTGAAAACATTCCTTCTCTGCTTGGGCTAGTATCTCCATGAAGAACTTTTCTTAGACCAGGCTTGTGCTTCAAAAACTGGCCACAGTTCAGGCCAAAACAGTCCCACATGTAGGTGCTGTAAAGCCTGAGGTTCCTGCAGGCTCTTGCCTTCTTTCCAGCAGGAATGGCTCGTTTGGAAGAGGAGACTGGGCAGTTCATTCAGTCGTGGTGGTCAAAGGCAGAAGGTAGGTCACAGGGAGTCCTACATGCTTCACTTGCAATACCTGTGAAGCTCATTGCCAGCAGCTGGGCCAGAGAAGAGCTCACACATTGCTGGGAATGCACCACATTCCCAATAATTTTGTGACTCTATATATGGGCTTATTGCTGGTGCTGCTTCAAACCAGGACCAGCTCAGGCTGGAGGGTGAGATCTTCCTCTCAGACTGGAAAATATGAACTTGGAGCCACCAAACCTGCCTAGTGGTAAAGAGAGGATTTCAGGGAAGCCCCGGGCTCTGCAGGAGATTTACCAGCAAAGAAGAAACAAATAGAAGAATCCAAGCCAGGAAAAAATCTGCTCAGATGCCACCCACAGCAGGAACCAGTCCATGCTCCCTGTCTCGACAGTGTTAGAGCCAAGCTGAGTTCATCTTCTGTTCTCCAACCAGGAATTCAAAATGACCTATGAAAACCATGATGACCCTGAGGGGAAAAAAAGTACTCAAAGGGTTGTCAGGTTACACATCTTAAAAGTTTTCTAGCAGACCTGGTGCTGTGAATACACAATGTGTGTGTGTGTGTTCATGTAAGGGCACAGCAAACAGTTGTTCACTTCTGCACCAATAAAGCTGTCCTAAGGAAAGGAAGATAATACAAAATTAATTCCTCAAAAATAACTGCATCCTATGTGGGGGGAAAAAATGTTTGTCTTAACAAAGCACCAAAGAAAAGACAACAAGAATCCAGTCATCTTTAAGTTAAACAGAATGTGGGTAGAAAAAAAAATCAGACCAGAAAAAAAAGCACCAACCAATAAGGATCACTGAGGCTGTTGCATTACAGGAACTTAAAGATTATAAAAAATATGGATAATTGTAAACAGAAAGACTAGGATGTTGTCAGTCCAAGTTGGCCAGATCTACCCTACTAAATGTTGTGCATGTGTCCAAAAGTTTAGGAGAATCCTTTGAAATTGTTTATGGAAGTATGTAAACTACTGTTTGTCAGTTTTTAATTTACACATAAATATATGGTTATAGAATTTTCTCTGTACTTTCCTACACAGCCCTGTTTCAGGAAGCTATGTGAGCACATGCCTGGCTGTGACCACAGAGGCAGCTCTGCCAAGGTCAGCCAAACCAAGCCTGGCATGTCCCAAGAGCCTTCCCGAAGCTGGCTGTGTTAGTGCCAGGGTTTGTGCAAGGCACAGAAGCATCACAGGAGTGCTGACCCCTGCTTGTCAGAGTTAAAGGGATTTATTATGTCTTGGGACTGCTTTCTGCCATACTAAGTGTGACTCCCATTACTATTCCCAAGCAGTTTTACATAGGCAGAGAAGACTTTAAAGAGCCTGTAACTGAGAAACCTGCTAACCTGACTTAAGTACTATGGTTTGTTTGGATTCAGTGGGACACTGTAGGGATATTGCACTAATACTCTGCCATACCCTGTACACCTAACCTAGCCATCAAAGTGTTCAGATTAGCACTTATGAAACAATCTGTCATTTCCATTTATAGTAGGCTTGAGAATGTGGTATCTCTGCCATAGCACCACTTCGATTTTCCCCATTCTTAGTCTCTACGATGGCCAATACTATGATGTTGGTAACATCTCTATAAGAGAAAACTGTTGTTTGTGCCATATATTCGTTTTAGTTTATTTTCCTAAGAGTCTCTCTTTTCATTTTCTCAGCGATCAGCTCCTGAATTCTTTGATTCCTTGTCCTTTCATAAGGCCTCCTCCGTGTAATGATGTTGTGCTGTGGTACTTCATTATCCAACCCATCAACTTTGTAGGGAACATCCACTGCATTGACTTCTGGGTGCTCCTCAGTTGCATTGGAAGGGGGTGCCTGTGTTTTGAAAAGCAGAGGAGGGCTGGTGGCAGGCTGTGTGGTGGACACTCCCACGGGAGGGCTGAGGGTTGTCAGGAGCTCCTCCTCAATGACATTATTCTTATTTACATTGGCATTGGTTACATTGCTGTCCTCTGTTACGTTGCTGTACACGTTGCAGGACTTGCAACACAGCTTATTGTACCCAGGAATGGAGCAGTAACGGGAGAGAACTTCCATGCGACAAAACATTGACTTGTCTCCTTGACAATGATCTTCTGAAAGAGAAAAAGGGAACAGATAAATAAAGAGCATCTTCACATTAATCAGAAAAAGAAACACAGCTGAAGCTTTGGCAGTGGGCAGAGGGTTTGATATTTAAAGTGGGTTGGGAAACTGGCAAATGAGCCTTCTACAAGCAGAAGCAGGCTTATATTCAACCTAAAAGTCAACTCCAAGAGTTGCATAAGCTGATCTGAACTATATGTACCAGCCCCATCCAAGCTCCAGATCATCGCACTCAAATTTTTGCCTTCACATCCTGGAAGCTCTACCCTGAAGACCATGAAGCCACAATGAATTGTGTTACTGTCTTGGTTTAAACTTTGAAACACACTGATTGTGCTGTGTTGTTACTAAAACTACACTGAACTCCCACAAAGTCATGAAGTTTTATATTAAGAAATCTATTTTTTCCCTATTTGCTCCTTTTAATGTTTTCTGCAACCAAACAGTGACTAACCACAGTCAGGGGTAACATATATTTATCCAGACTGTCTCAGGAAAGTCAAGTCCTATTTTGACGTGTATAATTCTCAGAATTAATCCATCTCCACTAATCGGAGTGATATTGTTGCCAGGTACCCCTACTCTGAAAATAGCAGTGTTTTCTCAGCATGTCTCTTGTTTGAGAGAAAAGTGGTGCCATGAGGCTTTTCTACTCCCCCTAGAAGGGAGCTGATATCTTTGGAACAACAAACTCCAGTGCAGTGGAGCCAAGCCAGCCCATTAATGACTGGGAGACTAAGTCCTGGTTTTTGTGCTAATGACTGTAATAAAAGAGAAAGAATGATTATCAATAAGCTTTAAGCTGTCAATAGCTGTTACAACAATCTGCACTATAATAGAGGTGTTATGGCAGATCCTGATCATGCTGAAATGCAGGTAGCAAATTGTAGGCTGAAGCATTAAAGGTGAAGTGGTCAAAGTGTTCCTGCCTGAGAAACATAAACAGAAGCCTACTCAGAGATTCCCCAAGCCCTTGTGATTTCTGCTCAGGGGAGGCAGAGGACTGTATAAATTGGTGGGAAATGGGTGGTGAGGGTCTAGCAGGCTCCTTGGAGAGAAAGCTGCTTGTCTGTCCCACACAGAAACCCCTCAGCTCCTGTGCCTCCAGGATGAAATAATGGAGCCAGGCACTGCAGTGAAGGAAAAATCCCAACATGCAGCCCATGCTGAGAGAGGAGAGGGCTGAGGAGAAAAGCAGACTGACCAACACCTGGCATCATCACTAATAAAACATCTTCTCTGTGACCAGAGTGCTGAGACAGAGATGAAATCACTTGTCTCTCCCCCCCTGCTCTTACTACATTTTCACCTACTCTTACAGTAAAGGGTGAGTAACTCCAATTACTCGCTTTTATTTAGAGTGCACCCGATGTGAGACAGTGCTCTCAGCCTGATCTGGAGTCACATTTCACCCTCCTGCTAGGAGCACTGGCTTGTTGTCAGCACCCTCACAGCAAAGGAGAGAAGCAGAGCAGGTTCAGTGATATAAGGGGGTTTGGAAAGCGTAGGTGCCACCTCTTCACTCATCCTCAGTGAACAAAACAGGGCATCGTGGGTGTTCCATTGGCAAACATAGCAGTCTAAAATAAACTAATAGCTGGTGCTGCTGCTTTCAAATGCTAGTGCTGGCTGAGGCAGGTGAAAACACCTCCTGTACATTGTATCTATGCTCTGATTGTTGCTTTTGTTGCAGAAAAGCAAAATTCTAGTTCCTACTTTAGAATGCGTCAAGTATTTTTCATATTTTTCAAATACTAAACTGAAATCTGCTGGAGATTAGGAATGACTCTTTCCTTAGGAGCATAAGAATAGTACCTTGGTTTTGGAGGGATTTTCAAACCAGCCTTTAAGAGCTGGAACTGTTCATACCTGCATGCACAGCTCCATACAAAGGCCTAAATGTGCCTATACAACTTATATATATTTTTACATACCCCATAAGAGTCCCCTTTGAACATTTTGCCTTGTGATGCATGACCCTTATGCATATTCCTCCAAATAGCTTCCATAATAAAAGCCAACAGATATAATATTTAAATGTGATTTTAACAAGGCAGGTCTGTTCTTGGCTTTGTAAGAATCAGTAGCAGCACCTTTAGAAAAATGCCTTTTTTCCTAACAAAAATATGCAATGTCAAGCTTAACAATACATGGAAATAAAACTGCAGTATGTAATAAGTGTAGTGACATCTGATAAGTCATATAAATAAACTCTGCAACTTCTCAATGCCAGAATGAAATTTTGATCCTCTATCCAAACCAAAATATCCAGATTTGCTGAACTTTTATTTATTTTTACTTGCAGTATGCATGACAGACTGGAAGTATATATTCAAAACATCAGTAAGAAAAAAATAAATCAGTTTCACAGTCACTTTGGTACACATTAGTCTCATAAAAAAATATTGAAAAGCAAACTGAATTGGCACATCTTTAATATTATGTTAAATACATACAAAACACTAATAAAATATCCCTGATAAACCAAAGTGCATATAGACATAGTGCACAATGCCCAGATACCTTATTGCACCATTCTCTATAGCCATCCATCTCTTGAAACATCACTAAACATTGTCTATTTAAAGGTAACAGTCATGAATATATTTATACAGTTAAACACCAATTATTTTACATAACAGTATTCAGTGCCAGATACGTGTCTTTGCTTTTTCACCTTGTCATGTAAATTGTTAACATGTTTCAGGAAATATTAACAGCAAAATTTAAATATGTGATCACATGATAATGACAAGTTTGAAGTGCTACACTGTTGACGACCCAAAGATTCAAAAATGCCACTTTTCCAAAAAATATTATCAAAGCAATAAGGTAGTAATTTGCTCCAAGACTGCAGTTTTACATTTCTACTATTGGTACTGACTGTCACAAAGAAGTTTATGACTTGTGAATTCCAAATCTTCAACACAAACACGGAAGGTGAAGCACGAATGCCAGTTAAATTTCAGTAAGCCAGGCCACAATCCTGTCTCGATGAAGATATGGATATGCACTGTGCAAATCAACCTCCAATTTAATTTACTGCCTTCTAATAGTTATCGTTCAAGTAAAAACACTCCATATGAAGATTAACTCAAGGTACCAGTGTACTGTTCATATTTAAAGCTGGATCTGGTAAATTAATGCCATTTACATTTCAACATTAAGGCATTTTTCTAAAATTCATCTCCTAAGCAAAAAAAGCAATAAAAATTGAGGTAATTCTGTAGTAGTTCACACTGTTATGTTTGCCAGTTGACACATCTAAGAGCACACACACACACACACACACACACACAACCGTACCAGTCAAGTCAGACATGCACATGGTGAAAAAAGACCAGAGATGGAATGAGTATAAACAGCTCCATGCTGAGCAGCTGGAGACATCGTAGTCAATGAAAACATCATATTGCCTCCGCCACGTTAAGGAAAACACCACCACGCCACCTTCACCACGGACCATGCCTGTTCTGCTTTGGGTTTGTTTCTAAAGCGAAAATGCGCAAAACTGGCAAAAATTGTGCGATG
The DNA here is from genome assembly GCA_013397555.1 of Urocynchramus pylzowi. Classification (NCBI taxonomy): domain Eukaryota; kingdom Metazoa; phylum Chordata; class Aves; order Passeriformes; family Fringillidae; genus Urocynchramus; species Urocynchramus pylzowi. Next base: position 613,651 of record VZRH01004533.1, read on the forward strand.
GAAAAAATGAACGCAGCTTTTCTCGAGAAAAAACCCTCCAAACGACCACCAGGAGTCTGGCAAGAGCAACGGCATCAGAGCAGCAGGGAAAGTACCACCAGAAACTCAACTTCTGCTTCCCAGTGAGCCCTCCACGGGTCACAAACGTAAAGGTGAGGGTCAGGAATAAAAAATGAGCAGCAAGGGTGAGGAAAGCAACAGCACCACAAAGGAAAATGGAATGAAAAAATTCTTCCACTCATCAGACTACCCTGTCAGCGAACTGAAACCAGAGAGTTACGAGATTTCGGGTTTTTAGATAAAGGAGAACTTTAGCACTACAAGGTGTCATTATTGTGATGTGATCACATTCACAATAAGTTCTCAGTTTTGCTATCAAACTGAACATCAGGAACCAGTAAGAGCCTTTTTTCACCACCACCAAGCAACAAGCAAACCGATCCCAGCTCCCTTTCAGAGGACTGCAACATACTGTGGAGATCCAACTTCACACATCCAACACTTCAAGACCTCCACCACCAGTGCTATGCAAGCTCCAGAGAAGAAAGACACCGAGCACCGAGTGCCTGGTGTGAAAAAACAGATTCAGCCCAAGATTTAAACTTGGCAAAGTCAAGGGAACTTTCCGCATAGAGAGAAGAAGAGAGCAAAAGGCAAAGTCCACATTCGATGTGGCATGCATTTAAGGGCAAAGGCAGAGTTATAAATGGGTCTTTTACTTGAAGATATTTTCTGGATGGGGTAGTCTGGATCGGGTCTTGACAGCCATTGTATCATGTAGGTTTTCTTTGAAGGATCAGAAACGTTTCCTTGAATAGAGGAAAAAAAAGATGCAACACAACATATGTTAGGCAGCATTAAATGGTTGTCCTGTCAGAAGGGGACAAGCTCAGAGAGTGAGTGGGCTCCAGTTGTGAAGGAGCCCAGGGAAGGATTACAACCAAGCTGTCTGATTTTGGTCAAAAGCTGCTGTTTGTGGAGGTTGCTACAGCTCGTGCCCAGAACTTCACAGCCAACACTGAAGACAGCCCAAGGGCCAGTTCTCCAGCAGCACATCTCATGGCAGTGTAACACATCCCCAGAGGCTTGCAGTCTCGTTTAGTTACAGTGCCTCATTAAAATCTTTGTATTGGAGACTGTAATTGACAGCTTGCTTCTAATTAATTAGAAATCAAAAGCTACCCTGAGAAATACATCAGGAAAAAAAGAAAAATATGAATGACTTAATAACAGGAATATGTGAAATGATCTCACAAGTATCATTTGCAAACAGCTGAAAAGCTAACAAGGATAAAGGCCTTATTGCCCAGGATTAAGCAGGAACAAATTAATTACAGCTTCTAAAAACTGAGTTAGATAACCCCTGCAGATAACTTGTGTTTGATGGAATGAAAAAGAAACCTGGAACTGTTGGTGGAGGTGGGGAAAGCAAAGAGGCATCCTTGGTTAGCCACAGCCCAGCAGCCCCTTGCCAAGCCCCACAGGTCTCAGGGGTGCAGGGCTGGACTCAGGCACTGCTCCTCTCCCAGGGCAGCTGTTGGCTGCTGGCCACATCTGGCCATCAGCACTGTGCTGAGGTCTGCCCCAGGCCCTCAGGCTGTCCTGGGCCAAGTAGTGCTCCCCAGCAGGAGAAGAGTGCCCAAGAAGCCCATCAGCCACACAGCAGCTCCACATTTGGAATTCTACTCAAAACAGGGACTATGGAGAAGTGCCCCCACCCGGGCAGGAGTAGCACACAAGTATCAATTAGATGAAGGCATTGCAAATAATTAAATAACTCTTTTTTTCAACAAGTGACAGAAGCTATGAAAGAGAAGCCCTTACTGGGACACGGAGGTAGTCTGCAAATCCTGATGGTCTCTGGTTTATTCTCCTTGCACAGGCCGATGGCATTGTCCCTGGTCCGGCACAGGACCGGGCGATCCTGGGTGCCATTGCCACAGCTGACAGAGCACTGAAAGGACAGGCAGCAGTTACACCCCAGCCACCCTCTGGAGACAACAGATTAGAAATTAGCTTCTCCATTTTCAACTGCCCTTTGATTTGAGCTGACGTGGTACATTATTTGAACCACTGCAGCACCTAGAGTAACGAAGCAGGAGGGAGAGCCACTCGCTGCTTCTTGTGGTACACCAGTAATTGTGAAATACTCCAAGAACGAGCTGTGGTCTGAGCAACAAACAAACAACTGTACATGCCATCTATTCACAGAGCCATCTATTCACAGAGCCATCTATTCACAAATACAGGGGTGGCATTACTTGTCATGCTCATTCCACCCAGACAAAAATCAGTTGTCTGAGACCTCCAGAGAGAGACTGACCTGTGACCAGGGCCCTATTCTCCACTGTGCTGGGCACAGCTCCCTGTTGCAGGGCCTCCTGCCCTCTGGGCGGTCGTTGTTGCAGTACTTGGTGTGGACAGAGCGGTTGGTGTTGTCGTGCAGGGGCTGGATGCAGCGCACAGACCGGACCTGATACCCTGTCTTCCCACAGGACTTGCTGCAAGGCTCCCATTCTCCTGTAACCCATCTGGGTTGGTGAAAAGAGAGTGAGCAGAGTAAAATTCAAACTGTTGATCTCTAACTCCTAAACACATGATGTTTAACATGATGTTAATACTAGTTCTAATATGGAGAAAAGGAGAAGATAAGAAAAAAAATATAAGCAGTTATGGTGAGGATTATTGGACTGCCCCTGAAATGTCATTAATAAGATCTTCAATATTACTCTTTCTCATTATCTCCAAGATAAGTATTATTATTACTTTGCTGTATTTGCTTTGATTTTAAGCTGCCCTTTCCAAGACTGCACATAAAAATTGGTCACTTTTACGTCAAAAGCAGCCACCCAAGGGTGCTGCTGAGCTTCCCCTTCTTCATGCTCATAATGCAGCATGAACCAGCTGGCTCCCATATGAGTGAAGCCAAAACATCTGGGCTAGACGTGCAGCTCCTGCCTGGCCCACATCTGGGCACTCCATGGACCATATCCCTGGCTGTGTAAGACTCAAGCTGCTGAAGCACTGGCAAACCCAGTGCTGTGAGTGCTGAGCTTGGGCAGATCAGGGTCCTCATCATCATAAATGTTTGGTTTGGGGGAAGGCAACACTCCACTGAAAACCAGAAAGTTCAAGTTCATAATTTCTAAATTAGTTTGGCCACTGAGAAATGAAATCTATGGTTTGTAATGTGGTGTAGTTGAAACCCTCACTGATCACCCAAATCAACTCATGAATTACAGCTCCAAATTGTAAAGGACTTAGAGAAGAACAACAGGGACAGACAGCACCAAAGGAAGTTTACCTAGACTACTGAAAGCTTGGTTATAATTAAGTGAAGACATTCAGCAGTCTATAAATATTTACAGAGTGCAGAGATCTGCAAGATGGAAATATTGTTCCATGTAAACAATATTCTTGGGATAAACTTCACCAAAAAATATACATAGTCTGGAGAAACACCCTGAGCTTGAAGGAATTGTCCTTAAAAGTACTCATAAAAATCCTGGGTTTGGAAATGGTCAAAAAATAGTACAAGGCACTGCACTACACATTCCAGTTAATCAGAAAGTAACAATTTCTCCCAACTTTCTCTTTGTAACCTACAGAAATTACACAGCTGTGAAGAAATGCAAGAGCTGTGAAGCCAGGAATCCTGAGGTGACTTCTGAGACAAAGATGAGTTTTTCTCAGAAGTGAAGAAGCAGTATATTAGTGCAGAGGGTGTCCCAGAGCTTTGTAAAACCCTTAATAATTGCCTCTCCTATGTACAAGAGCAAAACGCTTGGATGATATTCTATGGAAACAGAGTTAACTGAAACTTCAGGGATCCAAGTACAATTTAGGATCTCATTGAGCCTTTGTGGTACCTGGGCCCAATTATATTTGCAGCTGAAAGGAAGATACAGTCCTTTCCAGAGAGCCTGAGGTACAGTTAGGTCATTACTTCAGTTTTCCAATAAATAAACGTTCAACCCTGACCCATGCAGAGTTTATGGGGCACAGTTTCTTGCCTTTTCTCTCTTTCAAATAATTTTTTTTTGAAAGGAAGTTAGGAAATATTGTGTGGTATGTTCTATTTATTTGCTGTGATTCCTGGAACCTACACTCAGTCCCAAGAGATAAAAGCTGGGCTCAACCTATTGCTTTCTTGTTGCAGTAGTAGCACAAAGAATATATTAGCTCTACATGTGGCAGGAATAACCTGCTGCCAGTCAAAAAAATCACCTGTAAAATGTGAATTAAAATATTTATAACACTTGACTATGTAGAGCAGAAATGAAAGTTCGACAGGCATTTCGTGCTGTACAAGGGCAGCCAGAGAAAACTAACAGGTCAAATATTTTCCCTGTGTTTAAATGTCCAAAAATATGCTGTGAACTTTATGAAGATTTGGATTTGAGAGACATTGACATTAGTTGTCTTCTGCAGCACTCTGTACATTTGCTCTGACATGGTTAACTCACACTGTGTAAAATCTGCTGGTATAAATTGAATTTATGTCTATTTTGTATCACCTCGAGATGGCCTGAACACAAAAGTCTGGATCAGGACAGCACTTCTTTTCTAATGCAACTTATTTCATAAGTCATAGGAGCCAGCAATCACAGAAAGAATATTTCTATGAGCAAAACAGAGCATGAGATCCTCCCAGTCCTGGCCTCTGCAATGGCCACGAAGGTGAAGCTGAAGCCACCTTCCTTGAGGTGACAGTGCTGGCTGGGTGTGCTGCCCCCTGCACCTCCAGGGAGCAGTGCTGGGGGCAGGGCTGCTTACATGGGCTGGGAGCACTCCTGGAGGTTGCACACCCTGCGGATGGGCTTGGGCTTCTGGATCAGCTCGCAGTAGCTCCGATGAACCATCTTGTGGTCCGTCTTCCTGCGGCAGCCGTACTTGGTGAACTGGTAGCCTGGGGAGAGACACTGCTCTTACTCTGAGAGCCAGCAGATCTCACAGAGGCCTTGGGTTTCGGAGGAACTGCACAAATTCTGTCAAGGGTTGCAGTAGGAACTGCAGATGAACATGCTACCAAAGGAGGGGTAAGCTGCACTGAATAAAGACTTGCAATGCAAATTTAACACCCAAAATTGCTCACCCCCCATTATTTTTCACTCCTTTAATCACAGAACCACTAGGCTGGAAGAGATCTTTAAGATCATTGAGTCCAACCCAGCCCTAACACCTCAACTAACCATGGCACCGAGTGCCACATCCAGGCTTTTTTTAAACACATCCAGGGATGGTGACTCCACCACCTCCCCGGGCAGACCATTCCAGTACTTCATCACTCTTTCCATAAAAAACTTTTTCCTAATATCTAACCTATATTTCCCTTGACACAGCTTGAGACTGTGTCCTCTGGTTCTATCAGTTGCTGCCTGGAGAAAGAGACCAACCCCACCTGACTGCAGCCACCTTTCAGGGAGTTGTAGAGAGTGATACGGTCACCTCTGAGTCTCCTTTTCTCCTGGCTAAACACCCCCAGCTCCCTCAGTGGTTCCTCACAGGGTTTGTGTTCCCAGCCCCTCTCCAGCCTCGTTGCCCCCTCTGGACACGCTCAAGCGTCTCAACGTCCTTCCCAAACTGAGGGGCCAGAACTGGACACAGCACTCAGGGTGTGGCCTCACCATGAAAATGAAAATAGCATTTAAATAATATTTAATGAAAATAAAATAGATCCAGCATCTCAAAAATATTCTGCAAGCCTTCCCAGCGACAATCCAGTGCTGCAACCTGACCATCAGCCTGGGGAACAGCATCAGCATTCGCATCTGGCCCCAAAAAGGAGTCTGACATTGCAAAAGCCACATCATTGGATGGGGATTTACAAAGGGCTGCCCCATGGCACCTTGAGGTTCAGCACCTTCACAGCTTGGAGACCCTCATCCAAATCTTGCACATTTGTCCAATTTTTCAGTTTCATAATCATAAATCAGATGTAAAACAGCCCAGATCTGCCCCCAAACAATTTAAATCAGCTTTTAACCCCATTAACTATTTATTTATCTATTACTTAAATAAAACTCCTCCCATACTCTGGTCTCCCTAATGTCTCATGGCAATTAATTAATTTTACATGATCTGAGGTTTTGTTTTTACCTCCTCCACAAGGTTTTGAACACTGGGACCATTTCTTCAAAGCCCATTCATATGACAATGAGTCCTCTTCCAAAACATTATTGTTATCTACATTCAAGGAATCTTCATGGATCATGTACTTGTAAGTCAAAGATATCTTGGCACCACCATGAGGAATCACCTAATAAGCAAAGCAGATGTAAGGAAAAAAGATATGAAAGACTGATATCAGGAGCTCTGTGAGAGGACGTGAAATAGTGATCATGGCTCACACATAAAAACATCCCTGGAGGGATTTCAACCTTTTAGCTGCACTCAACATATTGTTTCCCTGATGAAAAAGTATCTCCATCCTTATGACACAGAGTTTCTAAACTGCATATTAAGACTGTTGTTGATTTAGACTTATTTTCCTTGCCAGCATTGGACTGACATCATGATACTAAATTTTTTCCATATCCCATCACAAAGGAAGGAAATTTTGTACTGAAATGATAACAGATAATTCCACTAAAAGACAAAGCAAATTCAACTGCAGAAATAAGTGAAACTGGCAAAGAAAATTGCTTATATTTCTGATAAAACACAAATATTCTTATGATAATCCTGGAATTCTGCAAAGCTTTTTACTTAATCTTGACAGAAATATAAACTATTTAGAAAGAGGTTTTGTTATCACAGTGCACTAAGACAAATGCAGGAAAACAGAACTCAATTTGAACAAAGTGCAAAATATTTGTCCTTTGGAAACATAGTATTTATTCTTTCTTTGAAGTTCAGCTGGTGTAGATCAACACATTAAAGTTGTTTTCAGAGGGATTCTAAATCAACTTACCCCTGAATTGAAGTCTACTGTTTGCTAGTTTGCAGTGAAAAAAAAGAATATATTTGGGTGGTTTTGGGAACTGTGGAACTGGTTTTGCCCTGAAAAGGGGAGCCAGGATCACAGGAATCCTGCATCTGCCTTTGCAGGATACATTTTCAAAACATGGATGGGAGAAGGAACTATTAAATCTAGCTGATATGAATCACTCTGACCTTTTTTTGATTGGTGCTCACATGTCAGGTAGGATAAGTAAGCTGCAGTCTGTACTCAGTGGCTGACTGCTATGCCATCCACAGGAAATAATCAGGACAGCTGGTTGCTCAACACATAACCCTGAATTATAACAGCCCTCATGCAGAGCAATGAAATGGGAGAAAGGAATCAAAATACATCTTCTATTGTCTTATAATTGAAGCAGATGTCTTCCTGTAACTCACAAGAGGAATCTGAATGATATGCTAGCCCACTATGGCTCTGAGGAAGGTGGTTTCCATCTGACTTACCAGGATGACGATTCCATGACGCAGCGGCCCCATGGTCTGCACCGTCTCCCTGTCGTCGTCATTCCGATATTCCCACTCCACACCCATGTCAATAAATACTTTGGAGTCTGGCACATAGTTGTCCTCACTTAGAATGAATTTCCCCGTTTCACGATTTTTAATAGCTGGGAACAACACAAGGAAGGTGAATAGACCAGGTTTGTTTCTCTTCTCGTTTTGTTCTGCTCGTGTCCCAGTGGACGAAGCTGAAAAGGCCAATGTTCATTTTCCCTCTGTTCCCTCACAGGTTTGGAAAGACTTTTTCAGGTGTTTCACTGAACTGTCAGTGCTTTTCTGCTCAGCCCCAGGAACATCAGTTGTCCTTTTTTTTTTCCTTTTTCCCAGCCTGCCTTACCAGAGAAATGAGGCCAATGCAGCTGCACCACAGGGGTCCAGCTGCCTGCTCCCATATAACAACTTCTGAATCCACTGGCCAAATCTGAGCCAATTTGAGAGCCAGTGGGGGTCCCAGAGCTATTCAGCTCTTTCATATGGTGTAAGGCAGCTCAGAGGGCTGCTACTGCTCCATCAGAGAAAGGCTACTGAGCTAACCCCCAGCAGGTCCCCACAGTGAGAGAGGGACACTAGAAGCAGCATTAATTCTCCTGCTCAGATCCAGTCCTGACACCAGCACAGCCCTGTTAAGCTCCTGCTGCTCTGCAGACACCTGCCACTGCACACAGAACCTGATTCCTCTCTTCAGCTCTCACCAGTGCTCCATCCTTCACCTGGAGAGACTTCAGCCACCCTTGTATGAGGACAGGTTTTCACCTGAGATGGAACATTTGCCCTCCTTGTTAGAAGAAGCAGGGACTGTTTGTTATGTAACAGCTGATTTTAACTCCCTTCTCTCCCTGGCAGCTACCTGAGCATCCTGCTCCCTCAGCAGTGGCCAAGACAGTGAGCCAGCTCTCCATGTGCACAGCACTCACCCCACCCAGACAGAACTTTGAGCAAGGACTGTTCCCTGATCCACAGGGCCAGGGAAGCCTTCTCTGGGGAGAAGCTGGGATGGCCCACACTATGATTAGCAGGCCAATCGCTGTGAATCTACTTCCAATTAACAGCAGCCTACAAGTCACTGCTTCCCATTGATTACAGGGCCTGGGGAGGAGTGGATTTCCATTGCCTCCTAAACTGCTGGATTGATTTGGCAGCCTCTGTCAGTACTGTTAGTGGGGCAGAATCTGGAGCAGGTCTGGATATGGCTGGGAAATTACTGAGGGTGGGAAGCATGAAAGATGCATACAAAGACCATGGAATGGTTTGGGTTGAAAGGGACTTTGAAGATCATCTGCTTCCAACCCTCAAAGATAATGCACTGCACCCCATAAAGTAACTCAGTGCCTCTTCCAGCAGCTTTCACACATGCACATACCAACACAGAGATCTGTCTGGGACACCCTGGAATACAGCACAGGGAAATCAAATTGCCAAACAAGTTTCCTAATTTAACATACTTAGAGAAAGTACATGGTGTGGGTGGGTAATGGGTAAACAAATGCATAAACACATTGTAAGCCTCCAGAGACAAAAATAAACATCAGAAAAAAATATTCTGACTGAAAATTTCCCTACTTGTTACTTACCAAGATGATGAGTGGTGGCATCTGTTTCCTGTATAAGTAAATGTCTTGCACCAGCAGGAATTTCAAACATCTTAACGTACCCTATATTGAGGTATTTGAAAAGATAGTTATGGATTAATATGCCACAAACATGGCAGGTTTGTCTTAGGTTTTTAAATGAATCTTGTTTTCAGAAAGCAGGGTGTGTTAAACAAGATGAAGCGAATCCAGCATTATTCCCATTCCCATTTCTGTGCCAGGAGATGGAACCTAACAGGGACAAAGGGCTTTGGGTCAGAAGAAAGATGCCTGAAGTATCACCAACAGACTTGGCTTCAGACAAAAATGGGCTCTGAGTGCCATGTGCACCCACAGAGACCACACAACCTCCTGCCTGACAGTGCCTGATGATGACACATTATTGTAGCACTGGAGTGAGAGAGCAGCTGGCTGACATCAGCTGCACAAGTCCACAGCTCTCCAACAAGGAGCAGGGAAGCCCTCTCCCATGCATGCAGAGGCCTTGGTATCAGCAGCTTGAACTGCTCACTGGACAGAAGGCTTCGTTTCAAATTATAAACACATCTGGAAGTAAGTCCAGATTGTTTATTGGAATAAATGATGCTGCAAATGACTTTTAATTGTCCTGGTACTTTTCATGAAACATAAGAAACCAAGAAAAAATACCCTGAATTCCACAGGACAAACCACACTGGAGGTACTGACCTTGCTTTTTTGGTATTCTTGAAAATGTTCTTTTCACCACTTTGCAGTGGGAATTATCTCCTCCACAGACACCACACTTATCTTCCTGCTTCGTGGAACCTATGACCCTGTCACACCCAACTTTCTGTGCACAAAAGAGAGAAACAGTCATTCTTATTTATCCACTTTTCAATTCAAATGAGCCTTCACTTTACATATCAACCCCCAGATTCTGCTTCAGTAAAGCAGCATACCTCGTAGTATTCTCCTGGAAGATCAACACCTAAACAGATTTTAATACTTCCAGTTCCTATAATAGCTGTCAACTGGCTGATTATATTTTCATATTATGCTTCACAGTGATTCTCTTACTGAAGGAAAGCAGCATGGTTAAGGAAAAACTCTTAAGCCTCAGCTTATCTTAAGACAGATACTTAAATTCCAGGAGAATCTAGGCATCTATATGGGGATAAGCACCTCCACCAGTGTTTTGCTAGTCAGAGACTAATTCCTTTGAAAGATGACCTGCAGCAGATCCCAACTTAGAGGAACTGTTATTGATTTTTTAAAAATAGCATGATCAAATACCAAGAGAATGCACATCAGCTGTATCCTAACACCAGTTTCCTTGAAAGCTGCTGTGCGTTCCTTTTTCACTGTACATTCCACCCCCACTAAACCTCAGCAGGGAGAGCTTTCCTTGAAAGCTAATTGTAATAATTCATCTTAAAATACTGCATGAAATATTACTTGTGTAGGTAGGCGCTTTTGGAATCGAGTCCCATGCATGGCAACTGTGAATATCACACATAATATTGTGACAATAATCCTAATGAAATCTCCTTATTGCCCAAAGTGTTATTATACTTAGTCACGCTCGGAGAGAAACACTCAGGGTACAATTTGGATTGTTTTCACAAAGCTGAGCCCTGCAGAAGCCCCAGCCACTCACGAGGCAGTCCCCCCTCACGCAGATGCTGTAAGCATCCTTGTAGGAGCAGCGGGTCCCGTCGTGCACCATCCTTTTCATGTACACCACATCCCCTGTCTCCTTGGACTCACAGTACAGGTGGCACCTCTCCTTAGCTGAAAAACAAAACAACCCAAATTGTGCATGTTCAACTCTCACTTTAGTTGCTGACGTTGTGAGCAGCTCTTTCAGTAATGCTGGCTCTCCCTTCTTCCTTGCACACATCACAGAGCCCAGCGAGGTGCCCATAAATCATTGATGTTTATCCCCTTTGAAAGATTCTGTGATCTCTTGGAAAATGCTGAATCATAAAGCATTCATGTGTCACCATTAGGAGACAGGCTTAAAAATAACAGATCATTGACTTTGAGGGGGGGATCTATTTAATCCTTTGCAGATGATGCAATCTGGCAGAGCTCTCCTCAGTTGCATGACTACCTGCAAGAGATACTGGTTTCTCCTGCACTGCACTTAAATGAAAAAAAAAGCCAAATTAATTTTCCCATTAAAAGCAGCTGTTTGACACTGAGTGAACCTGACATCCAAAATTTCTTCAGAGACAGCTGGGCCATAGCATTTCATCCTAACCACAAAGTTAATTTTCCCTCATGGTTGTACTTGTATTTATGATAATTTAAACCATTAAACAAGATGAGATGTCAAAAAGATTCAGACAAAAACCCTTTTTTTTTTTTTACTGCTAACACTTGCACAAACAGCCAGGCAAGTGGTATTTTCTCTAATCTGTTCCAAAGAGCTAGGAACAAAAAATAAAGCTGAAAATGACTAGTCAGAGGCTGAATAAAGTTGTATTCCACTAGTGTATTTCATTTTATCCATGTCTCTTGCTGTCCTCAGCCTCATAATAGGTTTCACTATGCTTTCCTTGGCACTGAAGAGCAGATGACCTTTCTGCTAGATGAAACAAATAGAGATTCTGCTATTTTAACATGATTAAAAGTTGGAATGCTTTTCCCACCATTTAAAACAATAACAACCTTTCCATTATAGCAGTTCAACTGAAATAAATCTTCACAGGCCCTTTGCATTCTTCCCCTGTACAGTTCCATGGCCTCTGCCCTCTTTTTATAAAGTCCTTGTTGTTGCTGTTGATGTCCTCAAGGCCACTGGGTATTGGTACATCAGAGACCTTTGCTACTGCTCCCACACCATGCAGAGAAGCCATGCTGAAAATCCAGGGTCTAGTCTATTAAAGCAGGTACTTTTTTTGTGCAAATTCTTAATAGGAGACTATTAAGATCATAATAACAGCAGAGCTAATGTATACATTAGAAACATTAAGCTGTGCACAGGATAGATGTGTAAACACCACCCTGGGTATGCAGGCACCCCCACCCCACACATACCATCCATGCACTGCATGTGATTAAATGAAAATGTCAGCAGGTCTGACTGGGTGCCAACAACTCTGCACAAGGGCTTTATTTTAGAGATAGTTCTGCTCCCACTGCTCCATGGGACAGTAAATGTGTAAGTGCTGTTAAATTACACCCTGCTACTGCAAAGAATTATTTTCTTCCTATTCACTGGTGCTGGAAACAGCAGAGGTGCAGGAGCATGGATGTGATGGTGTGCCTGTCCAGTCCCTGCTCTCTGAGTCCTTCTCATTTAACTGAGGCTGGGGGCTCATGGCCAGAGTCACTCCCTGCTGCCCTGGCAGATGCACAGTGCAGGAGCCCTGGAGCACAGCAGGGTGAGGACATGGGGCTCAGAGGGCCTGGAACAGGAGACAGGCCACGGCACAACGGGGCATGGGATGCTCGAGGACAACTGGGGTGTACCCCAGCTCAGTGGCTCTGCTCTGCCCACAGCATGAGGCACTCCTGTCTGTTCCTGTGCCCTGCACAATGTGTCAGACACGTCCAGCTGAGCTGCCTGTGAAGTGTATGGATTTATGTCACTTCTGAGCCACAACTGCATTATCCTCACAAGTATGTCACTGATATCCCTTATCCTTACAAAAGGGAGTTTTGAATAGATTAGAGTTCAAGCATAAGCTTGTATCTGGCCTTATTTTCACACAAAAGCTGTTCCCTCTAATAACCCTGCATAGGTAAATGTAACTCTCAAGGTGTCTGCAGTTATACCACAGTTGCATTGGAAACCAGCAGTGCCCAGGGATCAGTGCTCAGACATCAATGAGCTGGTTTCTCACCCAGAAGCCATTGAATTCAATTGAAAAAAATCTGATTTGTTTCACTGGTCTTTGGAGCAGACTGCTCCAAAGGCTAAAGCATAAGCAAAGGTCCTGCAGACCACAGCCTTCATCCCTTCACCCTGTGCCAGCAAAGATATTTCATGAAATTAAGCTGTGAGGCTGTGTCTGTGCCTTTGAAAATTCCAGACTGACAGACTGACCAAGATGGCATGAAAAGAATGAGGGAACTCTGAGAACTGTTTGGGAAGAAAGTCAGGCAAATTAATTATAAGGAATTTGCTATTAATTTCTGGCAGAGTATCCTCTCACTGGAATGCAAAATGATTCACCCAAAGTGACCCTTCCCCTCCCAGTGATGGCAGCTGGGCTGAGGATGGGGTGGGTGCTCAGAACCTGCCCCTTGCCAGGCCAACCCTGCCCTCAAGAATTTGTCATTCAAATAAGGTGTTAGGGTTCAAAAACAGCAGCTCACACTGCTCATTCAACAAGCTGAGACTCATTGCCTCTGCCTCTTTGTTTGGTAAAACATCTCAGTGTGTTTTCTGGCAAGAGCAGACATGGCCCAAAGCAACCAGCTGCACTTGCATTGACAGTTAAGCTGAGGCATTAACAGGAACAGGAACATTTTTGTTCTAGGAGGTGATCTCTGTCAACCTTGCTGGTTTGAGAGCCAGCACCCATCCAACCCAACAGCTGCCTCCAACAATGCCAGCAGCATTTGGAAGAAGACACAGGAACAAACTGGAAACTTTTCTCAGAATATTCTCCCAGTTCCTCCTACACTGCAGCTTGGGGACTTCCAAAATCATGACTGGAACTTGGTGTTTAATGGCTCTTAATGGACTGTAGAACTGTCAAGAATTTTTCAAAATAATGTCTAAAACTGTCTGGCATCAGCAGTTTTCTGTGGCAGTGAATTTCAAGATAATTAGATGCTTTGTACTAAGCCTTTCCTCTTATTTGTTTTAAATCTGCCACCTGATAATTTTATTTGATGTTCCCAGGCTCGTGTTATGAGAAACTCAATAATCATTCCACGTTCAGTCTCTTTGGGCCACTCACAACTCTGTAACTCTATCTTTTTAATCTACATCCTTGCTTTTCCAGGGTGAAAAGACCTGGTTTATCCAAACTCTCCTCATCCAGAAGTCATTATTTATGTTTGCTTTATTCTGGCTGGAGTTCAGCTGTGGGTTTTTTAGCAGCCTGGCAGCAGTGAGATGGGCACAACCTGAGCTGCATTGGCTGAGCATTTAAAGTGCAGACACAACGTGCAGGTACACGGGGGCAGCTCAGTGTTCTCCATCTCTCCCTTCACAGTCACTGAACTCATCTTTTCCTAAAGTTATTCCCAGCTTTTCTCTTCAGACCCCACCATCCATACACACACACACACATACCAGTTTTTACCCCCATATCCATTACTGGCATTCATTAACACCAAACTTCCTTTGCCTTCTTGTGTCACTTAGTGTCACAAGGTCCTTCTGCAGCTCTCAGAGTGGGCCATCCTCCCAAGCAAAATCATTCCCTTTTATCTCATGGTAAATCCATTTAACAGCTGGCACTGGGGAGCAGTGTCCAAAGTTTTTTGAAAATCCATGTGCATTGTATAAATTGAGTCACTCACACACTGATACTGACCCCTCCAAACACCTCCTAATGGATTTAGGAGGCATGATTTCCTGGGAAGAAGTTTTACCCCTCCTATATAATTTTTATTCATATTTGCAACTGATTTTAGTTTTCACAGGAGAGGAGCTGCTCACCATCAACATGTTCATAGGGAAGCCAGTGGTGTTTGGTGTTCTGGTACTCAAAGTAAGGGTCCCACTGCTGGCACTGCTCCTCTCTGAAATCCTCCAAGTCCTTGGGACAGTCCTGGGTGTTGCACAGCTGGAACTCGTAGCTCGGCCCCACACACGTGCGGCCCCCGTTGGCAGGACTGAGGCAGGCAGAGAAACCCATGGTTAGTTTTGCTACTATTTCATTAATTAAGTGTCTATTAAATCTTTTGAGGAGCAATTTGTTTCCCAGTCATGTCAGCAGGCACTTGATGAAGCCAGGGCTGTAATTCTGATTGGTAAAATACATATCTCCTTTCAAAACCTGCTGTCACTATTTAGGTGTTAAAAAAGCAACTTCTGCAAGTACAGGTTCAAACTACTTGATAAAGGCAAGAAAAGCCATTTTCTTGGTGTAGCCAGGAAAGGAAAGCACAGCAGAACTCATTCACATTCACCCCAATGCAGCAGCAAAGGCAGAACAGCCCAGCTCAGTGTGTGCCCCCAGGCAGATGAGCACCAGATCCCTGGCAGATCTGGCAACACAGAGCTCAGGACCTGTAGCTGGGCTTTCATCCTCTTCCAGGAAACACAGAAAACATTTTCAATAGCACGTTAGGCTTTTCCTACATGCAAATAGGTTTTACAACTAAAACTGTGCCCACAATTATAAAGGTCGCTTCTCTGTTGCCAAAGTAATAAAGGCTAAAAAGAGAACTGGCAAATGTTTTTTTAACAGAACAATTTCCATTGGAAAATGCTGCTTCATAAAACTCAATTAAAAAAAAAAAAACAAATCAATGATAAGATGATTTTTAATACTAGCCAAGTTCAATTGCTTTATCAACAAACCAAGAAATTAAATTTTAAAAATACTATCTCTGTTAAAATCATTTAATTCCAACAATTGTTTTAGTTCTTGCCATTAGGATCTTGACATTTTATGATACTACATTATGATAGCAATAATTACACATTTCCTATCATGTGAATATACGGATCTTTATTAACTATGCTTTGCTTCCACTGTTACTGAAAAGGAATTATTCTACATTATCTAGATGACCCATATGTAAGTTATTAAAGCAAGACAATTTAAAATTCCTAAAATTAACTTTGGGGAAAGTTCTGATCTCAGGAGCTTTGTTCCAACTTGAAATGAAAACAGTTTGAAAATATTTTAAGACCTTCTTGTTGAAATATCCTAAAAGGTGGATTAAAGAAAACATTTTAAAAAGTTTAAAAAAAAATCCAGTAAATCACTGCTATTATTTCATACTCACATTTTAAAATGAGATATATAGGACCCTAAACTTTTACTTATGCTTTACACAGCACTGAATTAGCCCTTGTAACTGCTTAACCAGTTTAATGGATGGATAAACTGAGAAATAAAGATGATTCATGACTTGCTAAGGGCCAAAAGTAGAATTTCTGACAACTTATGCTATAGGTCAGATTTAACAAGCACCACTCAGCATCACTCAGCACCCTTTCCTGCAGTGCTGCACTGGCCATGCACTGAGGATCCTCCCCGTGCAGCCTCTGCACACCAGTGGAGCCCCACAGCCGGGGGTGTCACTTACTGTGGGTTGTCACACTGCCGGGTCCTGTACTTCACCCCGGTGCCACACGTGCGGGAACAAGAGCCAAACTTGCTCCATGCCCCCCAGTGTCCATCCTGCTTCAGGATGTCTGGTGTGAGCCAGATGCAGTGACCTTTAAAGCAATGCTGAAAGACAGAATCAGATGTCAGAATGATTAGATGATTAACTTATATCAGATGAGAAGCTGTTGTAACATACATTTTAACTTTTGGCACAAGTTCTGGATTTTTTTCACCTCTCCAGTAGAAAGTAGAGGGACTTGATGTCAGATTGTGCCCATGATCCCAAACTCACTCAGATTTTACAACCTTACATGTCAGTATGCAGACGTGTGCATGCAGGTTTCAAGTCTACCAAGTTTGCTAAACTGTTCTCAGTGTTACATTTCCTCATCACCTGTCTGCAGCAGGGGTATCATTTAAGGGAAATGGCAGAATCCCAAATCTTGGAGGCTAACAGTAACATCCTGCCTCCACTATTGCCTGCAGCCTCTCCAGGCAGCACTGTCAGGAGCTCTTGCCACAGCACCATCCCATCCAGCTGTTCCCAAATCCACACACATATTCCTGTAATAAATGTGATCAGCCAAGTGTCATGGAATTAAAGCAAGCTCACATTGTAGACTTTAATGCTATTAATGAAAAACTTTTGCAGTGTCTCCCTGGAGATCTCATGGTAAACCTGACCAAAAAACCAGGAGGCATTCCTTAGGGACAGCCCTGAGCAGTCCTACAGCTGCACACTTCATCACGCCCTACCACACTTTCTCCTTTCTGTTACCTGCTTTTTAATACAGTCATTCCACAGCAGTTGAAACATAGAATTTGCTACATTCCACAAACTATTAAGGGATTTATTTTATTTCTTAAGAGCCTTCTAGCTCCAGAACTGATCATCTCTACTGTCATCTCCTGTTAAAGAAACCTGTCAAAGCCTTTCCACCAATTTCTCCAGTCCCTAATCATGGAATTTTTTCTCAGCTGAAGTCACAAAGAATTCTTCTCAAGGATCACAAGATTCTGGCCCCTTTCAGTACTATTTCTGCTTTCATAAAAGTCTACTGATGAAGTGTGGGTGCTGGAAAATATATTCCAGCAAACAAATGACTTTGCATGAGACTGTCACAGTTTGTCTGCGTCAACGGTTACTGCTGGGATGAGAGCTCTGGCTCAGGAGCACAGATGGCTGCAACAACAAGTGAAATCAGTCACTTACTTTCCTTAACATTCAAGTCAACAACAACATTTTACACAGCTTAACAAGCCTTGGAACGCAGGAATTTGGCAGGCTGCACAAGACAAGCATATGGCTAAATGCATGCTGCCAGCAAAAACAAAATCAGAAGATATAGAACAGGAGAGTGTTCTTGAGCATAGAGCGATTAGTGATCTGGAAGGCAAATCTAAAAGTGAAGGATAATCATTAATAATGCTGAATTTCAAGAGAGAATCATTAGAAGGGTGACAAGGCACAGCTTACTGATTCACTAATCTGCTCAGTGCCTGGCTCCTTATTCATGCAATTTATTTTGGGGCTGATTTGGTTGGACAAGGAGTAGAAGAGAGAGTAGAAATTAGGTTTCAACTATTTTTTTCTTTCCCATGACTTCAGATATTCAAAGTCAAAACCTATTGAAATAGATGAGTTACCACAAAGCCAATTATACCAATCCTGCTCCAGAGCTGTAATGGGCAGATTTTTCTTAGATGTTAGACAGAACAAGAGATACTTCAGCAAAGCATGAAAGAAATGCAAAATGCTAATATGTCCTTTGCTTTTTTTGGTTTAGAAGCTCAGGGCTGTACCCTTCAGGGACTGTTTACTTATGGCCTTAGAGAGGTTTGTTTGAACAAACAGTTTGAGTCGTGGGGCCCTGCGCTGCCAGGGGACCATTCAGCGGTGTGGGGGAAGCTGGCAGTGTTTCAGCTTGTCAATAGACATTTCAGCTGGGCTTGGAAGCAGATGTGAAGTGACAGCTCCTAATCTGAGCTTGCTCACACATCCTTTTATCAGGCTGCTGCATCTCTCAGGTGTAAGTTCCACAGCAGTGACCAAATCCATTTCAGGAGCCATTTAGCCTATGTTCATTGTGTGATGATCCAGAATCCAGTGCTTGGGCTCATGGAGGAGAGGGAGAGATGTGGTGACACTGTGTTTCCCAGCCTCTTTTCCCTGCTTTAGTCAGGAATAGCAGGATGTAGGTTTGCAACAACCTTTAACAAACCCCCTCTCTGACATTGAGACTGGTCCCTGAACTGGAAGGCAAACATGGAGCAGTGTTACTGACTTTGCTGTGTAAATAGAAGAGCATCACTGATTTTTAGTGGAGAAGCTGGTCAGATGCTGATTGTTGGGAAGCTGAGGCAGAGCTATTAGGAGAGAAGCATTTGTGTAAAATGAGTCATCCCCAGCTCTGCCTTTTTTTTTTTTTTTTTTTTGGTGGATTAAAAGAAATGAGCCTACAGAAAACAAAATTATTCACTAATGAATCTTACTCCATGCAGATCTGTGCAAGAAAATGCATGAGAAGGTAAAACCAGAGACAGAGCAATCTCCAGTGTAATAAAGGAAGTTAAAGCCAACCCTTCCTATTGCTACTACATTAACTACATAATGAGGTGGAAAAGAGCCAATTTCAAGGACTATTCCCTTCATAAACAGGGGGTTTCAGTTAAAAGAATGAAGCATATTAAAGCAATTTTTTTTTAATGAGAAAAAAATGGGTAAATGCAAATTGTTTTCTTAGTTGAAGATGACTTCTTGCAGTCTCGCCTGTTTTTCTGGCAAACAGGGCAGTCCAAAACAAGTGCAATTTCCAGGAGAGGGAGCTTAAATTTCTTGCAGTAAAACATTCCACTGCTGTTTTCAGCAGTTCTTTGAAACAACTGCTGTGGATGCCAAAAAAAGAGCCAGTGTGTTCCTGTGGGCTTAACACATCTGCAAGTCAATTTTCCAAGAAAAGACTTGAAGATCTTCTCTGGGTATCTGTAACTACTTTACACTGGGCAGCAATGGGCACCTCTCTGATCTCCTCACCTGATGCTCCAGTACCTACCAAGTAGCCCCTCCAAGTGTGAGGAAACTGGGGGTGCTCAGCTCTCCTCACTGTCCTGGGGTCCCATCAGGAGGGGGTTACTGATTTATTTGCATTCCCCATCACACGCAGGCTGGCCCGCTCTGCTCCATCTGTTTGAAATAATTAGTTGCAAGGGATGAACTGAAAGTTCCAACACTGAGGACTACTCTGAGGCAATAAAAGTTTCTTCAGTGGAGAAGCAAGTATTCTCTGTTTCTGCAGTGACTAACACAGCACACACTCACCCATCTGTCTCCAAGAGAAGCTGAGGTCAGCTTTCTCAGTGGGAAATTAACTGGATTGCTTTGAGTACACATTAGTTTTCAGAAACCTCTTTTCTTGGTCCATCTTTCTTCTCAAAAATATCTATTTATTTCAATATTTAATCATTCCCTTCCTTTCCTGAGTGAAAGAGTAAAAAATCATTCCAAGTTTTACTCAGATCATCTCATTAGCACAGTGCAAGCAAAGAGAAGACCTGCTGGGTTTGTGCTGGATCCTTGGCACAGAAGCCAAATCCAAGAGCAACATCAGCTTGGTTGGCAGGGGCAGCTACCAGGCTCTTAACGTCTCTCCAAGAAAAGAAAAAAAAGGAGGGTCAGGTGCTGCAAACCTTGATGTTAGTCACTGCAGCAAGCAGATGGACTCAAACATGTGATCTCCCTGCGTGACTGACTCTGGGTTTTATTTCTACCCTGTGGAGACCAGTTAGCTACTTCAGCCGACATAAATGTCTCCCCAGAAGAGTAGTATTTTTAAAAAATGGAATAACAAAAACTGATGATAGATTTCTGAAGTTTGCCTGGATTCAGAAGCCTGAGGCTAATGGTAGAGCTGACAGAATTGTATACAAGTAAATAAATTATCAGCTGACAGCATATGTTTTCTTTCAATCTACAGAATGCTGGGCAGAGTTAAGCTTTGCACAGTTATGTCTTGTCTGCATGGTTTACCATAGCAATTTATGGAGTGTCTGTGACTGCACACTAAGACTGAACCTCCAAGTGTTTAACTTTACACACTGGAGTTATTTTGTGGAAGGTAATGTGACCATTGCAAGTGGCTGCATCATCAAAACCTCACAAAACTGGTAGAAACTTCCCTCTTGCTATTGAAAACTCAATCTGGTTTTAAAAAAATCAAGCTGGGAGCAGTATAAATTATTCTATTTCCTTTAGGATTCCATCAAAACAGTAGTTTTCTTTTCTGACTGAGAAGGTCCAGGAGAATGTTATTTTTTTATCTTTAAACACAGCGAATTATTAGTTTGCTGCCAATTAACATAACGGTTGCTCAATTAGAAGACATATTAAGAAGTTTTCAAAATGGCAGAACCTCACTCTTCTGGCAACTTAGTTCAAATAACCACAGGCACAGAAGAGCTGACAAACATTTACATAAATATATATACTTATCTGTACACATACATACACACCTATAGACAGCATTAGCAAGCTTCATCTTCCTTTTCAAAGGGTCGGTGTCTGGGGCCAGGACACAGCCTGGGTGTGCAGACACACGCCCCTTCCCATCATACCTGCCCAAAATATGCTACAGATTTCATGTTCTTGCCCCTTGACCATCAGTTAGGATGGAGGCAGCTGGACTGGATTCTCCTCAATGGCATCTTGCTAGATTTGGGATCAGCTATCAGTTATGTGAACACCAGCCCAAGGTGAGAACATCCACGCACCACACGCCGCGTTCGCCTCCCCAGCACCACTTTCATTTCTGGCACCCAGTCCCCTCAGCTGCAGCAAAGCCAGGATGTTTCTGTGACACATCAGCAGTGTTGTGATTGGTTTGAGCTTAAAATAGGCCCTGGGAATTAGTGGTATGAAATCATGAAAACTACAAGTCTCTAAAGTGGGAAACAAATGAATCTTTCTCAATCAACATCTTTAATTGCTTATGTTTCTGTACTTTTCTTTTCTGGCATGATTCCAAAGAAAATAGGAGATCATGTTTGAAATTATTTTCCATTTTTTTCAAGTGCTGATGAGGTATCCTGGGAGATGTACCTGAAAGGAAGCTGCCCCACAGCAACTGAGTCCCAGCTTTGAGCAATAAATGCATTTTACAGCCCTGTGCATTCAGGCAAGAGTCTCTGGTATTTGTCCCAGTTGGTGAAGAGAGTGAATAGGGGAAGGCAAAATCAAGGGCAGGGATGAAAAGGAAAAGGAACAGATGTAAAAGCATTGATCTGATGTACCTGTATTAAAAACACCAACATCTAATAAATACACTGGTCAAATACTGAGCTCAGATACATAAAGTCAGCTATATAACCTCCAGAACTCACACAATTTTAAAAAACCCAAACCATTTAGTTCAGACTGCTGAGCCTTATCTAATAAAATGGTTTTCATTTTACATCATTTTCTCAGGTTCTTCTGGAAGGTGGCAGCAAGTTTATTTATCAAAAAACTGGGACAGCTCCCTTGAGAATAAAACAGTCAGAGTCCTATCATCTACTGAAACTTCAGAATGTGCACATTCTCTCTTGCATCTCTGCAGAGCTCAAAAGCCTGGCTGTCTGCACAGCTTGCTGAAGCCTTGGATCCCAAGTTCCAGTCCAAAGAAAATTTTTACAGCTGAGTTGCATAATATCCTGACAAACTGTTTATAATGGAAGCACTGACAGATCCTTAACTGTAGGGTTACAAATTCCTTTTTTCTCCTCATTTCTGTTCAAATACTAATATGAATGAATAGCTCAGGGAAGAGGGTGATGCAACAAAATGGAATATAACTTTTTTTTTTCAGTTCAGGGTCATGAATATTTTAATATAAAAATCAAGATAAAGAAAAGTGTATCCAAATAAATTGTCTAAAATTTTGGACTGTAACCTAATTCTATTTTTAATTTTTTTTTAATAAGAAACAAAGCTTTTGTAATAGGAATAATTTAAAGAAGAGAAAACCAGAAGGGAGTGGTTTGAATAGAGCATGACTTGCTGGGGAATTAATTTAACATAACTTTTTCATAAAAAAGACTTTTCAA
The DNA here is from genome assembly GCA_013397555.1 of Urocynchramus pylzowi. NCBI lineage: Eukaryota > Metazoa > Chordata > Aves > Passeriformes > Fringillidae > Urocynchramus > Urocynchramus pylzowi. The sequence continues at coordinate 635,990 of VZRH01004533.1, forward strand.
ACCATAACAGCAGCTGCTAATATGGTTCATTTATCACATAAATGATGTCATACACTGGGTTGTAAAAAAACCTTTCCAAGTAGCGACATCTTCCTCTCCCCCTCAGTCACTGCATCCAAAGCCCAGGGAAGCCAGATTTTTTTCATCAGACTTCAAAGGACTTGGAGTTCAGACCCACTGTGAGCAGAGTGTGATCTCCACGGAGGCTAACTGGGGCTGGCAGCAGCTCCAGCGTGGTGGCGGCGCGGCCGGAGCTCTCTGAGCCTCTGCCACCCCACACCGCCCCTTGTGCCTCCCTGGGCACTCATCAAACCAGCAAATCCACCTCCACACACCTGCCCTTCTCTGCTCAGTCCCTCTGTGCTGTCATGTGGGTTCTCTCTAGCTGGCACTCATCTCCCACATCCGTCCTTTCCCTCTGGGAAGCTCCACCAGCCCTGGCTTGGCTGTTTCTGCAGCTCTCTCTGCTCTCTGCACGGGGGAGGCCAGGCAGCACCACAGCAACATTGCTGGTCCAAGCACAACACCCTGACCTCAAAAGAGTTGTAGGAGGGTGGAAATTTCCCCAGTTTTGGCTTTGCCACAGAGACTTGCGTGGGGCAGATACTTCCCTGAGGATGGGGTTTAATGGTCCCAGAGAGGCCATGCAGGACACATCAGCCCTCACCCCATGTCCTCCCATCACGCTGCTCAGAATCACAGAATATTCTGAGTGGATGGGACCCACAAGGATCATCAAGTCCAACTCTTGAGTGAATGCTCCCTATAGGGATCAAACCCATGTACTATTAGCACCATGCTCCAACCAGCTGAATTAATGCTCAGCACTTCACTTGCACTCAGGAGTTCGCCCCACATCTTAGCAAACCTCAGGTCCTCCAGACAGGCTCTTCTCCTGTTCCTCTTAATTTTGAGGGGAACATCCCCAGCTGCACACAAGCACAGGTGAACACCCTCGGGCGTGTGGGTGCTCGGGGCTGCAGCTCTCACCTTCCCTGGTGCACACATGGTCCCGTCCAGCGGAGGCCCTTTCTTTGTTTTGCAGAAGTAGGGGTTCTCAGGGTGGCTACACCACAGCTGCTTGCAGGGATCAAATGTACGGAACTGGAACACACCAAAAAAAAAAAAAAATCAGAGTAGATAATGCTTTGAGAGAGCTCCCACTGGAAACTGTAACAGAAGCTGCAGATGGGGGGGTTCCTTCCCTGGGTTTAAAATGCCAGCTGTTAGTGCTGATCCCTGAGGAGCACCGTGATGTCCATGGATTGAATATTTGAGCTTACAGAATCATGACTCTGAGGTGAGATCCCATCTGCATGCGATGAAATAAAGTCAGGCAGAAATTGTTTTACACAAGTGACCAACCAGCTTCCTCAGGCAGTGAGACACACGCTGCCTTTTCTTACAGCTTCTCCAAATGGGGCTGCTTCATTTGGCAAACAAAGCAAAAAATCCTTGTGCACCCATGGGAGATGGAAATGAGCTGCTCAGACTTTAGCTCAGCTGTTGTAATCCCCTTCTTAGGGGGATGGAAATTTGAGATCAGGTCCCCAGTCCAATGAATAAATCAGCATTTTACCTACAATGCAAAGGCTTCTATAGGAGAGGATGGGAACCACCCACCACAAAACATACTAAATCATGATGTCTGGACATGCTTTTGGCTATTCTGAACAAAGAAGAATAAAGTCTCCATCTCCCAGGCTCTGGAGGATGGCTGTAAGAAAAGATTCTCTTTGGCTGGGACATTCTTCCAAGACAGCATCAGAGGGAATTGTGTAAAGACACAACACTACAGCTCATGCTGTAAAGGTTCTCATCCATTATCTAGGGACACTGTTCAGGACATATATTCCTGCAGATGGGAATGAAAGCAGAAATGTTACATGTCAGCAGCTGCCAGCAGCTGAAAACATCTCTTTCCATTTAATATTTAGTTCTACTTGAGGAGCTGGAGGTGGGAGACACTATTTTCTGAGGCTAGTCCACTGAGAATATCACTAATCTTGCCTTGCTTTAAACTTAGACTTTGCCTCTTGTTTTCCTCATACACGAGAGCCATCCATGTCATCAAGAGCCCTTACAAGTTGCTTTACTTGCTGTCATGCCGATTTTCTCTTGCAAGGTATCAAAATGCCTCACATTTTCCATAAAATTGGATCATAAAAGCATGCTGCCCTGTGCTAGCACTACGAGATGTGGCAGCAAATCCATCTCCTTCACATCTGGGTGGGAGTTTTGTAGCAAAATAAGCAGCTGCCAGCAAGAGGAGGCTCAATAACACAGCAAGTTTGTTTGCTTGACAACTACAGATATTTATGAAACTACACAATATTTACTTCTGTAACCCCAATTTAAAAAAAAAAAAAACAACAAAAAAAACCCAACAACAAACCAAGAGATATTTAAAATAACATATAGGTCAACATTCAGTTGTTAATCCTTGCTTGCAGATAAGAAGGCACAACATCTTTCCTTGTGGGCTTCACTACCCTGTCCCTATTAAGGACATTTCAGAGACATTTAGACCACTCCTGGCTGAGAAATAGCAGAAGCTGAAGTTAAGTACTCACAGCTGTGCACATCATGTATCCCAGACCGAAGTCGAATCGGCACTGCTCATTCATGGAGTAGTGAATCCCTGGCAGCTGTGGAAGGGAGGGCCAGTCGTGTTCGAAGGGATCATCCCGCAGACAATCGTAGGAACTGCAACAGGCAGAAATTACAGGAACAGATGGGGCTGTGAGGCTTGCACACTGTTTGTGGTTTCATTGCCTTTTTGTTCCAAACAAAATAGAGCCTACAATTTCTCAGATCCTGGTCCTGAAGAGCAGCTAATATTGCAATTATGCTCACATTCACTTTAGTATGTCATATCTACCTTCAATGGATTCTACACATCTTTTTTTGAAGCCTTTCCATTGTCATTTCCATTTAGCTTGCAGGTAAATTCCTATCAGTCTCCAGGCCCCTTATGTGAAAAGAATCAAAGGAAGAATCCACATGAGACCAAGAAGAAAAGAAAGTTTAATTAATTTTCCATTTGTGGAATTTCTTGCTGCCTGCAGCTGTCTCTCAAATGAGGTTTCAAAAGCAGAGGCCAGGATAAGCCCAGAATACCACTGAGCTTACAGTTTCCCTGTGTCCTCCCTGAGAAGCAGTGACTCATCTACAGACCTCACTCAGGTTTGTTCCCTCTCTCTGCTTCCTGTGATCGCTCCCAAATCCATCTACAGTTTAAACTAAATTTCTTTTCTGTGTGATCAATGTGGAAGTTTCTCCTCTGCTCCTAAGGAGTGAGGACAGCCCGTAGAATTACATCTGACCAAGTCATGCCAGCACAAAGGATTGATGCCAGTCCCACCAAATGGTTAACACAGTGTAAGAATTGGTTGATTCACAACACCAGCCCAGTTCACAGGATCTCTGCAAAGTCTCCCAGTTATTTTACAGACATGAGGACACCATACACAAGCCTATGCTGGCAATCATTAAGGTTGCCTTGAAGTTACCAATAGCTGAAAGCAGAATTTTGAGGTTAGATTTACTTCAAAGCAAACCATATTTCTGCTTTGTTATAAGACATTTTATAAATAGTTGTATTTAAAAGAACGTAAAGCAGTCCTCTAGGCCAGATGATTTTTATTTAATGGCTAAAGCTCTGGAGGATCTTGCTAATTTAAACAATCACACTTCCCTCACTATGTTTTTATTCCTTATTGCCACACCTAAGATATCTACGATAATAAAAATACTGACAAATAGACTGACTCATGTTTACTTCATGTATTTTGCTGCACTTTTTGCCTACTCATTTTCAAAACCTACTTTTGCTGGTTATGGTAGTAGTTTCCCCATATTTTTTTGTACAATTTCCATGTAACAAGGGGAGGGTTTTTTACGTAAGGAGCAAAAAAAAAGGTCAAAACCAACAGAATTTGTCAGGGAACTCCCACACAGGTCTAATGCCTGAAGTGTCAGGTCCAAAAAGGAAGGCAAGGGGCATGGATGAAGCTGTTTAAACAGCTTTTGCATTTAAGGTACTGAAAGAAAAATTAACAACTGAAGAACTGATTCTGGAATCATGTGTGCTCTTCAGATATCTATTAAAGTCAAGAAAAGCCCTGAGCACTTAAAGGGCAGATTTTCCTCTCTAGGCAGCACCATCTTGTCACTGACAGGTATCGTAAGCAACAAATGGCAAGACAGACACAACACTGCTTGTCGGAATCCAAGACATTCCTCTCTGTGCCCCAAACCCCGGACAGGGGTCTGGGCGGTCCTGGCAGGAAGCCAAAAACACCTGGGGCTTTGATTTCAGCCCATGGGACAAATTACCAACCTTATATGAGGAGTCACAAGTCACAAAAGTTTAGACAACACAGTAGCAGTAGTTAGAGGGTGAAAGGAAAAAATTTGGGTTTTGGTACAGGGGGGTCTAAAACCCTAAGATGGAGGGATTGGGGCGTGCCCTATCCTTCTTCCTTCTTCTTCCTAACATCCATCTTTTAGGTGATGCTGGCATTTTTAGATTGGTTTAGAGTAGAAAGTCACTGTCTAACATAGGTGTTAGGGATTGGCACACAATTGTAAATATCTAATAAGTAGTTCATAGTATAAAAGATTGCACCAGCCCCCTTGGGANCTGGGTAGCCAAGGCAGCCCTCAGCTAGAGATTAGAGCAGGGAGGGAGGAAAGTTAGCAATGAGATTCAAACAACGCCTTCCATCATCCCTGAGAGGACAGCACATACACGTTGAGCGTTCAGACAGCAAAGAGGTAAATGAAATGAGAACGCTTTAGAGCGGGCTGCGGAGCAGTACTCACTGGAGGTAGCGGTTCAGCTCCTGCTGGCTGCAGCGGGACCAGTGGAAGCGGTGGAAGGCAGCCTGCACCAGGGGGGCCATGATGCTGCCCAGCCGGACCTCGTCCCCGCAGCGGTTGCCTTGGCCGTCGTGCTCCATTCCTAAACTGGATGGATGGCACACACACACACAGACACACAGACAGACAGACACAGAGACACGGCGGTGACATCGCGGGCGGGCCCCGGGCGCTGCCCCTCCCCAGCCGCACCAGGGGCTGCTGCCAGCAAGGCCCTGAAGTCCCACGGGCCTTGTTCACATGAGCAAAGTCACGGGGAATAAGGGTGAGGCTGGAGCTAAAGAGCTGGTCTGAGTAACTCCCACATGGAAGGACTGACCCTTGAGAGTACTTTCATGTCCTTAGCCTAATCCACTTTTGAAAAAAACCTAAAAATGTCCACTTTTGTGGACTTTGTGTACATGCACTTTTGTGAATTACTACAGCTGAATGTGAATCCACTTCCGAATTACTGAACCTGCCCACCCTCCAGGAATACTAACAGAAATGTTCCCAGGCTCTAATCTGGAGCTATTCAGGACTTTATATAACTTCTAAAAAAATCACACCTTAGCTTGATTCAAAGTATTTTGCAACTGCAGACTTTTTTACATGGGAATAAAGAAAGGCACCACACAGAAAGCTAGTTCAGACAAGCTGCTGCTGTTGCCCAGGAGCAATCCTACATTGTTTAAATGTGAAACAGCCTGGAAAGTAGTGGATGCTTTCTAGAAAATAACCCCAAATTACAGATATTTAAAAATTTCTTATTGGATTTATTGTGAATATATTTGCTCCTTTCTTTTGTCAGGATCTTATATTGCAGTTTTATAAGCACTATTGGACTAATGTGGCCAATATGTGTCCACAGTTAAACCAAATTAACAGACTGGGGCTGAATATGACTTGAGGGATTATTTCTGCAGTGGTGTCTCTTTTAAAGCCCATGCTGTGTTCTTTTCACTCCTAATTCCAAAATGCTGGAATCAAATACTATCTGAGTCTCAAATAGGTGTCTCTGTCTAACTAAGATATGTTTATGGTGATTTCAATGAATGTTGGCACTTTATTGTTTAAAAAAAGAGAAAGGGCCTGCAGGCTTTCTTAGGGAAAACAGAATAGATGGAAACTGTTCAGAAAAAGCCTTCTGGTAACTGTTATTCTACCAAAGAGAAAATGGGAAATCAGTGGGAGTTCTCTGGAGGGAAAACAGGGAACCTAAAAAGATCTGGGAAAAACCAAAGCTCTGACAACTGCTGCCCAGGCATGGGTTCAAATCACATCAACATGTAAAATTATTGCATTTTTTACATGAAATTTATAGAACAGATGTAACTGCACTGCTTGGCACCTCACTTCTATACAGTATTGTTTCCTTTATCAGCAGTAACATATACAGATTATGGGCTTATTTAGTATGGATTGCTTGCAAGAATACTGTGTTCCACTGACTCAGTGAATTCATATTTCTTTATTATGGGTACTTTACATTTCCACCAGGAGACTACAATACATCATTCAATCTAGTCCCAGAGCAGCCCTGGAAGATATTTTGGTATTAGTTCTTTTTTCCCATTTGAAAATCCCAAAATATAAAGCTTACTTAAGATCATAAAGAAAGCTTTGTGAGAGCTGAGACCTGAAACCAGAGCTAACCCTAAATATTGTTTCTTAACATCAATTGCATCTGTTTAATGTCATCAGCATTTTTCTGTACCAGAAACCATTTAAGGCACAACACAGATGTGCAGTTGTACTCACACATGTCCAGTTTCATGAGCCACCACAAATGCAGATGAAAAGCCATCTTCATGGTTGAGAGTGCAGCTTCGGACAGGATGGCACATCCCAGTGACAGGAGCATAGCCTGTGAGAAACACCAAGTGTTTCACAAAATGAGCAAGTACAGACAAATCAGCATGGTGGGGAACTCTAGGGCGAGCTCTGTCCTTTGTTGTGACACAAGTATAGTTGAAGTGGTCCTCTCAAGACCTCTGCCCCCAAACATTTAATGATGTCACCCTTCATCTAGGAAACAGATGAAACCAGCCTTGAACAAATGAAAACTTCCTGGCTCACCAAGAAAATTCTTGCCACCTCTTGGACTGCCCTACAATTGCCTTTTCTAGGTGCATAAGGTAACAGAGGCAAAGAACAGCACATGCTGCTGTTTGGAGGAGCCCGATACCAGCCCTCTGGGAGCAAAGCCCCAGCCCTGTGTTGACAGCAGTTCTGGGCAACTCAAAATGAATGGGAAAGCTCAGAGATTTCTCCCCTCTGGTGAAAAACATCTCACAGGAGGCAGAGGTCTGAAAAAAGGAAAAAGTGGACAGTGCTTGGCCCTGCTGTTCCAGACCTCTCCATAACAACATTTCTTGCAATTCAGCTGTAACAGCAACAGCTTTGGAACTTTGTAAATACAAAATCTATTCTTTAATCTTTGGGCATTTCCAGGACTGTTTACATCTGTATCCCACTTTCTTTGCTTCAGTAAGAACACAGAAATGATCCAATAGGTAATCAGTAAGAAAGGATCAAATAACAAGTGAAGCAGTTACAACTGAAAATGGCCCAATGCAGAGCTCTTGGGGAAAGAAAACACCGAGCACAGCTCAGCAAAAGAGATACAATTAAACTTTACATGACTAGCCTGGCTTGGTACTAAATGCAAATGCAAAACAAAGGCAGACACACACCTTGCATGCCTGATGGACCAAAATCCTGCCTGGTGAGGAAGATGGCGTGGTCGTGATACTCGGCGTGCCCGGTGTCGGGTTTCTGCTGCAAGTAGGCCCAGCGACACACGTTCTCCAGGCTTTGTGAGGGGTTCCCAATCTCTATCAGACTCATGGACTGCAGTCACACAGGGGGAAAAAAAGACAAGGCACCAAGAGTTATTTCTTAAAAGCACAGGAAATTTTTTTCCCAACTTTTTCAGGCACTTGACTAAATATCCCATGTCCATTACAAGGTTGTTTTGAATTAAAAGATACTTACAGTTCAGAAACAAATTTTACTGGATCAAGAAAGCAAGAAAATAGCTAAAGTTTATGGTTAGAATGTGATTTCTGCACTTAATGAGATCTAAGATATGACAAAATTTTAAAAATAGAAGAGAAATAAAAAAGATGGGTATTCTAATGACAAAACTGATACTGGGTTGTGCACTCTTATTATTTCTATGCCACCCTGGCATCAGTTTACATCCCTTTTTCATCTCTTTACCATCACTTCCAGTCTGGATATACTGTTCCTGATGGAGCCCATGTCCCTTTTGGAACCACAACAGGTCTTGTCCAGGAGAGAGTGACCCAGTGTGGGGTACATCAATGCCTAATGGCCAAGAAAAGCCTATCACAACAACTGCAGAGCACCACCACCCTGTCTTGTTCATCAGCTGCTTTTGTCATGAAACTGAGCTGTTTAGGCCGTTCTGTCAGACCTTGGCACACTCCTGGATGCTCTTTTGGTGTAAAATCAAGCGTACTTTTTCAGCTGTACTTGAATTATTACTTCCAGAAATGGATTTCCTCAGTGACTGTNAGCCTATCACAACAACTGCAGAGAGCCAGCACCCTGTCCTGTTCATCAGCTGCTTTTGTCATGAAACTGAGCTGTTTAGGCCGTTCTGTCAGACCTTGGCACACTCCTGGATGCTCTTTTGGTGTAAAATCAAGCGTACTTTTTCAGCTGTACTTGAATTATTACTTCCAGAAATGGATTTCCTCAGTGACTGTCTTTTAAATTGCATTTTCTTTATCCCATTACTCATCTGAAGATCATTTAGAAGGTAGAACACAACTTCCCACTGTAGGATGCCATTCTCCATGTAAACCACACTTTACATGGGTGGTGAACTGACACGGCTTGGCTGGCTCCAGTGAGCTGATGTGTTAGGTGAGGTGCAAAGAACAGTTCTCTTGAGCAAGGAAGAGAAAGGTATTTTAAAATTCAACTATTACATTTGCCTCTTTATTTTTTTCTTTTTGCAGTAGTACTTTCTTCAGAGTTCCCAGCTAATTCTGCTTGATACTGTACACTGCTAAGACTTTACAAAGCTTATTGTGTGTGGGATACTGTAAAATGTATGACTAACTGACCTGTCTCAGAACTTCCAGGATTTGTAAGAACTACAGATGTGAACCCTGGCTTTTCATTTGCAAAAATTATATTACCATGACAACACCGTAATCATAACAAAACCCACTACAGTTTAGATGCTACACTGTACTGCAAGAATTTCTCATTTCAAAATACTTAATGTAGAGCAAAACTTAGCCTAGGCCAAAAATAAGAGCAAAGTAATACAATTCATGTTTAAATACAGATGTATTTGACGTGTCCTTTAATTGAATGCATGATGGAGTACATAGAGTATTGACTACATGAAAAAGAAAATCCTCAAAGGGCTGTGGAAGAACAACTGGAATTGATAAAAGAAGTGTCTGCCAAACTGAGGTTTGATTTTGGCAAAACTAAGATATTACAATTCTGCAAATGTTCAGAAAAACAAATTTATAAACCAAATAGAGGCACAGTTTGGATTCCGATACCACTGTGGAATGAAGAAGTTGTAATATAATCCTGTGCTGGATCATACTGCTTCCAGCCATAATTCCCTTGGAAATTGAACTAATAACTGTATTTAAAATGGTAGGACAGTTGTGGTGCCTTTATTGAATCTTTGTATATTTATAAGAACATACTTAAACAAACTTTGAGTTACTAACACAGAGCAAAATCCTGGCTCTTCAAGAAAAATCCTAGTCCATTAAACAGAGTTTGACTGTTGCTGAGATCTTTAATAACATCCATCAGTGGTAAAACAAAAACAAACTAGCAAACAAACACAAAACTTATCTATATCACCTTCACTCTTATTTCTCTAAAACTGCACAAAAAAGATCAATTCCTTCAAGAAGTTCAATAAAAGAAACTGACTGCAAGACTCAAAAGCAAAGAATGCTGTAAAAGGAAGTTGAGAAATCTCTAGTTTTCTAATCTTTCTGATGTTTGCTAATACTTCCTTATTTCATAATGACCTCCTTGTGTACACTCTACCAAATGAAAAATCACATCATTTAAGACACAATGATCAGAAAACAATGAAAACATACACCCTATCAACATATGCTTTGTTTAAGGGTATCCAATTATTTGCAAAGAAGTCTTGAATTTGCATAATCAGCAAAAAAGCATAGAAAATAAAATGTCAATTATTTCCTAATAACCGCTGCTTTATAGCTTTCCTCTGTCATCTCTTCCCTGCCCTCTAAACCAAACCCTTGTTGCTGGAGTCCATCACAAAAGCAAAATATTTGTCTCTGAATGAACTAAGAGAGCAGGTTAGAGCACTGCTCTGATTAACATCGAGTCTGCCAGAGGCCAGGCAGTCTGGCACAGCAAAGCAGCAGCTCCCGTGGTTCAGGCACTGCCCTGGCATCTGCCGTGAGTCAACAACTCTCTCACTGCGTTCTGAAGTCCATTCCAAGAGCAAAACCACAGGCTCAGTCCAAGAGAACCTCAATGCTTACTTATCAAAACACTGATTTTAGAGTTTTTCTTCAAGCAAATGAAGTTGGACCAACTGGTTAATGTGGAGCATTGTGGGGTTTTTGCATCCAACACAACTGGGAGAAAGAAAAAACCCTTTCACATAAAAGGGGAAACTGAGAACACACAAGTCCTATAAAACGTGTTTTAGCTGACCCAACTTTTTGGCCAATGACACAACTTTAACATCATAAAACTGAGCCTTACTGCTCTTTAAGCTGGGAAACAAGACATCTAGTAGGAAGTCAATTATTTTAAGTGTCCATGTGCTATGAATGTAAATAGCAAGTCTAGGTCCTGTAAGTGAGGAGGACTTCAAAGAGTGAGAGGAAAAACTCAATCTGTCTGCTGAGTACTCCAAGTCCACTGAGCATTCAAATCACCTGGTCACTAATCCCTTGTCTTTCCTGACTGTAATGCAGCAGCCTGAAAAGAGAAATCAACTTGATTCCTAGCAAATTTTCACCTGAACGAGCACTTTCCGCAATTTGCCAAAGACTTTCAGATCAGAAAGGCTCCAACAGTGCTAACAGCAAATATTGCATGGCCAGGGAACCATCAGTGAGTCAAGCTCACTGTGCTGAGTAGCTGCACTGTCTGAAACTGAAGAACCATGAACACCATGGTCCTCTCCTCACAGCAGGCAATGGTATGGCCAGGGAAGAGAATTCAAGGTAGTGTTTCCCTCCAAAGAACCTCCAAGGCTCCAGTGGTCTTTGGATCAAAGACTTCCTAAGCCAGGCATGCCTTTATATAGAATTTTATTCACTTTTCCTGCTGCCTTGCCTTTACAGATAAATGCTGCTGACCTGAAGAAAGGAGTTTAGGAGATCATGGGACCAGGCAGAGCTTGTTAGTAGACAGGGCAGATGTCATATGTTTTAGAAGGATGTTGTCCAAAAATTACTCTTGTAGAGATATCAGATAACACTTAATAATATTTTCTTTTGGAAGTCAATGTGGGCTTTCATCAGAGCCCAAGCCCTTATTAAATGGACAAAGCAAATGAGAAAGAGGAAAAGAGATGAGCTATCTGCAGTAATAAGGGCTGAAAGGTAAAATCCCTCTTTGTCACACTGCAAACAGGGGAAGTTGGGGGCCAGCAGGCTGCACATGGAGAAGAGGTGTAGGTGTTACTCTTGGCCAGCAAAGGGCCCACACTGCCAGGAACTCACAGGTCCTGCAGCTGGCTGGGAGCTCCGACCTGGCTGGGAAGGACCTCTTTCCAAGCAGGACAGCAGGCCTGTGGAGAGCATTACTCAGCTGATCAGCAGGAAAACTGCCAATGGAAAGAGAAACTTTCCTTCTCACAGCAAGAAAAGCAAAAAATCTGTGAACTGCTGATGGAAACAGATGGAGATGTTGGCCAAGAAGTGGAAAGGGCTCAGCTGGGAAAACATCCCCCAGGCGAGGAGACACCACAGAGGGTGACGAGGACAGTCTGCCCTACAGAACTAGCTGAGGCCTTTCCTCTGGGAAACTCAACATCTACCAGTGCTGCACATTTTCCTTCCCTTTTTTTGCTTCTGCCTTCGTTTCTTCTCCACTCCCTTCCTTCTTACATGGAAGCAGGAAACACCCCTTCTCCTCCCCCCCAAAAAAGTAAATAAAAATAGAAGACAACTGAGTTGCAACTACCATTCATACAAACAGGCAAAGCAGGGCAGTAAGAAGTGGTTGAAAGCCAGAGAGGTCTCTGAACCTTCTTTGCTATCTATCTTATCCTTTGGAAAGTTATCAGTTCTCTCATATGAACACACTGAAGAACAAGTCATTCATAAAGCTGTGGAAAGTCCTTCAAATACTTGTGGAGATTATGGGACAAGGAATAAATATGTAATTTTTTTTCTTTAATAATGTCAAAGTTATCTTAGAGGAAAACTCCAAATTTAGTCTGTATTCTACCCAAGCCTTTCAAGAATGTTCAAGCTGCCAGCCCACACAAAAGACACACTGGTGTCACACACAGAATGGCAGCTCTACTTAAACAAATGTTTTATTTATCTGATATTTGGCATCACTGGGTACAACCTCGCAAAAGTGATAATGAGCTGGTACTTGGTGATAGGAACATAAGAAATTTAGGCTGGTCAGAAGCTTGGGACCTTTCCTAACTCATCCATTAGGTGGTGCTCCAAGAGAACCAACGGAGAAGGCTTTGCATCTCTTCAGTAGCTCCAGGAGGAGCAGAAATATTCTTAACATGACAGGCTTCAAACTATAGTAGGAAAAGTTGGACCACAGCAGTGCACACGTTCAGGAAACCATTTAACATATGAATTTCCCTTCCTGAGTGTGTAAAGTCTCTGCAAAACACACTGTTTACATTGCTTCTACTTGGCACTTCTATTGCTCATTGGATATTGGATTAGAACTTTTATATTCTTCTCTCATCCTGAACAAGACAAGCAAAAGATTAATAAATACAATTATTGATTGTCCATGGTAACCAAACTAACAAAAACAGCTCATTCAGCAAACTGTCATTTTGCATTCAAAGGATTTGTAAAGCTTTCTTATGGCAGAAGTTTGTAAACATTTTTCAGTCTCTAATTCTGTATAAATGTAAGCAGATCAGGAGTACAAAGCACTATTTATGCTATCAGCCAGCTCCACATTCTTCAAGGTCCCAACAAAACACACTGGGAAATTATAAACACTAAGTCTAATATATAAATAAGGGAATTCAACAATTCACCCAGATAAAATACAGGAGGGGCAATATCTCTTCTCTTTATGCCCACATGAAACATATGAAAACAGTGCAAAAAATATGAACAGCTGACAAAATGCTACATCATATATAGGTCCTGGCCTTGCAACTCAGCCTGTGCAGAACTGATTACTGGATATGGCCAGATGCTGGGCTCAACAACTCCATCTTCAGACACATTTGTAAGGTCAGGGCTTGATTCCTGCTGATTCTTTCAGGTCTTCTGCATCTACCAATGTCAGTGGAAAAACAAGATACTCGACTCACATTCGTGACCTAGTACAAAGAGAGGCTGTAGGAGGCTCAGGAAGATCTCAATATATAGAAATACCTATTGGGCAGGGAATAAAGATGACTGAGACTATCTTCTCAGTGGTATCCAGAGAAAGGAGAAGAGGCAGTGGGCAAGTAAAAAAGCCTTTAGGAGTGTTACTGTAGTTTTACCATAAGAGTGGCCAAACATTGGGAAGGGTTGTCCGGAGAGGTTATTGAGTGTCTGGAAATATTCAAAACCAAGCTGGACAAAGTCTTGAACAACCTGCTGCAGGTGACCTTGCTGTGATCAGGGCAGTTGGACTAGCCTATGTCCAGAGGTCCATTCCAAGCACAGCTGTTCCACAGCCCTGATGTGCAGCCAACAACCTCCTTGCATAGCCAGGCACAGGTGCTCTCAGCCAGTCTTTGCACCTTCCTGGGAGAGGCAGAGGTAAGTGGAGGTGCTCATACCTTTCCTCCTAGGGAAATAGCAGGGTCACCAGCAAAATAGTAATGACAAACACCAGATTTAAGGAATAAACCTGATTTGTGCTTCGAAGGCTGCCTTATGGGAAACAGAGAAAAAGAAGAATCTGACTCAGACTGAACCAGCACTTCCATTCTGGCTGAAACAAGAACATCTGTCCTGCTTGCATCAAGCTTAGACATGAAAAGGTCAGATGGCAGAGATAAAGAGAGCATCATTTTATGAAAAGATCGAAGGTAAAGCCCTGTCCCAAATGAAGGCAGCAGGAGCTCTGCTTGTATCTCAGACATACAAAATTGAAAAGTCCTTCTCAATTGAACTGTCCTGTCCTATGAGGTTGCAGGCATCCACCCCATAGCACCTTCTTCCTGAAATGCTACCTCAAAGTCGTTTGGGTTTTCTTCCCTCCTCTAAGCTGTTTGGGAGGCTCTCTGCAGTGGCAGTCAGGTTCCTCTTTCACTCTGACCGAGTTAACACACGGTCAGAGTCCAACCACTTGTTATGATGCCAACACTGGTTTACAACTTATGTGGGTTTTCTCTCCCTCCTGGTTGCATTTCCAGATGCCACAGAGTAGAGCCAGCATCCCTCAGCCCATCCCACCCTGCTCCAGGCTGAATACACTCGGCCTGTGCGTGGTGCCAAAGGAGAGCTCACGGGTGTCCTGCACTGCCACACTCACATTTCCCAAGAAATAACCCTCACAAATCCTCAGGTGGCTGCATTTATTGAAACCCCTGAAGTCCCTGCAAAATTCTTTCCAAGTGTTTTTTCATTAATCACTGTATTAATTACATCCATCCCAGCTAACCTGTGCTTTCCTCTGCGCTGTGCAAGGGCAGCTCATCTGCACACAGAGTCACCATTGTCAGTGGACAGAGCGTGGGGCTGGAGCCAGGAATTTATGAGGCCTTATCCCCAGCTTGCCAGTGGCCTTCCGTGTGGCCTTGGAAAATAACACTTAACATCTTTGTTTTTTTAGCTGTAAAATGGGAATAATAATCTTTATTCATTCACCTCAAAGAGGCGATGAGAGGATTTTATGCAGTGCTCAGTACTTAAATGTTTCCAAACAAATTTTAGAATAACCAGTCAGGGTTTTAAATGCATGCTCAGCTCATCTCTTGCAACCTCCTCTGCACTTGGTGCTCGTGGTTGCTTTGCTTATTTCCCTGAGTATTCTAGAGCTAGCTGTATTACAGAGCTGTTACAACCAAAATAGGTCTAAGCAGAATAATTCGCACAAACATTGAATTATATTAATCTCAAATATATCCACAGTTGCCAAAATTTGGAACCAATCTTCCTACTACTGAAGTCAAAAAGGCAGAAGCGAGCCAGCTCATCTTTTTCCCATTTGAAGAAAAATGCACTGCATGTACCCTGTTTACTTATTTGCAGTATCCCATCACATCAAAAAAGCCAGTGACTTTGGAATTCAATGTCAAGAAAATGCAGAGAAATGCATTGTGGCTTCTGAAGCCAACACAGATATGAAGCAGCCTTTGCAGAAGACATTTTTCTATCCTAATGATGGAATTGATAAATGAGTGGGCAGCAGCAAGGCACAGATGAAGCCTTCACATCAGTCTGTGGTACATCATTTGTTGGAAGTACTAAGAGAAAAGTGGGAAGTCAGGGAAGGGTTGGCAGTTCCTGCAAAGTCCTGCAAATCTACCCCAGCCTCAGCCCAGCCACACTCTGCCTGCTCCCCAAACACACTACCCAGCCAGAGCCCAAGCCTGCTGCTCTTGGCAGGGCTCAACCTGCCACCCCCTCAAAGTCCTGAGGTGATAACTCACACAAAGTGCTAATTCAGTAAAACCATGTCAGATCTTTTGAATTCGTCCCTGAAGTAATTTCAGCATGGGATCACTATGGAATATCTTCTGTTTTTCCATCTTACCAGGGCAATTAATGCTATTCCTGAAAATACTGAAACTTCTGCATGTACAGTTGCCTGTATTTGAGAATATTAAAAAATAAGTACATTTGAAAGAATGGAGTACCTTCAAGCAAGAACTAGTGAAAGGTTGGTTGCTATGCAACTCAAGTATTGTCCATATTATTCTTATCAACAGATGACATATTGTATAAAATAATATAATCTTCTGAAAAACCCACAATACAGTAGAAGGCTGCTCAGGGGTGGAGAATTGGCAATAGCTGAGAGTGCTGTCATAAACCTGACGTTGATGGCACATACTTCATCAATTACAGAACTATAATGTAATTATTATGATTATTTAAATGGCACCCTTGATAATATATATAAATTGCCTGCAGTGAAGCAAATGAATCTGAAGATATTAGCTCCATGCTTTCAAAAAGAAGTGCTTACTCAAACAAGACTGGGATAACATTTTCATGTTGTGAAGCCAAACATGCTGCTTCATTCATGCACTGCCTTAACTTGTACACGTACCCTACTTACTACTATGTGTTTTGAATATATATTTTCCTAAAAATTGTTAGTGCTCTTGTGTGGGATAGTAAAATACTCAAGGCTTTGTTCTAATTCCTCAAAACAGGTTCAGAAAATAATAACTATACACTTCTTCTTTCTGCTTTCCACAGCTAAATTATCCCTTAATTAAACCTTTAAAGAAAAATCTCCTCACCTTCTACTCCCTGGTACTAGTCCTCTGATGATGAACTTTAAAAACATGAACAGAAAAGGATGTATTCGTATACAGCCACTGCATGCAGGTTCATGCATCATAAAGTAGAGGACCTCTGGAATGATATATTTTATATATACTTTTTACTATTTTTAGAAAGCTATAGATTGTCTTTCATGTAAACAAGAATCAGATGTGGAAAGGCAAGAAAAATTATATTTGGGGAAAGCTTGTGATAGTGGATTATTCCACTGAAACAGCAGGACAACTCAGAAGCTAAACCACTGTCCACTGCAGATTGTGGATGTAGAATCCAGAAGCAGAATATCCACAAGCAGATTACACTGACCTGCAAATGCTACTTCTGTGATGTGGCCAAAGACCCACCAACAAGTGATGGCTTCTGTCCTCCACCCCAACTCTCCTCTCTAAAGAATATGAAACTGGTAACTTTCAAACTATAAATGGACAAAGCTTAGCTCTTCACAAGAAAACAAAGATCCTTAAGATGGAATGATGACTGCTGTAGCCACTTTCTGCCATTGGAAACTGGCAGAAATAACCAGAGCTCACACTGAGGTATATCTATAGGGCTAAAGATGAATAATACTAAACACATAACAGCTACAAAATACCCATGAACTAAGGACTGCAAAGAAGTGACTAGCCCAAGTACTAATTCTGATGGCTTCCACCACTATTGCAACACCAGATTTGTATGAGATAAGTCAATTTGGCATAAGTCAATTTGCAATCAAATTTTTGCCATTACAGCAATCACAAGGATATTTCAACCACTTTGTAATTCAATGTTAGCTACACAATCCCTGAACTTTCAGTCACAAAATGGCAAATATGACCTTTTTTTACTTTTTACTTTAGGACATACATCTGATTAAGCTTATCCAAAGTGCATAACTACATCATCATCATCATCATCATCATCATCACTACAGGAAAAGCAGAGATGGATTGGTGTGTTTAGTTCTTAGATGGGGAAGCTCCAACAGAAAATTTTAACCTGTACCCAGGTAATCAGTGTCCTGCAGAGTCCAGACTAAACTTGAGAACTCCCTCATTTACACCAGGGAGGAAAATTCTCAGCTGGTATTGAGCAGGGTAAGCTGGTGAATGCCAGTGGAGCCTCACCATCTGCACTGGCTCTTTGCTGACACCATTCTAGCAACTTCCATGAACAGACATGGAGTCATCCAGAATCCAAGTTTCTACACGAACATGGAAATCCCAGCAACTCCAGTCACAGGAAGGTGCATTAGACATTAACACTCTGCTCTGAGCAGCTGGGCCTGATGCTGCTGGAGAGCACTAAAATCACATGTCCTTAACCAAAGCAGTTATCAACAGACTTGAAATGTCCTGTTCTTGTTCCCATGGAATCTGATGTTGACTTGGCAGTAACAGGACACAGGTACTGAACAGATCAATACTTTTTAAACCCATTTAACATTTCGTTTCTCTTTACCCAAGGTTTGTCTGCGGAGCAACCCCTTCCACAGAAACTGAGAAAAAGAACACTTGATATAACATGATACAGATTTGATCTGCAGAGCTCTTGCCTTCTGGCCCCTATTCCACAGAATACCCATTTAATTTTAAGCACATGTGTAGTTCCCCTGATAATAAGCACAAGTATAAATAAGTTCTTAGAAAGCCCTCAGCATCTTGCAGAACTGACCTTGTGTTTACTGTTACTTACATATAGTTGAACCAGAACACAGTTGTGTTTTCCTTAGGAACTAAAATGTTCTCTATGTTTTATGGACTATTCCAAACAAATCTGAAAAGAAAGACTGCCAGAGCTAAGCAGTAACTTCAAATGACACAGGGAAAACCCAGAAGAAATTGAAATTATTTGAAATGCAAAGTTTAAATTATAAACAGATATATATAAACATGAAAGTTCTTAATATTCACAGACTAGTAAGGATAATATATATGGATTAAAATACAAAACAAATACATGCCCCCAGTAACTTCACTGTTCATAAAAGAATGAAGTCCATAGATATTGATAGCCTCCATTTAAATTAACCTTTCCTTACCTTGCCGTAGCTCAGCAGGATTATCCTCACCAAGACAACGTTAATGTGAGCACCCAGGGACTCATCATGATAAATTTCATTAACCTGCAAAAGAGTTCAGTGCTTTAACAATGGTAACTATGAAGGCAGTGATACAGCCAGTACCTTTTATGCTCTGTCATTAGGCCAGACACCACTTTGTGATCATATTTAAAACATTAAAAACTCCACTAATGAGAGAGGGAATGGGTTTTTTTCCAAACTCTGCTGTAGTCTCCCAACAGTTCATAATTTAGGGAATCATTTAAAATAAATATATACTCAGAGACTTCAGATTAACAGGTATATAAGTGCCAGCCTAATTGCACTTGGAGGTATCATGGTGCACACACATAATGCAGCTGAGCTGACCCATGTGTACCCACTGGAGCCTGGAGCATGGCAATCCAGGCAAAATCCCAAATGTCTCTCTGCTGAGCAGGACCATGCATAGGGAAGGGGATGAGTGAGCAGAGAGACAGGACCTCTCTCCTGAGAGCCATTCACTGGATCAGCTCAGCTGCACCCTGTAACTCTTCCATCTGGGACCCATCACATCACACTCTGCCAAGAGGATGTGCCTCCCCCAAAAAGCTGGTCAGGCACATGAGCTGGCTTTATTGTGTGTCAAAACTCATCAGTGTTAAACTTTGCAAGTAGAACAAAAGCTACAAAATGCCAGCAAGTTAAAATTGTCTTCTTTTTTTTTTATACCAGAGCTACATAACACTCACATGGGGAAATCACCCCAGGAACACTGAAAAGAAAACTGTAAATATTTAGAGTAGAGAATGAAATGTGGATGAATAACAATTACTTAGGAAACCCTGCTACAGGCAAGCTGGGCAAATATTAACTGTTAACGAGGCTGATTTAAGTATTCAGTGATGAAGACTGCATGAGACTTGGCCAAATGGCAGGGGTTTAGCTTTACAAATTAGAAGAGGCAGATGAGATCCCTGCAAGGCAAGTTCCTTCCCTAAAACCTCCTTCCCTTGGTAAAGGTTGCACCAAACTGAACTGTTTTGCCTAGATTTCATTTATTCCTGCAAACTAGATTCATTACTTCAATCTAATAAATAACTTTCAGGGAACCTTTCATTTGAAACATGGTAAATAATGTCCTGCTACTTCAATCAGCCCCAGTTTTAATGGCCCATATTTTATCTCTTCAAAAACCATTAAAATTAAATACATCAGTGTAGGTTTTGCTAAGCAATCCCCACTGACATTTTAAAGTGAATTTTAATTTGTTTCATCAGTATTTTTTGACAGAAGAGCCTTATTTTATGCCTGGTAGACATCCAAGTTTTCAACAGTCCTGAGTGTCCTGCTGAACCACAGCTCCAGGAGGAGGCTCACACCCCAGGGCACCTGGGGAACATTCTGGGGGATGCCTGGGATGCAGGCTCCTTACTGGTTGATGAGCAAGCAGATCCTTGGATTAAGATGGTGGATGAGCCCATGGCTATGAGTGGCTTCAGGGGCTTCTGTTTTCCTTGAGGGGTAGAAAGAGCTGATTATGTTCAAATCTGCTTTGTAAACAACCCCTCTAGAAATCAGATCATCTCTTTGCATGTTTAAATAAAACTTTAGAAGACTAACTTTATATTCTGAAATTTTAAAAATGCTCTTTTTTTTTTTTTACTTTGAGGACCATTGCTCAACACAGGTTATAAAGAGGTAAGACATAAACACGTTTTGCTTTACAAAAAATTCTTTCACCCAGGAAAAAGACCCTTGAATGCTTTCAAGGGAGGTAGAGATATTAATTTGCCTCCTTCTTTGTGTGGTGAGAAGAGAGTACTCACATCAAGGATATGAGGTTGAAATAAGCTGCAAATTACCTGTATATGAAATGAGTATTAAACAAAAACTGCTGTGTATAGAGGACAGTAAACACAGCATGTAAATAAGTATTTAATTAGTTCACAAAGCATAATCCAAATTGGTGCACACCACTCTCTCATTAACTTCCAGAATTTAACCTAAGCCTCTTTTGACAATCGTTGAGTAACCGAACAACTGTATCGCTGTTGTGTGCCAAAGGGAAACTTGGCTTGAAAACATTGATGGAACAGAATTAAAATACTGTTTGACTATTCATGCAAATGACATCTAACAAACAAACTGTGAATGAACAGAAAAGCACAAGCACTGTAAAAAGCTGCTTGGTTCTCTTGGGATCCTGGATTTTCTGCAAGACAGCCGGCCAATTCAAAGCTCTGGGTCTTGGTTTCATTAATAAGGATGAGTCCAAGCTCTCCTCACCCAGCATCTTCCTCTGACCTAAACTGTGGTTTACTAGGAGTGTCTCACTGCACATTAATAATATGCTGAAATAGATGCTTTTCCTTTTTTTCAGCACAGTCTAAATCACACCTATTTGTTTCAGGAAGCTGCTAGAGATATGAGATCCAAGCTAATGTTGTGCTCTCAAAGGTTCATGAAAATGCACACACTGAAAGGGCCAACACAATCCCAAGCTCAGATTCTCCACATTTCCACCTCTTATTTCAACAGGAAAGCAGAGTCAAGCTAATGCAGCTCAATGTATAGGGCAGAAGATGACCAACCAGTGCAATCAGAAACCTCCAGGCTTGAGAGCAACTCACAACTTTGAAACTTAGTGTTTGAAAGCATAGATAGCCAGACAATAGAGATACATGTTCAGATGTCTGTGCAATAAATACACACAGCTCTGGAAAAGACTGCAAGTACTTTTCCAGCACTGCATCTTCATGTACTTCAGCAGGACATCCTGGTTCATATCAACAGAAGAAAAGCCAGAGTCAATCTCCTGTTGTTCTTAGATCAGTAAGTCTAAAATTAAGTTGCTGCATAGGAGAAAAAAAGTACACAGAGACCATCCCATAATCACAGCTCCTGAACTGAAGGCAGTGAATGAATTAAATCTTGTTAGATGTCCTACAGTGATTCAGCATTTACAGAGGGGGATGAAGAAGGCTGGGTAAATCTCAAAGAATTCAAAGCACAGTGAAACACTGTAAAGACACTTTCATCAAGCTATTGTAGTTTGCTAACTATTTTGGGATATCTTTGGTTTCTTTTTCTGGGATATTTCAAAGGAAAACATACATTTCTATTTAAAGTTTCTGTGTAGAAATCAGGCTAGCACAGATTGGTGCTACATAAGAAAAACAAAGACTTTATTTATTTTTTTTTCATCTGTCCCTCTCTGCTAATTTTATAATTCTTCTGCCTTGAGCAAGTTTCAAGTGAGCACAGTAAGCACATAGAATACATCAAAAAGCTAAAGGCAAGCCAAGCGCCAGTGAGGTGCCTCGTGCTTTGTAAAAGAAGCACTGGAAAGTTTTGATTACTGAGCAAAGCACGGCCTGATCCTAAAAGGGAATTTTGAAAGCTCCTGTAACACATATAGTAATCAACAGCCTGCAGTTCTGCTAGTCTTGGTGCAGAGCAGGTTACCTGCTGATAGAGCTGGCAAGATTTTTAGGCAAAGTCAGGTGGTTCCCTGTAGCCCTAATTAAACCAATGCACCATAGGAGAATAATCTGCGTATTTTGGCAAATCATCAGCAAACTCGTTCATGCAGTTTGAAGGAGTCCCCAGCCTTGCAGAGTTTGTTAGTATCTGCTATGCAAAAGGCAGATCATTTCATCACAACACAACTCCTGAACCATAAACCATCAGGCTCGTCCCGAGGCAGCTCCATGGATTGCTCCTCACGCCTGGGTGAGCGCCGCTGCCCCGGGCTCCTGAGCACACACCCCTGATGGACATTTCATAGCTTCAGCCTTGGGCTACATCAGTGTCAAACGGCTCTGACCCAGCACCAGAGGCCATCAGAGGCACATCTGACCATTTGGAGAGGGCACAAACCAAGAGTCATCTGGTTTTGCAGCCACCACAGTTTGCTGATCCATCCAAGCTGATTAGCCCACTCTTTGATCACCCTGCATCCTTACACAACTACTGCTGCAGAAACTACTGATGGCTACGTGCTCCCAGGCAGAGCTGGGACCATGTGTGGATCTCTGCCAGAGCAATCCTGGAGAAGCTGGAGAGCATCAGCTCCTTCCCTGTGGGATGGCAGAGCTCCTGGCAAGACATTGTCAGAGCCCAGCCCGAGATGCAGCTCATTCATCAGATCATAATTATCTGCAGCAAAGCCTCAGTGCCTGGTGGGCATCCAGTGATTGTCTATTTCTGTAAGAAACGTCTGGTTTGAATTACAGGATAGGAACCAGAAATGTCATGGTGGATACTGAGCACAAACTTCTGTAATCTGACCCTCCCAAAAGCGTTTCCCTCTCACTTTATTTTTCCGTGGTCCCACTTCAAACACCACTGTGCTCTTTGATTTTCATCACCTTCTTTATGCTTTTGAAGATCCCAAATGAGCATTTCTGACATTCCCAAAGTTTTATCTTAATCCCACAGGAATAACATTACATCAATTCCTCTGGTGGATGTACTGTTGGTCACACAGAAAGTCATACAGCAAAATCAAGGGCTCCTAGTCCCCCTTTCTAGTCCTTACAAGGCATTTCCTCATTTCCTCAGAGAGGAACTCTCTTTTTTTCCTGAAATCTTTATTGAGCATCACAAGGAAAAAAGAAGAATGAAAGTGCACAACACACATGAAACTTAAAGGTCAAACTGTGATCCCACATTTGGAAAACATCTATCATTCTGCTCAAAACCACATACACCAGGCAGTTTTAGAAGAGCTTGGCAATGTACATTTCGAAACAGAGATAAGAATCTCTCATTTTCTATGCAAATATGAGTCTGAGTCCTGATTTACCTTCCCTGGTGTCAGAGTCAGTAGGTGTTACCAAGTCCAAGTTAGCTGCTTCTGATCAAAATGAAAAACATTCCCTAGCAGATGTGTTGGCAAGGCACTAGGTAGCTTCATGTTACGGGCCTCTATCTCATCTTTGACTGTAACATTGGCTTTAGAAAGGTCATAGACTTTGTTTTCTGACTTCATGACTAATTTATTTTTCTTAGTTCCTCCCGCAGGCTCTTGGAACTTCTCATTCCTGTTCATAAACCACTGCTGTGAGAAGTTCCTCTAAACACTGTAAATTACCTTTGCACCATCAGACTCAGTATTTTTCTGAATTACTGTCTCAAGATCATGTTAATAAAATCAACTATAGCATCATAAAATAATTATGCAGACTGATTTATCACTTTACTACAAGGGACAGGGATGTGATGTCAAAGTAATAAATATGGTGGCCTCTTCAAATCTGAGTGGCTTGGTAAAGAAAAGCACCTAGAATTTGAAAGCTGATCCTAATTATCCACACTCCATCACACAAACCACACTGTCACAACTCAGAAGTCCCTGGCTGAAACCTTTGTGACTAAAGCTCATGTTGGTATTTGGAGTAAAGGAAAAAAATCTATCTTTTAACAGTACCTACCCTCTACCTTAAGGACGGTACCAAAACCTGTGTGATAGGGCAGCAAGGCTCATTCCAGGCACCAATAATGAGCAATGCTCACCTAATTGACACTGGGAATTAAATCCCTGTGAAAATGAGCACAACCTGTAAGAGCTCTGAGAGGGTCTTTCCTGCAGGAACCCCTGAATGCCCAAGCACAACTACAGCTTCCACTGTAGGGTGGCAATCAAGATAATGAACAAAAAAATCTCATGTAGGCCTCTTCAGACACTGTTCACACCAGTCACAGCTACTGGTTTATAATGAACAGTCAAAATGTGGAGTTAACTCACATACATATATTTAAACTTTCAAACAAGCTGTAATTCAGCTATGGACAGCTGAAGTCCCTCAGATGAATACAGCTGGACTTCCATTTGTTATTTGTGGAACTTCTTAGAGTTAGTTCAAATTTAAAGTGCTCATATTAAAATAAACTGATTTTAAATAATGAGCATTGGAGCTTATGAATTATTTAATTTCCACAAATCCAGTCGAATTCTACATTATTGAACTATCCTTGCTGCCTAAAAGAAATGCTTTTCAGTTTAAAAAGCATGATTCTGAAGACAGGGAGCACCATTATTTCAATGTATTCAATCATCACTTTCTTTTTAGCAGCTTGAATTAGACATGCTTTCAGGTTTTTATCCAACTGTCAGTTAGAAACTGATGGCATTTCTGCCCTTTCCTCTCATTAGGAACTTGCTGTTCTGTACCTGCAAATCTTCATCCCTCATCAGCCAGAGATACGAGAGCAGAAATCTCATCTATAATAGTAGTATCATGTACATCCTATTAAAGAGGACAGATAACACATTCAGCAGCGCCTCAGGGCCACAATTTCAAAGACATGTGTAGTGCTGAAAGATGCAGGTGAAAGACTCCAGGGACTTTCCAAAGCCCCCAGCTGCATAACTCTCATTGATTTCAGTTATTCAAATGAAAAGTTGTTTAATGTATTTGTTCTGGAGTTGAAGTTTCACTGGAAGGCTGGGGGATACATAATCCCATGAGCTAATTTTTAATACTGATTCTCACTGATTTCAAAGGCAGGTAAATTACTAAATACTCAGATAAACCTAGCCCAGAGTGAGGCATAATTCTTATTTAGGGTCTATCTCCCTTTGAAATAACAGCAATAAGCACTTAGCTACTTTGAGGAGATGGGCTTTAGTATCACAAATATTTTGGCCATATATCTATTACATAGATATATCTATAAATATCAATTACATAGAATATATATAAATATTTTAACAACAGCCTTTTTCCAGTAAAGGAATCAAAAAGTATTTAAAGATTTTAACCCCTGAAAATTGCTTAATCCTGGAAACTACTTTTAAGAGGGTTATGAAACAGTGAATTTCAGCACCAGGACTGGGTACCACCAACACCCATTTCAGAATCAATGAACCCTTTAGGTTGGAAAAGCTCTTTAAGATCATTAAGTCCAACCATCAAACCCAGCACTGCAAAGGACACCACTAAACAACATCCCCAAGCACCACATCCAAACATCTTCTAAACGTCTCCAGGGATGGTGACTCCACCACTCCATCACCCTGTTCCAATGCTTGACAACCACGGAGAGATTTTTCCAAATATTCAATCTAAACATCTCCTGGAGCAACTTGAGACCATGTCCAGATCCCACTGGAGAGCCTTCCAGGCCTCCAGCAGATCAACACTCCCATCTACCTCGGTGTTCCTTGCACATGAACTGAGGATTCACTCAATTCCCTAATCCAGATCACTGATATTGAACACTGCTGGACCTGGGGAATACCACTTTGGACTGGCCACCAGCTGGATTTGGTTCCATTTACCGCCACCCTTTGGATTTGACCACCCAGCCAGTTTTTTATCCTCTGATCAGTGCACCTATCCAAGCCATTCAGCTCAGTGACACACATTCAGTGCCCTTTTCCTCCTCCCAGAGCATCCTGCAGTGAAAACCTTTTATTTCCCAAGCAACAAGGTAATTCTACAACACCCCTTCTAGCCTTGCACTTTTCTAGTATTTCCCAAACAATTGTACATGCAGATACAATTACTGAGGGGTTGAGATGCTTTCTTGCTGAAAATTGAATTACCTTCTATCTTCTTGAGCAACTACAGAACTACAAGATTCCACCCAAATATCTCTCCTCTGTGGAAATGCTCCTGCATGCTATAAATACAAAGTTAATTTGTGCAATGTGTGGGCTCACGCTTGGAAATGCAGAGGACTGTGCAGGCCAATATCCTTCCCAGGAAAAAACACAGAATGACGCGCAAATGAAAATGGTGCAAGAGAGAGGCAGCCGCTTGTTGTTGTCTCTAAAGCAAAAACAATGGCATATTTTCCAAAGGTGACTGAATATCCCAATGGTGCTGAGCAGAGAAAAGAGAGGAGGTCAAGAGAAACCAGAGTTTTGTCAGAGGAAGTGACTGGAGGATGAAAAAGGGGAGGCATGAGGCCGAGCTCACTGCAGTGGAACGGCTGGCGCACAGTCAGACGATACGTGGCTGCAGCCCAACGTGTTAAAAATCCTCTGGCATCCATCACCATTTGTTTGGGAGTGACTTCATTTCCAAACTTTGGGATAAATATTAGCACAGCTATTCAAGATAGCCAGGACACCCAGCCCCTGTTTTTTCTCACTTCATGGCTTTTAGGTGTGGACTGTAACACATCACTTAAGCTGCACAAAACAGATTTTACTGAATTTACAGTCATTGCACTGGGCTTGGAAAAAAAAAAATATATTGTTTTGATTGGGTTGGTGGTAGGGTTCCACCCAAGAACCCTGGGAAAAGTTAGTTAAGGACAACTGCTCACGCCATCACACACAAAGAGATCAAGCACAGTGGGAGAAGCAGCCATGCTGGGAGTTGCTTCTGGGAAAGTAATGTCTTGCCCCAGGAGGGACAATTCACCTAAGATTTATTTCATTTTTGGAACCTCAGAAATTCAACTATTTGATCACCTGTTTTATCTCCAGTAAATTCCTTCACTATTATCTTATTTTGTTACCATGCATTCTTGATTTTATGCTTACTACCTCGTTACCATACAAAGCTAATTGATTCCATGCCTTGTTACAACAGGAAGCTAATTGATTACATCCTAAATCCAGCAGGGTACACACAATCTGATGGTTATGAGAGGATCTCCAATTAGATTTAAAAATACAGCTGGAATTGTTTGTAGATGTCTTCTTTTTCAGTGACCTTGGACCTACACATCTCATCAGTGACACACTGCATGCATGTGACCCCTAACAGCCAGGGACCCCAAGGCCTTTTATAGTGGGCTCATTTTCTAAACAAAATGGTTTAGAGGTAGAAGAGAAAGCAATGGGGGAGTCACTGTGAATCTCAGGAAAGGAGACCAAAGCCATATTCCACACAGAATTCCACCTTGCACCCATCCAGCAATGAGG
This sequence comes from Urocynchramus pylzowi, assembly GCA_013397555.1. Lineage (NCBI taxonomy): Eukaryota > Metazoa > Chordata > Aves > Passeriformes > Fringillidae > Urocynchramus > Urocynchramus pylzowi. The sequence continues at coordinate 663,432 of VZRH01004533.1, forward strand.
GCAACAGCTGGAGCTGCCCTGCTGAGGGGAAGGAGAGGTTCTACATTGTGTTGTCCTTGGCACAATCCAGGTCTCCAGCACCATCATCTGCTGTAATAAACCCCTCCTGCCTCTCTGTGCTGGAGCTGGAAACAGGACTGGTTACCATCACCACCCCTCTGCTGAAATACAGACTCTAGAAACCAGCTGAGTTTTGAAGGAAAGAACAGGACAACACTGATGACTGCCAGCCACTGTCCAGAGCCTTTCAAGAGGCTTTGGGGATTTCAAGCCACTCCTCAAATTTGGGCACAAGGCATGGGACACATCCTCAGTCCTCAAAAGACATGTTTCTACCTCAGAGCTCTCAACAGAACAATTGCTGCCTATGCCAAGAGCTGCTGTGCCCTGTGGGGATGGTTACACAGGCTGCACTTTCTAAACCACTTGCAGAGACAGGCTGCTGAAGAGTTGTTATTTCTTGCAATTTGTGTCTTGGTTTGGTTTACTAAAATTAGGAAAAAGTATATTCCAGAGCTGGAACATTTATGGCTTCTTTACCATTACTGTATATTTTAATTCTTAAAAATAGATTTAAGTGACATGATAAGTAAAGAGTCCTGTTTAATCTATTTTGGCCTGTTTGCCACATTCCTGGTTTGGCCTGTTTGACTTGTTAATTTAGAGATGCATAAAACCATCTGTTTCACTGTAGACTTTGTTTTAAGCCTCAGAGGAAACAAACCACACAAATAAATTAAATTCACTATGTCATTTCTGTTAGAATATATGCATTTACAGCCATCAGAGCAGACACCAAGTACCCATAACTCTAATGTCAGGGCAGGTTTTTAACTATTTACAATGCTGTTATGAAAAGTCATAACTAAATTTATATCACACAAGGGATTTTCTTAAATTGTATTCCACCTCTCATTTAAAATGAAAAACAGTGATATTCTGCACATTGCTAAAAGAACGTAATAAAAAAAGAAAAAAAACAAGCTTCATAATTAAAAAAATATATCTTGGAAAAACTACATCCCAGACAAATCTACCTAATAGCCTGGATTTCTGCCTCTGTGGTTTGCAAAGTGAAAGGACTCATCTACAGGCTCATCCTCTTGACACGACTGTAAACTTCAGCAGTCAGACTCCATTTGTCAAAAACAGAGCAGACCTACAATTTTTTTACTCAACACTATTTTACTAAGAATACACATTCACTGAGGCCAAAGCTTTTTCAGAAGTGTATTTTATTGAGAAAAGATTCCTGTTCCAGATGAGAAGGAGAAGGAAGAAAGTAATTCCCAAATGAGTTGCCTATGAGGGGGGCTACCACTTACTTTTATTTCTTTAGCAGAAGAAATATATTTTGATTTTGTTTTGTACTAGGGATGGTTTTTCAAGTCTCCATTCTTTTCCAAAAAGTAGTATTCTTGCTTACTGTCTTGGGTACTAGAGGGCTGCTGCATTGATACTTAGAAATAAAAAGTGATTCTTTCAAACATAATATTCCCTAGTGTCTCCTTTCATCACTCCTACACTATATAGTCCATTACACAGACTATGGTTCTGAAGATTAAATATTTAACTAAGGAAACCTAAAGATGTCAGTCAGGGAGTAAATACTAAATCAGTTTAAGAAAGCTCAGTGTTACACTGCATAACATTTTGCTGCAGTGTGAACAAGGAGCAGGGAGGTGGCCCAGGACCTAAAGTGGCTGTTGAGAAATCAAAGAATTTAGCAGAGTAGTTTTAAAAATGTAAAAGCCAGTTGTAATTTCTGTTAGAACCTTATTTGAAGACAGTTCTCCAAACCGTGTTCCTCAGCAGGAAGCTTAGGTTAAGGGAATGTACAGCTGAAACATAATGACTTCCAAAAACCTGAGCCCCTGACCTTGTGTCCCACCCACCAAAGCACATAAGAAAGACTTTGAACATTTTAACAGTCCCACACTCAGCTTCTGTCTTGGCTCTTTTTTTTTTTTTTTTTTTTTTTTTTTTTTTTTTTTTTTTTTTTGCTTTTCCCCTATTGAATTTTCTGAAAGTGGCCTGGATTTCCCTCCTAGAGTTATTTTATCTCCTGCCACGAGCAAAATCTGTTACGTCTTATTCAAATGGCTTACCCAACCTACATTCCCAGCCCTTTCAGAGCCTTCCCACAGGGCAGCGAGCAGGGCTGTACTCACAATGTTCATCAAGGTCAGCAGGTACTTCTGAACATGTTCTTTCCCATGGAACTGAACAACTGAGTCATCAACCCCCAGGAGGACTTCGATGTTGTAGTCATCCTCTGCGGCGTGCCTTCGGCGGCGCTGCCTCCACCTCTGCACCTGCTCCTCAGCCAGGCCCAGCGCGCTGCCCAGGTGGTCCAAGGCAGTGAGGTTGGAGCCTGGGATCAAACACACACAAGAGTTACCAGCCAGGAGAGGTTCAGGTTTCAGCTCAGATGAATTTGAAGTAGCATTTGTTATGTTCTGAGTGTTGCATAACAGCATTAGTTTCAGGAAATGTCAATTAAAAACTACCTAAATGAGAGAGAAACATGACCCAAAATGTTTTTATTTTGCAAAGTAAAAGCAATACTTTCTACAAAGTAATACTGCACAATAAATACAGGCCCCAAAGAGCAGCAGGTCTTACCAATGTCTTGATGAGAAGAACGGAGCTGTTTGCAGTAAAATACTTGTTGCTTAAAAGTACTTCTAACAGAAATACACTGTGCAGGGATTCTGTGCTACCCAGGGTAGCCTCTATTTAGAACAATTAAAGATAGACACATACTTCAAAATCTGATTTAACTGTCTACAGACTCCTATTTCAAGGTAAGTGCAGTTGCCAGTACAGCCTTTTGCCATCCACTCAGATACCATCAAACCAGTCCCCCCAGCCTCAACCCTTTAGCTCCTTCCTACTTACACACATGCAATTCAGCAGTAGTGACATGGATCCTATTTATCATTACAGCTCAGCACCACGTTTCAGATACGAGATTAATAAATTTATAGCTACATCCACAATTTTTTTAACAGCTTTTCATCCTTCATTCCAAATTTTTCATGTCACTTTGCATTACTGCATGTCAAAGACCAGCCCAACAGGCACAACAGTTGTCTCCTTCATTACTAATCATTTCTAACAGTTCCTATGATATGAAAAGCATGTTCCCTGACAGGATGGACATGCTTAATGTGGTACTTACCTACTAAAAATTAACATGAAAATATGAAATCTTGACATTTCATCCTACAGAATAACAATGGTTAGCATTCATATCATTATTACCATTTGCATTACAAGAGACTGGAATCACCACCGAGAATCTCTTAATTTTAGGAAATGTCAGGAAAGACTCAGAGAGGTCAGCAAAAGTGCAGAGAGGGCTGTGGGTTGAGTAAAGGTCCCAATGCTTCATTCACAGAAATATAAGGGCTTCCACAGGGAGGAAGCCATCACCTTCAAACTAGAAATGAGAAACAGCTCTTGGAAATGTAACAAAAGTGGATTCTCCATTTCCATTTATTGAAGTTTTTACATCAAAAGTGGCTGCTTGGGAAGGGAATGAGTCACCAGATCACTGGGCTCATTACAAGAACATCTGTGCTCTTGCCTGAACTTTTCTGCCTCAGGCTGCTGTGTCAGCAGGTCCTGGGCAATGTGCAGCCTGAGCAGAGTCCCCTCAACTCCCCACTGAGGTGACAACAACACACCGACCTGCACAGCCTCTGGCTGCCAGGAGGGACACACAGCAGGCATCCCCAATCCGCCTGGAGCACGCAAGTTACCAGCCAGCAGAGGCTGTGCCTTGAACAGAAACTGGTCTCTGTTCTCCTTGAAGAGACCTCCAGGCAAAGGATAGCCTCTGAAAGACACAGCTTCCTGCCAGTTTCCAGCAAGCTTCAAGGACATGCTTGTCCTGAGATCCACAGCCACAGGGATCTCCTCTGCACTGCACTGGCAGAGCTCCCCTTGCTCAGTGGACAGAGAGAAGGTCCCACGTGGTGGTCTAACACCCCCATGGAGCCCCAGTGTCCTCCTCCCCAAACAGCAGAGTTTAATGTAGCTAACAAGCACAACCACTAGATCCTCACTGCCAGCCTCAGGCCTCCCAGCAGCTTTTGCTCCTGGGGCCACAAGCTTTTAAAATTATTCTGGTCAGAATCCATAATACAGCACGAGAATTCGTTCCTCGGGCAGAGCCCAGCTGTCACTCCCAGGTGTACCATGGAGGGCCAAAGAGCCTGGCCTGGCAGCACTGGAGGCAGCTCTTCATCAGGCTCCAGCCCTGCCAAGCAGCCAGCTCCAGCCCTGCCTTGTGGATTACTCCACCAGGAAAATTTCAGTGGTAAAATTTCCTTGCTAATGCTCAGAAGTAATGACCAAGCCATCACAGTGGAGACTCGCTATGGGATCATGGGGCAATCATATATTCATGATCTATAAGACAAGTCACAGTTACTGTAAAATATGACCATAAATCTTAAAAGCTCTGTAGAAATATAAGCCTAGGCTGGCAGGGGCTGCAGGTCATGTCTTCTCTCTGCTGTGCATAAAAAGCTAAAGCAATCAGCAGCAAGGCAAAGCTATCAGAGCTGCTACTGCAGAACAACAGTGCTGGGCAGGGGAAGAGCCTGAGCTGTGCACTGAGGTTGTGGACAGCAAGCTCTGCTGGCTGGGGGTCTGTTATTTGGGTGGGTGATTGGCTGTCAAAGTATCTTGAGCTTTTGTGCTTTCATTTCTCTCCCTTATGTGTCAAACTAACTCCTGACACAGTACCTTTATTCCTGCTGTGAGTAAATCAGCCAGAGGCAAAATGTGATCCTACCATCCTGCAGTGAAAACTGCCTGTCCTCCCTCTTTGCTGCTCACTTCATCACTGTCACACTGTAGTCCCTACAGTCCTGCCAACTCCTGAGAAAAGTTGTCAGGAGGTTCCCTGGAAGTCATCTCACTCCCACTAGGTGCCAACCAACCACTTTAAAGTTTCTTGGGAGCATAAAAATTCCACACATACACAATTACCTTCACCCCTCAGCTGTTCCCCTCAGGACAACAAGCCCAGGGTTGGGCACTGGTACCTCTGAGGCACCAACCCCTTGTGCTTCCCAGCAGAGGGAAAGCCACACTGGCTCCAGCTGGTGCTGGAACCATCCCAAGACCAGAAACACAGCTCAAAACATTCACAACAGTAGCTGCAAAGATTTCTGGTTCATATCCCAACTTCCCACCCAGTGCTCTTTCCCAGAGGCTGTCCCTGGGCAGGCAGGGATGCCTCCACACATGCCTGACCACAAACCCCACAGAGTCCTCCTCCAGTGCTGCTCTGCCTTGCAGGCTCTTCGATGATGAATTGCTGCATTTGCTGGACCATGCAATGTTATTCCCATGTTGGATTTGCTCCTAAATGACAGTTACATCCAAGTGAAATTAATACCCATATCTTAGCAAAGAGGAAGAGAAACAAAGTTCCATATGTAGTAAATGAAATATTTGTGGTGTTTTGGCATCTCAACTTTCCTCAGTTAACGTCAGCAACTTTGCTGTATCATTGTACTGCTAACAATATGCTAGAAAAGCTCAAGAGAAAGCACAAAGAACTAAATAAGACACCAAATTCGTCCTTCACATTTTCCACATTACATTCTTTCTGATCACCCCTGCACTTTGCACAGTAACATCACAAAAGTAATCTCAAACTGCACTGTTTTACTAAATCATCCCAAGACCTCTCCCTCAGATGTCAATTTTCAGCAACTTCTGCCAAATCAACCACTAATCATTGGTGCCAACTTTGTTTTCCATCTCCCAAGAGCAGACACTTGGCATTTGCAGAGCCTCACACCAGCCTGTGTTGAAACCCTCTTGCTCCTGCTAAGAAAAACTGACATTTGTGAAAATTAACCACTCACAGACAAGCTTCTATTTCTCTCTTTTGCTGCTCATTCAGAATAAATCAAATTACAGCAGCACTCTAATGGTTCAACGAAAAATCCCTCAAATGCTCTCTTTTTTTCCAAAGCCAGCTAAAAACCTCAGTGATGTTTCAGTAATTTTCTCCTACCACTGTAGACCATCTTCCAGAAAAGGAATAAAAAGTGCCCAAGTTGTCAAATAGTATTGCCTTTGCACATCTTCAGAAGAATTCTCCATCTGCAACAGTTTGGGCTGACACCACCTTACTTTCTGGGAATTTTTGCCTTGCTTATGAATGTTTGATATCACGTTCTTTATGGAAACTCAATTTCATGACATCTCCTGATTCTGCCTCACCCATCATGGCAGGCAAAGCTCAAACAGATGCTCTGAGTTACTGAAGCATGAACACACTGCCTGCCATAAAAACTCCCTCTCCCTGTGTTTTCTGTCACTCCCTTTAGGACATCCACCAAATCCACAGTTGCTGGCTCATGATCTTGTTTTGTTTTTTTCATGACCGCTTTCAAAAAGACTCAGGAAAATACAGCTGCACCTACAGTCCTTATGAAACAACTGGACTTTACCAGCCTTAGGGTTCCCCAACCTCACTGCAGCATTATTGTCCTAATAAAGCAGTTTCTAATATTTTATCTCCTCTTTCTGATAGGGAGAAAGGAACTTTCTGGCAAGCCCAGAGTACAGGCCAGGATGAGCAGCTGGGAGACTGAACTGTGTGTCATGTTCACAGCCATCATCTGCAGCTTGTCAGCACAGCAACGAGCTGGAATTTCATTTCAAACCTGAGTGTGCAGCATTCAGACCAGGCAGCCACCATTGAAATGCAGCTGGTTTGCTTTTGTGGACACTTCATCTGTCAGCGTGGGAGCAGACGAACGCCTGAGCCGACTGCTGAGCACCTTCTCTGCAGCCACATGAGGATCAGCACTGCTGATCTGCTGCTTTGCCACTCATCTCCATTCCTGAGACACATTGCTGATGGAACTCCCAGCTTCCCATTCCTTGCTGCAAACCAGCAGCTTTTGTGTTGTTGTTTTCATGTTTTTCACCCCCTTGACTCAGACTCAGCACCTTGTGAAGCACAGCTGGAGCCCACTCTGCTGTGGTGGCAAATACATCTGTGACAGCACAGGAGCCCAGGGCACCAAGCCCTGCTCAGCTGCACCACAGCTGGTGGCAGTGCCACTCCAAGCCTGGGACTACAATCCCAGCCCAGGCATCAGCCCATCCATCCCTCAGTGCTGCAAATGCAGGAGGAACAGGCTGTGTGGTAGGGAAGCAGAAGCAGCCAGGGTGGACTAGCTTTAGCTCTCAGCTTCCCACTGCTCAAGTACATCTGCACCTCTGGAAAAGCACCAAACCCTGCTGACAGCTTGACACAAAACTGCTCTTTTGGGAACTGCACCTTCAATCATGAGCCATCTTTCTGCAGTGCTCCCTGCAACTTGGATCCTGTGGGCTTCTCTTGTGTCAGTCCTCTGTGATCAACTGACTCCCTAATTAGCCTCCAATTAGCCTGTTCATTCTCATTTGTCTTCCATGGTAAATTGAAGCCCAGCCCATGGAGGTTGGAGTCAACAATGAACAGTCATCAGCCTTGGATTTTATCCCCTAGTGATTTATTCTCCCATTTTTAAGTTCCTCCATTTGGGGTTTTGTTTTTCATTACAGTTGCACACAACCATGTTGTGTTATGTTCATTTCTTAATCAATAGTTCCTCTGATTTTTAATTTCTTTAAAAACTTATTTCTGATGGTTTTACAGCCATGCTCACCTTCCTCTGCTCTCTGCTTTGTTTTCCAAATGTCCTCTACTTGTCTTTCTTCTTGCCCCTAACCATCCTGCTCAGCTACATTGGTGTTTCATAATTTATAAATCCCTTTCCCATACTGCAGTCTGAATTTGGACCCTTCTGCTATAGATCACTCATAAGAAAACTGGGTAAAGCCAGCAGGGAATTAAAATGGGAGAGAGATTCTGTGAGGTGAAAGCAAATTGAAAACAGCCTAAACAAGAGGAAATCCACGGAGTGCACTTGGTACATGATACCAAGTCAGCCCCGTTTAAAAGGCATCTCCAGGAGGACACTGCTTCAACAAAATTTTAACTTGGAGCTCAGTTTTCATGGGATTTTTGGGATTTCTTGAATCACAGGTTAACAATGGCTGCTACTTGGTGAATCCTTAACCAACAGCAATCACTGCAGCAAAATTCTCTTGAGGAGTGGGATCAAATTCCTCCTCTCACACATTTTTACATAAACCAAAAGTAAGACCACACTAGTAAACTAAAGACTGGGTATGCACCAGGCATCCTCTCCAACTTTACAAATCAACCTGCCCTGATGTGCAAAGAAGCAGCCATTTAAAAGGAAGGTCTTAGGCTGTGTGCTTTGCTGACCATATGATCTCATTACAAGCTCCCTGCCTCTGAGTTATGGTAATGCTGTTTCTGGTCAAATCACATTTTAACACAGAGCCTGCTCCACCTTTCATCTGGCATGGGGGAGTTTGCCACAGCTGTTGGGGTAAGTTGGGCTGGGCTCTCCAAAAATAGGTCTCAGATTCCATCTGCATGAAGGCCAGCAGATAGAGCAGCTGAATTCCTGCTGGAATGATCTGGTCCTGCACTTGAAACCAGGAGTTTCAAGTATTTAACAGTATTTCATGTAGACAGAATTTGTTGTAAACTCCTTGAGGTAGAACTACTGTCCCCCATTTGCAGAATGAATGCACATTATTGCAAACACACAGGTACAAGCAATGTTCCTTTTTTTTTCTTGTCACCTTTGCAACAGCACCGTGACTTTGAAATTTGGGACATGCTCAAGTGCCTGCCTGAATCATAAAATCACAAAATTGTTTGGGTTGGAAGGGACCTTAAAGCTCATCCCACTCCAGCCCCCTGGCCCTAGGCAGGGACACATTCCACTATCCCAGGTTGCTCCAAGCCCTGTCCAGTCTGGCCTTGGACACTTCCAGGGATGGGGCAGCCACAGCTGCTCTGGGTACCCTGTGCCAGGACCTCACCACCCTCACAGGGAAGAATTTTTTTCTTAATATGCAATCTAAACCTAGATCAGAGAATCAGGATTATAAAGAAAAACAAAGATGAACCTACCAAAGTTTAAAAAAAAAAAAAAAAAAAAGTAAAAAAAAAAAGTATTTCCAAAGGATAAACCAATTAGTGCAGAGAAAATGGCCAGGGGGACACAGTAGCAAGTGGCCAGGCCAGAGGCACTAAGAATATCCCCAGGTAGGTGTTGCCAGGGAGATTTTTTCTGGCTTATCACAACAAAGAGAAAAGATATCACACTACTAGAAAGAGAAGTTGAAAACTAAATTGATCTCATCAGAGCCAGAGTCACACAAAGAATAACATAAAGATGAGAGATAATTGCACTGTTAGAAGATTAAATGAGAGCAAGGTAATAGAATACCCCAGGCTAAAACTTTTTTTTTTAAATGGTGAAACACAGTATGTTAAAATTTTAACTTTTGTCTTACAACATAATAGTCAAAAAGGGGGAATGAAAGAAATGGCAAACCAGCCAGGAAACCAGTCTGTGTGACCTGGTTGAAATGAAGCTCTCTGGGATGCAAACACAAATTTTTTCCAACAGCAAAACTTATCCTTTGGAAAATTTTCAGCTATCAGCCTTACTAATGCAAACACAGGTTTCACAATTTAGCACCAAATAATGCAAGAGCAAGAAGTCCAAACTCAGTGCTTAAAAGTAAGCTCAAAAAGGGGCAAAGAAAGCTACTCTAGAAAACTAATTTAGAAGCCAACTTTTAAGTTTCACTGACTTAATTGATTGCATCTGAGAAGTGCTATCTGGCAAATATTTTGGCAAGTCATTGTAAGCTGGCCTGTATTGCAGAGCCTGTGACTTGCAAAACAAGGTGCCTGATTTACCACACCCCCCCACTCTGAGAGCCCACACCTGGCCTGGGACAAGGGCTGCATCCCTCCCAAGCCCTGGAGTGCTCACTGTGCCTGGGCAGAGCAGGCTTTGCTCTGCATCACTCACAGAGAGCCACAAAGGGAGCTCAGCATGCTCGATCTCATTTGCAGCTAATGCATAATTAATTAAACTTCAGAGTTCAGCCACATCTCCACACAGGCACTGGGCACGGAGCCACAGCTCCACAGAGTTCTACAAGCCCCCAAGACCCCACCTGAAACCCCAAAGGCAAAGGATCAGGAGCTGACCACAACTGACTTTTCCCAACCAGGCTTTGACCAAATGTTTGTGGGATGCTTGAGTCCAAGTCTGCCACCAAGATCCTCAGATGTCCAATCCATATTCCAAGCATGATTAAATTACAGCAAATTAGCACATTAAGTAAGCTGCCAAGCTGACCCCATGGCTTTGTAGGTGACATGTCTAACAATCCCACTTGCATTTTTAACAGAATGAAATGCCAAGCTGTGGGACAGGACCTGAATAACAACAGATTACATGGGATTTGGCAGTTGTCTTTCCATAAGCCAAGAAGCTCGTAAGAAAGGGAAATATAGTTTAATTGCAGTTCAAGAAAATAACTTCAAAGAACACACAGGTAACAAAAGTCAAATTCCTAGCCAGGGCAGGAAGTTCACATGGGGGAGAAAAGGCATAGAAATACATTAAATAACCATACATCATTGGAAATATTACTGAAAAATAATGACTGAAACAATTAAATATTTTTCCCATGCTTTTTAGCCATAACCTCAAGTCTTGTCTTTTGGTAACATTTCAAAGTAGAATTATTCCATCCTTTTAAAAGGGCAGCACTTTTCTCAGTTATAAAGTCTCACAAAGTTGTAAATTATACAATTGAATGTTCTCAATGTCAAGTAGAATATAAAACTCATCAGTGTAAACAACGTACAGCAAAAATGACAATGCAAACAGCTCCCATTTCCTACATAATCATAATGATCTTTTAATTAGACAAAGTAAACATTCTGCTCATTTCACCTTGAGAAGAAAAGCATAGGAAGAAGAAAATCTTCCCAAATTCTAAGGTAAAAAATTTCTGCATTTTGCAATATCAGTGAATTCAACAGACTTCTCGCACATCTCAAAAATTTTTGCCATAAATCAGCAGTCAGACAAAAGAAAAGAGGTTAAATTGAATATTACAAGAAGAAAACCTCATCCAGACAGGCTGAGTAAAGGCAGGGCAACACACAATACCTTGGTTACTTCTGCTGGCAGGATTTAAAACTGAGCAAGAAGGAGTTATAATTTTACCTATGTTTTGAAAATATCCTTGTTGCTAAATCTGCTTGGACCTTCTGCACTAACAAACGCAGCTGCAATTGATTAGAAACTGCAGGAAAGACAAAACTCACTTGGAGGATGCAGGAGTTTCTTAAACTTCAAAATGACAGTAAAAAACCCTGAAAGAGAGAATCAGCCTCTGCTCTAGTGAAAGCGCATGAGGTTTAGTCCCAAGGCATTTCAAAATCAAGGGCAAAGGCTTCTTTTGTTATTTGCACAAGAGCTCTCAATCTGTCAAGCCCTACAAAAGGCAAACTGTGAAATGCTGCCCTCCTATTGTGGTGGGTGGGTGGGAGATGAGTCCTGGCAATGACAGCAGAGAAGAGATGCTTAAAATGGGCAGTCCTCTTCATGAGCATGGACTGGGGCTGGAGAGGGGAAAAGAAGGTAGAGAGGAAGGAAAGAAGAAGAATGGGTGTGAGGATAACAAAACCCTCTGGGGAAAAGGCAAATTTAGAGGCAGAAGTTGTGAGGACACAAATGCAAAAGAAGAAAGTGAAAAGAAATCACTGTTGGTTTTCCAGCTGCAGTTCCCCACTGGCCCTAGGAAAGCAAAGCCAGGGCTTCCTCCCACATCCCACTCCCCATCCCTGAAAGCTCTGTCCTGGGAACAGCCCCTGAGCTTCAGGGAACACAGGGACAAACGCCAAGGTTTGCCAGGCAAACCATCTCCCCAGCACCTGCAGGCAGGGCTTTAATGTTCCTTTCTCAAGATAAATTTAGCATTAATATCTGGGAGCTTTAGAGGGATTAGAACAGGTCAGCATGCATTTATTTCGTTTTCTGGCAGGTCCAAAATATTTTTAATACCTTTCAGGTCAAATGGACTTGAACACTGAACTTTTTTTAATGTGAACAAACAAAACATTTCAGTTCATCTGAAATCAAGTTTTACTCATTTGGTATGAAATCAAGCACTTCAAGTCTCAATGCAGAGAATCATTTAAAATTATAAGATATATCAAGGGAAAGAAGGGAGATGGTTTGTTTGAAATTCACTGCCATGAAACCCCTCTACATTTTCAGGATGTTTCCTTATTTTATCGATGTGAAGTTCAGTGAAAAATTCTGGATTTTTTATCACAAATAAAAATTTCACCCAGCTCAACTCTAAGTGCCAAGACTAAAAGGAGTTTCCATTTCCTCCTTCCACCACCTACCCCCCTTCCTCCAAAGGAATGATCATCATTTCAGGATCTCTGTATTTTTGTTGGGCTATTCACATATTATTGATAAACAAGCTGTACTCAGCACTGACTGGCTTGTCCTTCAGATTGGCTTGTAGCCTAATCAAACTAAGGTCATTTTTCTGCTAAATGAGATGTAGTTGGTAGATGTAGTGCTCCTTGGCAGGCAGAGACAACTCTCCTATAGGGACAAATCAGACGCACCTCAAAATAAAAGCCTTTCAAGAATTAGGTAGCAAGGAATTTATCTCCTGAATTAAAGAGATCATCTTTGTGCAAATAAGGATTAAAGTGGTCAGAAACTGCATTTGTATTCCCTTTGCAGTGTGCTATAAAATTGCTTCAATAGTAATGACTGCTCTGCTCTTTCTACAAATGAAATGAGACTTTGAAAAGCAAATGCACAATGGCCAGTAAGAAGGGCTGGGAAGCCTCTTACTTATATATATATACACATACATAGATATAGATATAGATAGATATATAGATATAGATAGAGATTATAGATATAGATAGATACAGATATAGATATAGATATAGATATAGATATAGATATAGATATAGATATAGATATAGATATAGATATAGATATAAACACACACATACACATGTACAAATATACTTACATGAAATAATGCCAAAATAAGAGAGCTGTGTATTTTAACAAAGGTGGAGGGTTAATGGATGAGCAACTCTCTTGACAGCTAACATTTCTATAAGAAGTGTTTTTAAATTAAATCAAACATTAGAAAACTATCAGAAACAACAGAAAATTGAGATATTAAGGGTTTTTTAAACTCAAATTCTCTTTAAATGGTTTTAACCCAATTGGAAGCTAAGAGGACTAGACAAGTCAATGGATGTTAGAGAAACAGTGGATTCTGTTAAGGATAAAAGTAGACAGCTGTTCCAAAGCTCCAAATAGTTTTTGCCTCTGGAACTGGAACAGTATTTAAAGACCATTTAGCCTCCAGTCTGTTACTTTTGCATAGTAACAAATGGAAATGTTAAAGCCAACACCAAAAAAAAAAAAAAATCCTTTCAAATTTCCTTAAAAAGCAGTTGCTAAAGTAACCAAGAAGTTTACTGAGAGCAATGCTGCCATACATGATAAAGGCTTCCAGTAATTAACACATTCCCTCTAAAACTCATAAAAACAGAGTCACTCCAGATCTGAGTTCCTGCAATGAATTTTGGGTTTTATCTGAATACTAAACTGAATTAGTTGAACTCTATCACCTGTTTCCACCTAGTTAAGAACTGGCTAACCAAGCCACTCCTAGTTTATCTGACTGTAAAGATACCTGTGATCAGTTGAACAAAAAACCACAGGGAAAAAAACAGAAATACAAAAACCTTCCACAAATCATCAGCTGCAACACCACAGTTTATGTTCCATTTTCGGAATCAAGAGGTAAAAAGATGTCCCTGAATATATTCATCTTCTTTATTCCTCCAAAAACCTAAATGTTTAGGTAACAGATCATACAAACTCTGATAATACTAATTATTAATGCATATTGTGCTAACAGAAGTAATAACGTAGTTCCCTCATTTGAAGTCAGAATAAACTCCATCCACTTTCAGTTCTTGCTGAGCAAGAAAATATTATTTCTTCAGTGTTTCAACATAGAAATCTTTTATATTTTCCCATTACTCCAAAAGAAAACTCTACAAAGATAAACAGCAAAGTTAGCACTAACTGAACTTACTTTAAAGGAATAAAGTGACATTTGTAGCAAAGGAGAAGCAAGGCTGGAGGGAAAAGTAACATTTTTTGGCAGCTGAAGAAGGCACATGTTGGGTGTCAGGGTCTGTCTCTTCAACAGATTATTGTTCCCCAAGAGCAACTTCCTGCCTGTCTCCTCAGCAACACAAGTCCCACAAATACAGTCTCCTTCTGTTCACCTATTGTACCTGTTCAACCAGATCTGAGACCACAAATCAGTGCTGAAAAAGAATGTTTTTGAAAGTCATACAAAACAGCATTTACTTGTCCAACAACAGTGCTACTCAGTTATGAAATAAGACATGAAAGTATCACAGTCAATAAAGACTCCTCTTTGCTGTGGTGCCCTGGAAGCCCCCATGAGTCCTCAACAATTACTTTGGACTTGCAGGACTCTGAATGATCTGGTGCAGTGTGGGAGCTGGACATGTATTTATTGAAGCTGACACTAATCAATACCCATCACTTTCTCACTGGTTTCAACTTTATTAGAAAAATGATATCAACAGCTGCTACTGCCCCAGTGAGCCTCAGAAGAAAGCCAAGGGTTGATGGCATCCAGCTGCTCACATTGCCTGGTTCTCCAGTCTCTCCTAGTGAGCTCCAGGCTGCCTTTCAGAGCAAAGCTTTCCATTCGACCTTTTCTACATTTCTCTTAGGATCAGGGAATTTTAATGTATTACTTTTTCACTCTTCCGAATCTATTTCTGGTTAATCTTTTCTAAAATTTCTGAAGCATTCGGAAAGGTTTCTTACATTCTGGTTTTAGTCCAAGGTGCCTTGGTTTCAAATACTGCAGTGCAGCTGGGCAACTCTTACATTTTGCTGAATAACTGGTTCACCAAAAACAAAGTTATGATTGTTTTGAAATTATTTTCAAATCAAATCACAGGGGGTTTTAAGGATTAAAAAAAAAAAAATGAGTAAGGACTCACATTTAATTTTGATGAACATATATTTCACAATATGAAAGTGCCCAACCAGCTCAGGCTGCAGCAGAGAGGAGAACACAGAATCACAGAACAGTTTTGGATGCAAAGAACTTTTAAATGTCATTTAGTCCACCTCCCCTGCAATGGGCAGAGACATCATCAATTAGCATCAAGTTGCTCAAAACCTCATCCAGACAGACCTTGAGCTGTTTCCCAGGATGGGGCATCTACCACTTCTCTGGGACACTCAACCTTGCCAGCACAGGGGTATTCTTCTTCCAAGGACAGGAGCCAGGTTTGCCCTATGAAGCTCTGAGCATGGCAAAGTTAGTCCATGCCTTAGGTCTTGAAGGTATAATGTGAATTAAAGGAGTTAGTTCACAGAAAGAGATAAAGGGCTGCACTTTGCCAAAGGACTGGAACCTTTGGGAATTCAACCAGGAATATGACGGAGATCCTCAACCCTCCCAGTGAGAGCTTGATTTTTTTTGCAGAGACTGCCTCATTTTAAGCTTTGAGCTTTCAGCCTTGACCTTGACTTCTTGACCATTTGAATGGGAGATTGTTCTCCAACTTTAGCAATGGATCTTAGCCTGGCTAAAAATCAGAAAATACCAATTCTGAGCAACCAGCTTGTGGAGGGAGAGGAGAGGGGAGGAACCCACACCAAACAAACCCAACTGCAATGAAAACGATTACAATATGAAAAGAGGGGAAACAAAGCAGTTTGTGAAGGGAGAAAACTTTAAGAGTTTTTTACTTTTTTTCCTCACAAAGTGAGTGTCAAACTGTGGTACGAAATCAGTGCAGCAACCACTGCCCACTGCATGGGTTTCAGCTGTCTCTTCTGACCAAAGGTCGGCTCCGCAGTGAGGTTTTTATGCTTGGGGGAGATAAATATTCTTGGACAGTTCCACTAAAATTACGGTTTAAAAATTCATCTGGAAAGCCAAGTGATGCTGTGGGAGAAAAAAGAGAACACCAGTATTTGGATCACCTAAAGTACAAGGAAAGTCAGCAAAGAACAAATTGTCTGAAGCATTAACCTGCCAGGATTATATCTTAACGTCACAAATTTCAGATCCATTTGAAGTCTCACAACAGAGAAACTAAAGCAACCGATTGAACTTTCTTGTGAAAAGATTTTTAAAAACCCAAAACCTATAGAGTACAGCATGTGGTCTTGCCTATATGTCCCAAATTCACCCAGGGAAACCAATTCCTCTTGCAAAACCCCTCAGTTGCCATTAGTCAGGGAAAACAGAGGGTAAAAAAAAAAAAAAGTACTTTCTCATCCAGCTGCAAAAGCAGCTCTTGTCTCTTGGTTTCCCAGCCTTCCACACGTGAATCTAGCTCAATCCAGACATCACTTACAGCTATCAACCTCAGCAAGGCCAAAACATGCCCAGGGGCCTGTCCTGGCCTGCTGGTATCAGCACTTAACATCAACAGGGACAAGTCTCCACCTTATCTCTCCTTGCAACTCAGAATAACCTCCAGAAAACCAACCCCCTTCCCCAAAGACAAGTCATGGCAAAACCCCAACAGGTTCTGTAGATAACTATCTGAGCAATGAAAGGTTCATGCCAAAAAAGCATGTGGGAGAGGGAAGAAGGGTTGTTTAGGTTTGGAGAGAAGATTGCTTTGTTTGGCAGGTAGTTGTAGAGTATGACCATGGAGCCAGAGGGTTTTGGAAAGAGGCATTTTAATGTGCTTTGAAGTGCTGGACCACTGATGGAAACACTGGTGAAGAACTGCAAGAAGCAAGGCTGGCAGGGCCAAACTGAGCCATTTGATGTACGTGGGACCACCACAGCTGAGCTGGCACCAGCACAGCCTTCTTCCACCCCTGCCTTCCTGACACACACTACCTTGGAATAACGCCCATGTAAGCAATACCAACTTCCAGCTTTTGAAGTTTCCCCAGATTTATGGATGCATGGGAGAGCAAGAGGCCAAGAGAAGTGTAGACACCCAAGGAGTTTCCCAGTACTTCCCCTTGGCACCTTGTGGGGAACAGGAAAGAGGCTGGGAAGGCACATTAAGGGGCTGAACTTGTAGCAGGGCAGGTAACACAGGGCCAATGCTTGCAGCAGGCTCTGAACTCTGCACTGGCACCACACTGCTACAGCTCCTGCCAGATCTGCTCCCACTGGAAATCCTGCAGGGCAGGGAGTGCCCCTCACCAGTTCTGGTATTTCCAACCCGGGCTGGATTGGGTTATTGGATTCCATGATGGATCACTCCCAACACAATTGGATTGATGGTTATTCTGGATAACCATCATGTAAAGCAGCTGATAGCAACAGGCCATTTTCTCCCTGGGGCCAAATGCTTTCCAAAACTTCTGTATATCTCTTAACATGAAGCTACCACAGCACCACAATTATGGATGTAGCAGAAGGAGTAGACAAGCTGAATTAGGCTTCCAATTGCATGTCTAATTTATGTACAACTGCAGCAATTATAGATGCAAATTAAATAACTGTGCAGAAAATGGGTTTTATTAGCCATAACTAAAACCCAATAAAACTCAGTAACTCATGCACATCTCTGTACTGAATATGCCTCTTCAGAATGTCAATTGGAAATGTGAGAAAAGACCAGGATTTTCTATTTCCTAATCTGAATCAAAGGAAAAAAAGTATGAACTGTCAGAGCACGTCTTTCTACCACAACAAAACAAACAGGAGACCTAATTGGCAATTTCAGAGCAACACATTGTTTTACAGCCAGCAGTTCTATGCAGCTTTTAAACACATTATTTATACTCAGTCTTTCATGCCTGACATGGCTGAGAAAAGTCTCATCTAATAAAACCATATGCTAAATGGAACTCAGTTGCACAAGAGGCCTGTTCTGACTGCCTGGCAGGCTGGGATTTAAAAGTTTAAACTCTAAGCTGAGGGACACTGTGCTTGACTTTGCAGCCTTTCTGAGATTTGGGAAGGTGGGGGCTTCTTAGCATCACATCAACTGGGTCCAGGGCTGTGAAAAGCCTCTCTGGATGTTTTAATGCTGAAACCTCTCAAATCTTCTGTCATTCAGACTTAGTATGAGAGCTGTCATGTCTAAGGAGCCAGCGCTTACCTGTCAATTTGTTTAAAAGCAATAAAAAAATTGTTCCCATTAAATCAAGGTTAATCTTCCCGCACAGTTCTTACACAATTCCCTGCTATGTGTGATTAAACCATATATATATAACACAAACACCTGGATAGAAGTTTATATACACTACAGTGTGTCTGCACTGTTTGTTTCATCATTCCTTGTTTTCCAGGGGACAGGGGACTTTCCTGGCTGGCTGCATTACAGACGTGGAAGTTGGTAACTGGGAATGACCACTGGCCTCACCTCAGGAACCCAGGGGTTCTCCTGTAAAGCCACTGCAGGTCAGAGCAGACCATCAATGCACAGCCAGGATCTCCATCTGGATCTCCACAGCAGAGATAATTCCCACACCCATCCATCCTTCCCCATTTGGTGCAGGCAGAGGTTTAGAAAGGCTCTGTTCTCCCAGGACACACATCCCAGGTGGGGTGGGATTGCCAGGTCCTTTCCCCAGGGCACTCTGGCAGCCACAGGCAGGGCCAGGAGGAAACACAAACACAGTTCCTGGCAGGAACAGGCAGCAGACACCAGGAGTGGAGCAGGCAGAGTGCCACAGTCCCTTGGTCCCTTGTCCCCAGACTCCACTGAACGTGGCTTCCACTGGCACCCTCCTCTCCCACAGATACCCATGGGCACTCTCCACATCCTCAGCTGTCCCTCAGCTGGATCCTCAGGATCCTCAGTGATCCATGATGGATCACTCCCAAGACAACATCTCCTCTAGTGCACACAGCAACACGTGGCATTTAGCACAGAAGATTAGCAGGAACATTGTTGTTCCTATACCACTTCCCAATGGAGCTGGTCCTGCATTCAGTGTCCTACCAGTCATGAGCCCCTCCTGCCAGGCCACAGCATGGACACTCATTCTGGATGCAGAAACTTCAACATTTAAATTTACCACAAGCACTGACTTCCCCTTATCTCTTGTGGCAGTTATATCCTCAAACAACTCCAGCAGATTACTTAAACATGACTTCCCTTGCCTGAATGTCTGCCAGGTAGTCTTAATTAAACTGTGCATTCCCACATACACTCTCCACAACACCCTAAGGGAGGTTTCCAATATTTCCTTGTTTTGTGTATTCCCTTGAATCATCTATCATTAAACAGCAATAATGATAAGTAAAATGAAAAAGACAAGAATAGTTTTGTATCTGCAGAAAGATAATGCACCAAAAATAACTAACTAGAAATCAGTTACTAGAGGGGTCACCATGCCTCTCCCAAACACAGATCCTGAGATGCTGAATGATTCCCTACAGCTAATGAAGACTAAAGTTTTCAAACCTCATGGTGATGAACACAAAGTAAAATCCATGTACAGGTTCAGATCAGGTCTTACCATAAGAAGGATAATCTAAGTTGCTAAAAGAGAAGAAGGATCAGAAGTACTGATTTTTCTAATAATTCAAATAGGAGAAGAATTTACATGGAATCATCTTCAGCTTTCTTAACCAAAGAAATGATAATTATCAAATGATAATGCCTTCATATCAAAGGCATTATCATTTGATAATTAATTTTTTATGCTGCAGTTCTAGATGCAGATGTTACAGATTCCATCAAAAGCTTTAAAAACCCCAAGCCCCAGTGAGCCCACTGCTCTCCCAAACCTGGTCCCTGCTCCTAAATCAATGTTAGATCTGCAGGAGCATCCTGAGGCCACCAACTGCAAACAGCTCTGCAACAGAGCAAGGGCAGGCAGGGCTCAGCACAGCCTTGGCACTCCAAGCAAACACCTTCTCTTCGAGGTGAACTGCTCTGGAAATGGAGATTTCATAACACTGGGAACAGCCAAAGGACAGAGAATGAACCACACTCTCCAAACCTGCAGCTGACAGTCCCATCAGTGGGGCTGTAGCACAGCAGGAGCAGCATCCTGGGCCCCAGGAGCCTGTGACAGTGTGTGACATCCAGAGAAGGTGAGTAAGGTAATGTAAGGCACAGGTTTACTAATCCTGTCGAGAAAAAAAATCAGTTTAAGGAGATTTAGGATTTACACTTATCCCATGCCTGATTTAAAAAGGATATTTTAAGGTATCATGCATTTGTTTCTAGATGTATTTTGTAGCTGACCCATTTCCCTTCATAATTAATTGGGGTCTTATTTTACTCCAGGATCAAGATACATAGGGAAAAATTACCTGGGTTGCATCTGGACTGACGTAACAAGGTTGCTTAAATTCTGGGTACAAGGCTTGTTGCTGATGAGTGGAGGAGGAGAGAAATCACCTTGATTTTGTGACCTAAGCTTGACTTCACATAGGTCAGTGCTCAAAGAAATTCTCTATTTCCAACAGTACAGTGAAATCTGGCAGCATTTCACAGCAATGCATATGGAAGTCCACAATGTCATCCCTGCAAAGTCATCTTTCAAAGTCACCCACAGCTGCACCATGCCATCAAAAATTCCTCCACTGCAACCTAGACCAGGTTATGTCAGGCACATAAAAACACAGCTGGGATTTTACAGTAGAAACTGAATATTAAAAAAAAAAATTAAAAAAAAAATCCAAAACAGCAAAAACAACTTCCAACAACCTTTTAATTATAACCAATGCTTTAATAACTCAAGAAACTACCTGCTCCTACACCTGCTATTGATGGTCAGTTGGCTGAGGACACTGATATGAGGTAGAGGGTCAGGATGCTGGGAAAGGAGATAAAGGAAATGATGGAAAATGGGAGGAGGAGAGTTACACACATCAGCAAACTTTGCCTCCTTAAAATAGATGAAAAAAACAGGGGATATGGAGCAAAGGATCTAAGAAGAGGACAGTTACAGTCATTCACTGTGCTCTAGAGAGCAGGAAACTCTGTGAGATAAATGAGTTATACCACAGGAAATACACAGATACACCCATTTCGGGTTTGGACCTTGCATGTGCAACTGGTGTGAAACCACAGACAAGAGTTGCCATTGACACCCGTGGCTTGTGGGCTGTGCTTCCAGCACAGGGCAGGATGCAGACACTGCAGCCAGCAGACCTGCTGGGATTGTCTGGCTGCCAGACATCATTTTCTTGCATTGCATACAGTGCATCTGTGTTAAAATTTAATGAAGACCTGGGTACAGCTATCAATAAAGATGGACAAAAGTGAGTACTATGTGCAGGAGGGCTCTGTGCAGCTGAGGACAAGAGTCACTTTCAGGCTTGCAGGCAGAACACCACACGTGGGGACTTTGCTAGTGCAGCATCCCCAAGAGTCAGCACATCACCAGATGCCATCGATCCGTGCCAGGTTATGCAAGGTCTAAAGCACACTGCCTACAGAAATTTGACAAAGTAGAGATCCTTTGAGTACTTAACTTGAGATTTTGCTAAGATTCACTTAATCTGTCCTCTTAAAGTACATTTAAAAAAGCAAAATTAATCAATAACACCACCATGAAATTGCCTTACTTTGCATAAGTAATTTGGGACAATACATTAAGTAAATTAATGAATAATCCTTGAAATCTACATTCAGTAGGACAACATCTTTAATAGCAAATCTCTGCTGGAAGGAAAATCAGCTATTCAGATGACTAAATCTACAAGGCAATTTAGGAAAAAAAAAATCAGTTTCATATTGGAAGCAAGTGGATTAACTTTAACAGACACCAGCATAGCAATTTATAGTTATTACAATTTTTTTGACAACATAAATCTCCAATTTCAGCAGCCAGAGTAGGTGAAGCTTTAAGAACAAAGAGCTCATTGATTCAGCATGTCTGTGCAGTTTAATTCTGAGAAATCGATCATCGTGCATTTCCTCCAACACTTTTTTTTGTAGCATCCTCCTAAAAAATTTATTATTATTGCTTATTGCTAAAATAGAAATGGTGATTCCACCACTCACAGCCCTAGTAAATCATAATTTAATTCTGCATGGCTGCCCTGCTTATATAAAGGGATAGCTTCGTTTCTTATGAAAAAATTTGTTATTAAATGTTTCTCAGTTGTGTTTATAATTGGTGGCTATTATTTTAAGAAATCTGTTTTCTTTGACTATATTTCCCTCGTCCCACCTATGTCATGTCAAGCTCTTGGAATCACCTCTAAGGGAAAGGGTCACTTTTGGTTTATGAAGTATCCCCAGGCAAAAGCCAGAAGCTATAAACATGAATTTTTCATTATATTAATTGTCCTAGTTTAACTATGCTACATGACTCTTCAAGATAACCGATACAGAATTTTAATTGTGTGTGAAATATTCAGTCTTCATAAGCCTCCTTCCTAACCTTTTTTATACTGGAGGGAGCTTCTGCCAACAAACACTGCCTCTTAGCTAACGCTCAACTTTCTCTGTAATTCACTTTCCTGACCTTTTATTTTGACATTTTCACCTCATATATTAATTTCTGCCTGCACTGAATACTGCAGCATTATAATTACTTACATATAAACCTTTCATCACATCTTTCTTTGGATTTTGTTAGAAAATGCTGTATATCAAATAACAGCAAATTTCACAATAATCAGCTGGCCTTTCTGCAGAACAGGGAGATGGCAGCAGGAGATGATCCCACCTAAGAGCTTTTGTGCTCCCAAGGCTGGGTCAGAAGAGTCTTCTACTTTGAGAGAGCAATACAGAGCACCCAAAAGGGCCCTGTGGATGTGTCCTCAGCCTTGTCCTTGCTCAGATTTAGGGCAGCAATAAATTAAGCAGGACACTAAGCACCCTTGCAAGCACATCCCAGGAACCCCCACTGCCTCATTCAACCTCCAGACAAGCTTGAGGATTACCCTTCTCAACCTGCTCCCTCCATTAATGGGTACTGATGGTAATATAAACCACATTTTCCAGTGAGTTTATTACCCAAATCAGAAAACAAGGGAAAAAAACAAAACAAACACAAACAAAACAAAATAAAAAACCAAACAGAGAACCCATACAGGTTCTATTGTATATTTTGTCTACAGCACATTCACACACCATTGCAAACAGGTAAGGTGCAGGGCACACTGCATATGGTCACTTTCCATTGTTTTTCTCACCTGGTTTCCACACTAGAAACGAGGAAAGTGCACAAGGCATGATTCAGGTGATCAGCTTTAGCAAGATGGTGTCCATTGTACCTGACACCTCCTAAATCCAGCCCAGTGACCCTCCTGAGGCTCTTCCACAGTAAAGACAGCACAGAGCAAACAGATCTTTGTGCCTCCCTGCAGGGATCCCACATCCCCAACAGAGCCTGTCCTGCCTCACCCCATGAGAGGGGACCTGTCCAGCTGGCAACAGGCACAGGGGTCAGCAGCTGTTCTCCATAGTATTTCTGACTCTCCAGGACACAGATGTGGTTCTCCAAAATGCCCAGGTGACTGCAATATCCCACAGTGACTTCAGCCCTCGTGGATTTCAGCCCTCCTCTATCTTGCTGGCTCCTCTTCCCAGCACACTGTGCCAAGCATCTTTCCAGGGACAGGCCAATGTTGGGATGACAACTCATGAAAAGAAAGAGCAGGATTTATTTTCTCAAAACCCCAGCCTAACTTTTTTCTACTTCTGTTACATCAGATATCATAAAAAGTGTTTAAATTCATTCCCCAGCAGCTGCTATTAGAAAGTCTCTTGGATGTGACTGCTTTAAATACAATTCCAGACTTTTTTAGGTTTTTCATCTTTTAGTTGCACTGAAGGAATCATAGGACCTTCACAGCTGTCACAAATTTTTGATACGTAGACAGAGAGATTTTCAAATAACGTGTGCAAGCAGCACAGATGTTCTTGCATTGTTCTTCCAGCTTCCATACAGCCAAGGCCCTTAGTTCTGTTATTTACCATGGAGACCAGCGAAAAACTAATCCAAATATGTGGGTGAATTGAAGTAACCTTGTCAATAGTTCTGAGAAGTGGGTATATGCTCAGCTGAGCAAGAGAGACAGAACAACATGCCAAAGCCATTTCAAACATCATGCAGTGTGAGCTGCAGGCACACTGGAACTGTGCATCAGGGGAAAATCTCCATTATTCTGCTACCCAGCCTTTCATTTTACTAGCTAATAAAAAATATAACTCAAAATGTTTGCAGACAGGAACAGCTGGGTATCCTTTAGGTAGAGGTCTAAGTCATCTTCTAGTATCCTGAATATTAAACAGATTGAGATTCCAGTGAGATACTTAATGGGCAGGATAAAATGGCACAACAGAGAAAAAGAAAGGTGCAACAGATTATGTTTGTGCTGCCATATATTAAATACATTTTCTGGAGTAGAAAAGCATGTGGGAGCAACACCACAGATGCTATTGGGCTGCTCACCCTTTCCTATAAGGCATTTCACATTTCTCTTCCTTCCCCTTACTGAGGTCCCATCTTGCAGCAGAGAGTTTAGTGCCAGTTCAAACCACTTCACTCCAAATGTGAAAGCACATTTTCAACTCCAGACAATAATTAGAGATTTTCCCACTAACTAAGAATGCCACAGTTTCATCTAAATCTTTGCAAGATAACCAAAATGCAACTAAGAACATAAGCATTACTGAGCAGACATCATCTGTGCCAGAGACAATCCTGTTGCTGAGAGGACTGCGAGGTATTTATCGTGTGTTTTTGCTTTCCAATACCACCAGAGCAGTGTTTTGTCAGTACACTTGGAGATATCATTAGCTCAACCAACATGCAGCTTCATTGGTCTCAAAATCAAAAGAGAAGTCAGCCCAAAACCCCAAACACAGTTTTTGCTTTTGACTTGCTAGGAAGAAGCAGAGAGCTCACAATCATTGTCCCACAATTTTTAAAATACCATTTCAAGTCTCTCTCAGCAGATATTTCAAAGCTTGATCCCAGCTCACCGCAGAGTGATGCTCTTGTGGAACTCTGGTAATGGGAAAAGAGCAGGCAGCACAATGGCTATTTATCAGAGCACATTGCAGGAGAGAAGTCTGTGCCCATAAAAGCACAGCCAGGTCCCTTGGGCCTGTCCAGACACCAGCACTGCTATTTAATCGCTAGAAGCTGGAGGAACATTCAGAATCCTGGAATGCGAGTCAGTAAATGGAATAAGTGAAGTTTCTTTCTTCTTTAACACATTGCAAGGAATTTTCAGCAAAGTTCTGAAACCCAGATAGTATGGATGCTTTATGCCCAGCACAACCAAATGATAAGAAACTTTCCCAGGCTTGGCAAAGGGAGAAGGAAGTCAGTTGTATTGGGGTTTGCAGTGTGTGTTCAGGGAGACCTGCACAGTCTGGGGGATGTTTCAGATGGCTTCAGCCATCTTCTTCTGAAGGATACAGTATGTCCTGCCTGAAGTTACACAACTGAATCACTAAGAATAGCATCCTGCCCTGAGAACACAGATGTAAATCTATTTTTTAACTTAAAATTCTAAGTTTAAAAAAAATAATTATTTCTTTATATTTTTGTGTCTCTACTTGCTAGGATTTCTCTGACTGTAATCTCAATGTTGGATATACCTCATTTTTGTTACTCCCAAATTAGGGATAATTTCATCATCTAAAATGTATCATCTTTTTAGATTACCTCCAACTGTAATTTCAATATACATAGCCATTTTTGGCAATATGCTATTATCAATCAACAATTACTCTGATTCTTTCCTATCAAGGTTAGGAGTAACTGAAGGCAGATAAACTAGTGTTAAGGAAAACAAAGGTTATACTTATCAAACTTATAATGCAGAAAGATGCTGTCTGCATGGCTAATCAGACACTATTTAAAACCAGGAATATATCCTGTGCTATCCCAAACCCATGCATTAACTAAAAATTGGCCAAGTAATAACATAAGCATTTTATTTTATTTAGTGCAGTGGCCCCCAGTTAAGTGCAGTAACAGAGACTGTATTCTGCAGAGAGGGTCACAAGCCCTGGGAGAGGCACACACAGAGCCAGCACCATAAGGCAAAACTGTCTGCAAGAAAGTTTGTTAATCTCTGCTATGGGACATTTCCATTAAAACATGTTTCATAAAGCCACAGGTTCGTTCTGCCAAGCCCAGGCAGTGAGAACGACCCGTCAGCAAGCAGAGCCATGGAAGACCTCAGTCTCTGTTTAATGAGCATTTCAACAAGACCTGCATTTACACTGAGACCAACAGCAATTCATGTTCTGCACCATTTCTCAAGACAGATACCTGAATCCAAACCTATGAGCCCACAAACTTTTCTTTAGTTTGCCACACAAGCAGGGGATAAATTCTTCTAAAACCTAAGTACTCATGTAGCAGTTAGAGCATTCCAAAAGCAACTGGATTTTATATTCATAATAATATTCAAAAACATCTTTAACACTGCCTTTATAGTAGGAGATAGCATAAGTTTAAGAGAAAAAATTGAGATAAGAATAAACAAGACAGAAGAGAAGGCTAAAGCCACTTATTACAAATACACAAAAGAAATATCACCACAACATCTCAAAATGATAGATTACTTTTCTTTCAGCAGACCCCAAAGGTCAGTGGATTTGAATGACTTTGGAAAAAAAGGAACACATTAAGTCTGAAGCTGAAAATCCACTGCAGAGAATGTCTAGACAGCAAGTCTTGAATCTCACTCCTAAATCAACTGAGCTGCAGCTCAGCTGTCCCTGCCATGCTGCCATGCTGGGTGAGGGAAAAGTCTTGGTGAGGAGCAGTCCCCAAAACCAGAAGGGTGAGCTCTGAGGGCCTGGGATGCTGCCCTGAGAGCAGGGGACAGCCCATCCCACCCTGCACAGAGGTGCTCTGTGTGAGCAGTACTGGATCAGGGTGGGTTTTTAAGGAGTCAGAAATGTTCTGCCTGAGCTTCCAGGTGGATTTAACAACCACATCTGCAGCAGCAGCACCAGGAACAGGAGCAGCAGCCAAATTTTTAATCTACAGCTCTCAAAATACTTACAAAAGAGACTTTTATTGTTACACTGTGGTACAGAGAGGGAAAATGCAGCTCTGGGAAGTGAAGTGACTGATGGAGAGCAAAAAGTACCACTGCAACATCCCACATGCACCCCTTTGCTCTCTGGAGGTGCCCACCAGCTATTCTTCACCTTTAATAACAGCAAATCTTCCAGCTCTCATTCTTTTCAGGTATGCTCTGACTGCAGGCATAAGAAAACTCAACATCATCAGAAGTTTGGTATCTGTTTTTCCCCACAGAAAAGAATATGAAACTCCTTCCATTAATTTCTGATTCCACTGTCTGGATCTCCTTCAAAGACTCAGCCACAACATTGGGTTGTATTTTGTACACCAGAGGGTAAAAGCTGTAAATTGATTCACTTTGGGTGCTGTCTTTTTCCAATATAATTTATCAGACCCAGCTCACTGTGAGGAATATTAGGCAGGGGAGGAAGAGTGATAAATGCCATTAATGACTGGCCTGAGAACACGCAGGATGGAGCAGCAGGATAATGAATAGTGGGGGACTCCTACCTCCTGGTCATGGCTGCAGATCATTAGATAATGATATTGTTTTATGCTACAACAGGTTCAGACACACTCCATTCTTTTGTTTAATCCATGGAAAAGAGATTTAGCTGATAAACATGTATGCAATAATTAAAAAATAATAGAGAAACTTCCTTTTTTCTGCCTTTTTAAAATCTATTTCTCTCTTCCATTCATTCCTTCGCTTATTTTTCCTCCTCTCCCACCCCAAACATCATTTTTTTGTTGTTTTTGGGTTTTATTTCCCCCAGACAGAGACAGAAAGAAGTCATACCATCATGACTGTGCCTTGATCTTTGCCAGTCCTTGGTCTGACTCTGTCTAATTTCAGAAAAGATCCCGGAGCTAATAAACAATTAAAGCACAGCAGAAAACCACCTGGAAGATGTAGTGCAGAAATAATTAAACAGAAAATTTTTTACCTTTTCCTTTTTTTGGCTAAGCATACAGAAATTGCAAAAATATTTTGAGTAGTCTGATGGCTTCGGGATTCACAGGGTGAGACTTAAGAATTTGGTAGCAACTGCATGCAAATATCAGTAATTTCATACAGCCATTCCACTGAGGATAAAAATTAAAAAAAAAATCTTAAAGAATAAATGGGGAGAGAAAGAAACTAAGGGGTGGTGCAGAAATGGAAATGTCAGAGAATGTCGCAGGCAGAGGGTAGGTATGGGAATTACAGATCCAGAGCAAATCTGCTGGAGATGTTAAGAGCTGGCAAAAGATCAAAGTGATAAGAAGCAGGAATGGAAATAACCTTTAATTCTGTGCCTATAAGAGGATGTCAAGAAAACATTGCAGCAAAGGCCAGCCAAGGTAACATGGAAAGGGGCCTAGTCATGCGCTGGGAGCTCAGCTCATCTCGGTCCAAACCTACGGCTTTTGTCCCACTTGAAAATCATTCTCCTAAAAACACAGCACAGACAAGCTCTGAAACAAAGCTGAAATACTTGGGGGTATTTAGAAAACCAAGGCGATAACTGCAGTTTTGTGACTCTTTGGACATCCCAGCTCTGCAAAGCTGCATTTTCACTGCTCCTCTCCCAGACACGGAGATGAGGCAATTCTACTGCCCATAAGTGCCATCCCCATGTTTAATTAGGTGACAGAGCAGAGACAAAAATGATAAATGGGCCTTTGCTCCCAGCACTCTGTTCCCCTTCTGGAGACATTTGGATACCCACTGTACCCTGCCCTGAATGACTACTCTGGGCTTACTAAGAAGACAAGTAATGAGCAGATGTCTTCTCATTGGAAATCTCATCACTACTGCTTTCTCCAGAGCAGGTGCAACCTGCCCAGGTGCTCCCAGTGCAGGTCCTACAGTCCAAATCCCCTTCTTGGAGGACACACAAGCTCAGCCAAGCCCTTATCTACTTGTCCCCAAAGCTTTGCTGAAGCACTCTAAACTTGAGCTAAGATTTAGACAGACAGACAGATGTGTGGAGCAGATACAATGTCATCCCTGATCCAAACATGTTTTTGATTTTTGAACACCTGTTTATACCGTCCTCATCCTCATCCCAAAGTGCCAAAACACTGCCAGGAAAAGGCTGAGAATATTACAGCTTGTTCCCAATCTAAAAACGCCAGAGAAGTCTTAACTTCACCACAGTAACAAAACCAGCTTTGCACAACTTGGGATGCTTAAAAAACTTGGCTAAAACCTGGAGAACTGCTCAGCTTTTGAGCAGCATCCGAATTGAACCACAGGGAAAAACTGAGGTTCGTTCATCACTAATTAAGGGCTTAACTGACATTACCAATGCTTAGCATATGTTCCTCCCTATTAGCTTCCAAGAACAACAACAGGCACGCAAGATTATTTTGAGCTGGAGTTGAAATAAGGTGAAACATACCTTAGGCCAACAAAGTTTTCCAGAAGGAGCAAACATTTTGTTTACTCTGAAGTCAATTCTTAGACACAAAGTATTTACCCAACTTCAGCAAACACAGCCATGGATCAGCCCCATTTCTAGCAAACTGAAGTAATCTTTATTCTTAATTCTTCATTTCAGCAATTTCAGTTTACTAATATAAACCTGAGTGGTGATAAACCATATCATATTAATGCTCATTACATCAAATTAGCACATTTTTTGAAGTTGCAACGTTTTTCCATGGATAGTTGCACAGATTCTCGTGATTACAACAGGGCTGATACCTTGTGTGTCTGCATGATGTTTTCTCTGATGCACATGGATACAATATCCAACATACAATATGTGCAATATATATTTGTGATAGGAACTACCCACACTATGCCCTATCAAAGACCTCAAAAAGGTTAAAGTGAGGCTCTGTGGAGCACAGAACTTGCTCCACAGGAGAAGTTTAATCCTAAAATGGATTTCTTTCCATATAATGGTTTCAAACTACACAGTGCTCACTAACATCCTTATCTGCAGGCACATATGGAGTTCCAGACAACTTGCTATCATGCCTTTATATTTAAAAGTTTATACGGTCAGAGGCTTGGATGTCATTATTCATGAGCAAATAAAATTTCAGGACTGCAAGGCACTATGGAAAATGTCAAAGGCAGTTCATCCCATTTTCATATAATTTTTTACCCTCATCATTTCATCAACATCCTTTAATGTTATTGTTTGCTATACAGGGGGAAAAAATATAATTTCTATTTAAAATGGAACACTCAATTAATAAAGCAGCATATTTATTTATTACATTTTAAAAATCAATCTGGCTCTTACTAAAGCCAGTAGAAAATACCACTGATTCCACTGGGAAATGGGTCAGGCCTTCAAATATAGGCCAAAACAATAAGGTTTCCTGCAAATGTAGAATAGGTTATACCATTGAAAGGCCTAAAGTCATCACATCCCAGCTCTCCTACAAATACTGGGTGGAGGGACAGGACATTTCTCTCATTTGGCTCTGGCTAACTCAGTTCAGTTCAAGGGGAAGGGCTCACCCTGTGGCTTTTGTAACACAACCCAGATTTGGTACATGCACCTGAACTGAAAGCAAGTGAAAACATTGTCATTTTCTTCAGGGATCAAAATTTCCATCATTGAAAATTTCCATCTATTTATTTTTCTGTGTCCTGTCACATGACAGTTTAATACTTCAGGGCTGAACTCCTGCCAGCTCTCCCTTCCTACCAGCACTGGTAGCTTTTGCTAGAAAGCCAGTATCACTGGCTTAAATAAACAGCTGGCAGCAGGCAGATTTCCACCCACTGTGAAAAGGTCAGACGCATCCCAGACTATTTTTAGTGTGTATTTAGGGTCCATTCTGGCTTGATTTATGCCTTCTTTTAATTCAGAGAGTTCAGAATAATATAAAGTTGCAATACTTTAAGATTTGTTAAAGAAGCATCTAAATGGAAACCTAATGACCTTCCAGTGAGCCAAGATTGATGTCAGTATGATTAGCAACAGAAATGAAAATTCATTTTCTTGCAATAAAGCATAGTTGACTTTCATTATGTTAGAAATTAGTCTTAAACCAATTATATTTTTAAAGCATTGCTAGTATTTTACACTGTCTGGTAAAGTAGTTCTACCTATCAAAATCCAAACACAAGCTCAGTAATTGGGATGTTCTCAGGCTACAAGTGCTTTTTGGAGCCTAAAATGTCTTCAGTAAGCCTGACTTCTCGAGCGAGCATGGATCAGCAATTTTTGAAAAAGGCCTTTGCAGAAGTATAAAAATTGTAACTTAGCAGGCACCTTCAAAAATGTAGGTCACCTGTTAAACTCAGTGGAAAAATAACCAGGATGCTAGTTCTCTTCAAGCTACCCAAACTGGCTACGAAATTTGATTTCCCTTCTATAGATTGCCAAAGTCAACTGTCTGTGTAAGAGATGCTCAGTTTTGATGTTTCTTCTATGTGGAAAGATGATGTGCTAAGAACAGCTGAAGGGGACTCAACTGCAAATACATCCAGGGCAGAGCCCTTCATGAGAAGTGCTGTGAAGGGGCTTTCAGCATGATTTCAGGGGCTGGGGGAGAAAAAGAGGGAAAACACATTTGTGCAAAAGAAGTCCTCCCTCTCATCAGGGCCTAAAAGATCAACTGGGAAACCTCTTTTTCTATCGAGGCATAAGAAAGTTTTGATCCTCATCAAACACATTTCAAAGTAATGTAGAACAGAGGCAAAAAAATGTTTAGCTATACTCTGTAGTGGGGAAGGTGGAGAAAAATCAGGATTCAGATTTAGTCCTTGAATAGCAACTTTCACACTAAGAATTTAGCAGTCACAAGTGACCACAATGAAGAGAACCATAGCAGTTATTTACTACTTCTCCTGGTCATCAGTTTGTGCATTTAGCTCTCCCTGATGATAAGTAGATAGATAGATAGATAGACAGACAGACAGATGGACAGGAAAGAGTCTTTCACACACCCAGAGCAACAAATGCCAACAACTTAAAAATCTGTCACTGGAGACTTTACCTGTCTCCCAGAAACTGTAATTGCTTTCTTAGTATCACTAATGAACTGAATCTCTGTAACCTACATTCAAGCTGTCAAATCTTGCATCCCACTAAGAGTCACAAAAGCCAACATATCTCTTTGCTCTGCATAAAACATACACTATTTTCACTAATTAAACTGTGGGATATAGAGGCAATTTAACTGTCTATTCATTTCTTAGACATATGCTGCTTTACTTGAAAATATTTTTTAACTGAAAAATCTGGGTTAGCTGTAGGAAAACGACCATGAGAGCAGGTTGGTAAATTTACATGATGGAATATAGATAAGATTTTAAAATAAAATCAAATTTCTAGCAATGAACAAAAAAATGTTATTTATTAAATTTTGTTTTCCCATATCCACATGAAGCATAGCTCTATTGCCCTCCCATCCTGTCAAACATCCTTCTACCACTGGCATCTTCACAGGTAAATACAAGAAACATTTGGAAAGGTACCTTCTTGCCCATATAAGCTCTAAGAATTCCTCAATATTATCTCTGGGAATTAAGAAAGAAAGTGAAACTTTTTAACTCAGCAAATGAGATGGGGTGATTTGCCCTTACTCCTTTCAGGAGAGTAATCATTTCTGCTTGACTTCTCTGTCTTTTTGCTTCATTCTCAGCCTTTGGTCAGTAGCTCCAGGAAATTGGCCTTTGAGTTGAAATCCTGAACAAACTTTATGCACCAACCTCAGTGAGAAACCTTTTATATATTTCCACATTTGTGTATTTGTTGCACATCCTTAAGAACCATCCACTCAGTACATCCAGTAGGAAGGTCGAGTCAGCTGTGTACAGTTTAAGAAAGCTTAGCTTCTCATGAGCTCCTTTCCATCCTGGAATCTGCTGTACCAGAGGCATATCCTATAAAAACACTACACAGATGTAGTGGAATTTCCCTGACACACCCAGCTCCATGGTTGTTGTTATCCTTACAACACCCCCTGAATCTCTCACACACCTTCCCCTGCAGACAACTCAAACTAGGTCACTATCCATGGGGTGAGTCATCGTGCCCAGCTGGAGCATCTGATGCAGCTGGCTGTTCAGGAATCTGCTCACCTGAGATTCTCTAAACAGTCAGCAAAAATAAAAAGGCATCTCCTGACAGTGATTCAGAAAAAGACACCAGAAAAATGCTTCGAATCCTTTTCCAGGGGAAAGCAGTGATTGTCACCCAGATTTCTAGAAAATTATCAGGGCAAAGGAAAAACTCTGTGACTAAATATTTTTATGCACGTCCTTTGATACTGCATTTTGAAGAGCAACATTTTTTGAAATGAGGAAAATCAGTCAAATAAGCCTAGACACTTATAACATGACATTTGCAATACCACTTATCCGTAGCATAACCAGAGATTATTTAGGCCTTCTCCAGCAGTCTGGTGCTAGAGAAGACCAATGATTTCACTGAGTTGTGGATGAACTCCCACTGGAAGTACTTCAGGAATCAATCACTGCCCAGCAATCCATCAGAAAACACTATGAATCATAGCAATGGGAAACAAAAATTACAGATGATCCTTTCAGCTCTCTAATACTGAAAAATAGAAATCCCATGTTTAAATAACATCTCTAAAGCATCAATGTCAAAGGTTTTCTCAGCTACAAAGGTTGCTTACTGAAAATGCTTTAACAATGCTCATGTGACACTAACCCTGAACCCCAGCCTTTATGTATTATGATGCAGATTTCTACAGATTTCACATACTCTTATTTCCATTGAACCCTTGACCTCTCCTGAATCATGTCTATGCATGGTTGTTGCAAGAAATAACCATGCATAGACATGATTCAGGAGAGGACAGTAAATAGTTTTCCATGGAATATCTTTTATCACATGTTGAAAAAATGAGAAGCATGTTGCAAAGCGTCTAAGGAAGGAATACAAAGTGATGTGCTGGAGAAGCAAACTCCACTTTATCACACACAAAGATTTTCCTGTGCAGGTACCATTAAGTATGTGCTGTAGCCATCTGGCTTGAAATATCAGCCTTGGATTTTCAAAAGACTCAAGTACCCCAAACTGCAGCTGGGCATTACAGTTGCTCAGTGTGTTGTGACTATTTAAAGCACTCAAAAAAAGGTGCCTCAAATGGGCCAGTGAGAACACAAGGGAAAGTTCCAGATCCAACCACTGGTTAATTGGTTCTCTCTGTAAGATGTGGAAAAAGCACTCACTTCCTGTGGAGGGCTATAAAAACAGATGCATTAGTGGCTGTGAAACATCTACTTAGAGCATCAGAGAAAAACCCTGGAGAAAGTTCAGTCATCAGAGGAGGGATGAAGGGAAACCCTGGAGAGCAAACAGAAAACAAAACCCAAAGTAGCTTCTCCCTGGAGAGCCTTTTGTACTCCGTTTAACAAGTAGGGCCTGAACAGCACTGCCAAAAGCCAGGCTGGCCCGAGCCTCCAGCGCAACTCAGCCTGGCAGACACCTGACACAAAAACCTTCAGCCCAAACCAGGAAGGTTTGGCAAATTTTTAGCAAACTTAAATCCGAGTTCAATAATAGGAAGCACCATGTAAACCCAGCGATAGCTGACACTACCCACTCTGCTTACAACTCTGCCATGTCTCCAGATAAACCGCCAGCTTCCAGCTGCCCACACGGAGATTCATTGAGGCGCCGCAGGAAAGAACCGCGCTGCTTTGTTCGGGGGGAAGTGTGAAATTTATCATATGCCTTTTATTTTTTGCTTTCCCTTTTCCCCTTACTTCAGACTGACAAGTGCAAATTAAAATTTCACACCAGCCTCATACAGGGAGCATGAAATTCTGATTTGGAGGATTTAGGTAGATTTCTCCAGGATTACACGGATGGCCATTGCCCAAGTCAGTGCCACTGGGCCTGTTCTGGCCAGCCTGCCCTGCCCTTGGGCAAAAACTTCGTGGTGCAAATTTTAAAGAGGAGGCAATGCAGATGTAGCACTAAGAGAACTACTGAATATGCATCTTTTTCATTATTGATAAAAACAAAACATATTTATACTGGGAAGTACTCTCAGAGGGATTGAGGCTGCACTCTATGCAGAGGTGTCTGGTTCTCAGTGTCACTGCAACAGAGCCACTTACAGGGCACTGTTACAGATAACAGACTTACAGATAACCAGAAGATTCTCATATTTAAACACCTAAAACTTAATGCATTATTAACATTGAACACAGATTTTTACTGTGCCATTTCTAGAAACAAGAAAGGATTTATTATTTTGGATAAAACATTTTTTAGATAATACCTATCCTTTGAAGCTTATTGACATTTATGATGTAATAAATCATAATTTAATAAATCAAGGACTGCAGTGAATTGATGAGCAAACCATTTAAAGAAGTAGGTTGGCTATATTAGCTAGGAATTTTCTAGCACCAGTTCCTGTTTTAGTTAGTATACACCACAGCACAGATATTCAATAAGCTACTTTTCTGTTTGCAGAGAGCCACACTCTCCCCATTTTTTGAGATGATCTAGCACATGGAAAAGAAAAAGGTGGGACTAGAGTCAACTCTCAGTTGTGCTGGTAGATATTTAGGACAATCTCAATAAACTCAATGTCCTTGAAGAGTTCTGGACCTTCACCAGTGTAATTGAAAGAAGTTAATGACTCCAACTCTTAAAAAGCCTCCATCCGACAAGTCCTAGGAATCCAACACTCACGTTATTAAGGGTTTTGGTCGTCATTATATTTGATTAACTCTGAAACCTTTTTCTAATTCAAAGTCAGGATGTGATGCCATTCCAACACCACACAGCCACAACACTTCTGGAAAAGCATCCCTTACAGAAAATAACTACACCCAGTGTCAAAACAGCACTGAAGGATTAACAGCGGCCTCCACATTTGAACATTACTTTGTCCCAGTTTTGAATCCATAAAAAACAACTCTGCTCAATCAGGATGTTTTAATCACTGAGACTTATTTGGGAATACAAATGTATGAATAAGAGTCATTCCTCCATCCAACACCACCAAACCACAGCAGAACATGAACTCTGCTCAAGGACACACTTTTACTCAGCTGAGGACTCTGCTGCCAAGCTGCCTACCCATTGCTATATTTTTCTTGTTTTAAGGGTGTGGAAATCTTTGTTCATTTAAAGGCATCCCTCTGGTTTATTGTCCAGATCACTTACCTTCTGAGTGATAATTATCAGTACAAGCACCAGTGTGGGTGCTGGGATAAAGGTGCCTTATCCCAAGCAGAGTTTGTCTTCCCATAGAACTAGGTTACACAACGACACCAGTGAGGTTGCATCATTTTAACTACAGGAGGTTACATTAGTACGATTTCTGTATTTACATAAAGATGAAGAAAAAAAATAATGATCTACAGGAACTAAAAAGTACATCTTGATTGAAAGATGGCTGAGACAACCTGATAACAGCTTATATGTCTACAAAACACTGGCACTTGGAAGAGAAGGAATTTTTTTTAAGAAGAAAGTGGGGGAGGGTTAGCTACAAAGGATAGATTGTGAAAAATTATTAAACTTAGACCCAAGAAAACATTTTTAAGCAGTGAGATCATTTAGACTACAATGTAGGCTCCAAGTGCAAATTGTTGAATTTCTTCCTCTGGAATTCTGCTAAATGAGTTTGAACAATGCACAGGAGGGAGTGGTGCGATGGGGACTCAGGACGCACCAAAGGACCAAGGAGATCATTTCCGTAGCAGACAGAGGATACTGACACTGCTGTACAAGTAACTGCAGGGATCTGGAATATCTGGCTTCTGAAGCTAAATGAACAATAAACAACTCACATTCTAACAAGCATTTCTAGGGCTTTGCTTACGCTGAGAAATCATCCATCAATGGAAGGCAGAGCGGCGCGGGGAGAGACAGATGTGAGGAGAGCGGGGTGGGCTGTGAGCACTGCAGAGTGTCCCTCCACAGGGAATCCTGCATTTCTGTGGGTTACACAGAAAATAACCACATTTCCTGCCCGTTTGGCCAGAGGGAGTGGATATGTAGAATGTAAAAGTAACAGCCTCTTAAAGACGAGTAAAACTTGAGAATACCGCAGTTAAGAAACAGATTGGAAATATCAAACCAAAACAGGACTTTGATTTTTTGATAATACAGGAAACCATTATCAAACACTCAAAGCAAGGACAAAAATACAGTCAGCACCAACTAGCAAGGCAAATGGCTTACACCAAACAGTCTCCATTTCATGTAGACAAAGGCTAATATGTACGAATTTTTCTAAGCAAGAACTTAAAGCCTTGGTGATGCACCATTTGCACCAAATCCATAACTTTATTTTAAAGTTTTTTTTCCTTCATGAATTAGACACTACTTGGAAAAGTCAAGCTACATTTCAATCCTGCTTTGATAAGAAAGGCTATAAAATCAAAATAGGCTCTGATTTTGGCCAAAACTTTTCTGTATTTTTCCAGAAGGGAAAAAAACAAAACCAGAAAGAGAAAAAAATAAGATATACCTTTGTGGGTGGCCTCCTGCAAAACTGGCAGAAGAAACCCACTGCTTTCCAGTTTCACTTCTATATTCAGACATGTTTGCATAACTTTTGCATTTGGAAAGGATCTTTCATATTTCAGGGGAAGATGGTTCTAGTAAGAAAAAAATTCTTTACCCAATAAAAACTTCCTTTTGTCTTCTTCATTCTAAGTTTAGCAAAGAATGCTTCATCTCGTTCAGCAACACAATTCAAAACCCACTGAAACTTGATTCTTATCAAGCACAATGCTAACAAAGCCCTTGTGAGCAGTAGATGCTTGAGACCAAGGTTTTGACATTATTTTGTTCATCCTGGTTTTCTCCTGCTTCTGCTCTTTATCTGCCCAGAAATTTCACCCAGGTGGAACTAGAGAACACTGGCTGTTGGCCTCACATTTCTAAATGTCCAGATG
The DNA here is from genome assembly GCA_013397555.1 of Urocynchramus pylzowi. Taxonomy (NCBI): domain Eukaryota; kingdom Metazoa; phylum Chordata; class Aves; order Passeriformes; family Fringillidae; genus Urocynchramus; species Urocynchramus pylzowi. The sequence goes on from VZRH01004533.1 coordinate 701,283, forward strand.
ATCAAGTTACTGGTGTTTTGAACCTCTCCTCCAAGGAGGAGCACTGGCCACAAAGTAACCAGCTTTAGAAGCCCAGTAAATCTGGTACAGCTGCAAGGTACTGGAACAACTGAGCCACAAACATACCCAGTAAATTTGGGACATTTTTCAGCATTGTCTCACATGTTAAGAGCATGCTCTGAAATCTCCTGAGCACATGCAGCAAGCAGGATGTAACTGGTATGTACTGGGATTACAACATGTAGGTGGACCTGTGCTGCAGGACATGCAGCACACCAAGTCCCAGTCTTGCATATTAAATCCCACACAACTTGGATACTGCAGATTCACTCTGGTCAAAGCACACACAGATCCCTTTTTGGAAAATCCTGACAGAATGATGATCCACCGAGCCTGACAGATTTGTCCAAGTCCTATTAAAAAATCCATCAAAAAATCAGGTGACACTGAAATTTTTCATGCAACTCAATCATTTAGCCATAAAGCATATAGACTTCTTGCAAGATATAGCTAAATCAGCAAAGAACAACACTTCAGATTGGAAGGCAGATTGGAAGATTTGAGTATCTTGACACTGCCTAATTAAGCTATGCTGCTTTTCACACCAGAACTGCCGGCAGAAGGTAAAACATATTGCAAGCATACAGTTCTCTGTACAACTAGACACTAAATGGCACTCCTGCCTTGCTTCCTCACTCCTCTCTGTGCCATCCCACCTTGCCTGCCCACCATGCTGGCAGGGAAGCACTGCACAGGGCATGCACCAGAGCTGCTCTTCCCCAGGGATCAGGGGATTTGTGCTGTTGTCCTCATCCAGCCTGCCCAGGAGCCAACGGAGCCCCTCGGCTGGCAGGGACAGGGCACCACATGGCCACGCTCTGAGCACAAGACTTTCCTCCTTGCAAAGGGCAAGACCCTGGAGCAAAGGAAGCACCTGCAGCTGTGGAGTGTCTTTAGACCCCTCTGCAAAGGGAGAGCAGATCCCAGCTGGATTTCAACAGCAGCCTCCTCTTCCAGCCTGAGGTCAGCACTTCCAAGGGAAGGAAATTCACCCCAAGCTCTTGGCAGTGTTTCTGAAACATCCTGTTAAGCACTTTGTGGGTGTTTTTTAAGAGCAAAACGTGAAATGAAATAAAGTCCAAGGGTTTAGACTGTCATTAAGAAGACTGTGAGAGGGAGAAACAAGAGGAGACCAGCTAATGGGAATACAGAGGTCAGACCAGGAACTTCAAAGTCTGTAGGTGCCTTATTGATTCTCCCTTCAGATCCTGAAACCAATAAAATTATCTTCTTGAGATCCTTTCTATAAAGGCTGAAGACAGTGATTTCTCCTGGGTATCTGAACAACTTTAAGCTTGTTTTTAAAAACTTGAACTATTTACCTTTATTATGAAGGAAGTAAGAAAGGTATTTGCACATGACAATGACTTCTGGAAGAATGTGGAGAGACCAATACTGCAGGCTGGTTTTGGTGCCCAGGAAGTGTATTTCTATCCTTTTTAGCTGTATCAGAATATGTGCTTTGCTTGGATTTAATGGATATTTTGGGATTTGGGGAGCAAAGGTTTGTGTTTCAAGCCAAATTTGCCCATGAATGAGAAATTCTTCTAAATGCTAACACAGTATCAAATTCTTCCAACAATTTCACTATAAATTGGAAGAACAAAAAAATGAGTGCAGTAAAAGTCCTCATGCAAAATGACATCTTGGCATAAAGTGGTCAAAATACTGAGAGGGCATGATGGGTTCCTTGGAAAATGTGAATGAGAAGACTGAAAGACACTAGGATATCTGGGAAACATAGGAATCACCAAGACATCACCTGGAGACCTAAATTAGACCATTGATGTTAAAAAAAAAAAAACCAACAAAACAAAAAAAAAAAATAAAAGTGGCTCACCTGGACAAGACAAAAAGAAAGGAAGCACCAGTAACAACAGATTTGATGAGTCAAAATTTTAGACTTCTTGCTGCTACACTGCAGAGCTGAAATAATTTTGATGAATTGAAGAAACATACAGAAGCACAGCCCAATGTGAATTCAATCAATTATTGAAATCAGTTGAGAAGTTGTCAAAAAATTGCAGCAGAGGGATGAAAAGATACTTCTACATGCACAAAATCAGTGATTTTTGGAAAGGACTATAGGAAAAGAAAGCACTGTGTATTTCCTGAAAATTGGATTAAAAAAAAAGTCTGAATGGAATAATGAGGTTGAGCACAGTGAAGTGCATATCTAAAGACAGAGCTGTACAAAGAAAATTCAGATAATTATTTAATTGGAAAGCACAAGGAGGAATGGAGGTGCAATTGTTACTGACAGAGTTTAACAAAATTAGGCCCCACCTCTGAATGCATCTAACAAAGGCTGGAGGAAGGAGCACCTGACCAGGTGAGAGAAGAAAGCTCATTAAAACAAAAAGGAGCAGCACTGAAATCCCATGACAAATAACCTGGTCACTTATGATCTGGAAGTTTCTTATCTGGTTCATTAATGACAAATTGGCTTAACTGGTTGAAACTAATGATGTGTTGCTTGATATAAGGGAGGCTATTGACAAAGCATAAATAGGGAGGAAAAAACACATCTCCTGCTGGCTGAGATGTTAAAGGCAGAAAAAGACTGCCTGAATTCTGAGCAAATGAGATGAATGTGTATGACACTGTCACAAGTCTTTGTCTGTGTCCTAAATGGTGACAGCACATCTGCTGCAACTGGAAAGCAGCACAAAGCACACAACTGCAAGCTGCACAGTGGGAAACCAGGGAAAAATAAATATATTTTCAAAGGGGCTCTGATAATTTTTCATGAACAACGAAAGATGCTGCTGTCTCTCAACAGACATAAAAGGAATGTTAGAGAGCAAGCACCTGTGCAGTGTAACTTCATTAGGAATGCCTGGATCCATTCCATCATGTCCATATATACACTCAATCATCAGCAATACACAGGTCATGTTTTCAATGCTCAGTTCTTAACATAACTTCAAGTTACAAAATCTCAAAGTAAATAATGAAACCAGAAGGTAGAAAATTAATCTAAACAGCAGGAAGGCACTTTGTAGTTCAGGCAAATTCAGACAAATTCAGACATCGAGTTTCCCACAGCCTTGTACTGGGTCTGCCCCCAATAAACTCACTGGGAATTTTTCCATTATAATCAGTGTGAACAGGATCAAGTGCATGGCTTGGCTGAACCCTATCCACTTGCCAACCAGTAATTTATTATTACAAAGACAGTTCCCAGAAAATGCATTCTCATAAGGCCTGTGAGAATTAGCTATCACATGCACGCCTTGCCTATGGGGATTTTGAAGGAGACACTGTAATTTATTGGTGGGAGTACAGTTCCATCTCACGTTGCAAAGACTCCAAGTTCTCCTTTAAAAAAACTGAAATAATCTTAAGGAAGAAAAGTGGCTTCCTAGCAAAGGGGATTCTTTCTTCCAAAGGTTCTTAGAAATGCCTCTGCCATCACTTCAGAGACAATCAGGCTTTCCAGCTGTCTGACCTGAGACCCACAAGGTCTGTAAATCCTACCAGTGCAATCAATCTGATCTGCTGCAAATCTCCAGATACCAGAGACACACCAGTTTCCTTGCAAGGAACGCTCTGCCCTTTGCCAGCGCTTTCCTCCAGGGTTTCAGCAGCACAAAGGAACATCTAATTCTCTTCAGGACGTCTGGTAAGAGGCTCCCTTGTGGAACAGTGGGCAATCCATCATTATGGACCAGTAAACACCTCCACAGAGATCTAGGGCTTTACTAATTCTGGCCATGTGCCCTTCCCACCACCATCACCAATGACCAGTGGAACAGAAGCACAAAGGGCCACCTCAGGCTCCCCAAAGTTTGTTAGCACCTGGAATTAAAGGATAGTAAGAGTTGCTACAACATTTTTGCAACCATCCCATGTCTATTCCACACCAAGCCACAAATACAAACCAGACCCACAGCCAAAAAATGGCAGTAATTAACCCCTTGGGGCTGGAATGTGATGTTCCTCACCACCAGTGGAGTCTTAAACAAAACTTCCACTTAACTTTCAAGCCCAGATTTTATTCCAAAGCCTGTGTTTTCTTGTCTGCATTTTGTTGCTATGCTGTTGCCTGCACATTTTGCAGTAGACTGATAGATTTTGCCAGTCTTCCAAAAATATTCTGCTTCAGTAATATATGACCTGCAGGTTAATATCTGAAATGCTACAATGGGTTGCCATGGAAATGTCAATACCATCCATTTCTCTGCACACATTTAATTGGGACATCCTAGAAAAATACCTGGAAATTTAGTAATTATATTCATGTCATCTTACAGTGACTCAAAATCAGATTTTTCCCCTTTTCGTATATTTTACTCCATTGAAGTTGGAGCAGCTTTTTTGGGCTTCCTAGGACATTTAATACCTTTACCAGGAGCCTTTGGGCTGCTTTTTTGTAACCATTTCATAGTTTAACAAGTCTCCAGAGGCTCTGCTTAAGGAAAAACACAGCAAAAAATACTTCAGCTTGTAAGTAGAATATGAAGTTAACATGTATGATTTTCAGCCTGCTCTTTAGTCAACAATTTCTTAAGAGGGACTGGGAAAAGGCTCCATTGAACTGGCAAAAAGAACAGCCAGCAAGTCTGTGAACAAGGACTCAAGCAGAGATTTAATCTATGGCTTTGGACAATATATTATTTTAAGCTCAGGCCCCTGAAAGGTCTGATTTCCCAACCTCAAGAAATACATTTTTTTATGTATTGAAGAAAAAAGTCTGCTTTAAAAGCCACATAACAAACAGATACAAGCCCCAAATATGTAGGGTTTGGCATCCCCAGTTTCATTGTGAATAAAATGTAAGCAAGAGCTCTGTAAAACGAGATCCAAACTCCTGCCCTGCTCCACAGGGAAAAAGGCATGCACGACTGCAATGTGTTCATTACTATATATAACAAGGTCTCTCTAAAAATGGAAAACCCTAGAAAGAAAGAAACCCAGTATGATGAATGAACTCTGAACACTAGGATCTAGCAAAGCTCAATTAGACAAACAGAATTGCTGCCCACTCAGCAACAACAAAACACAGCTCACAAGAGGTAATTGTCAGTGCTTGCTAATTTCATATATTTTAATAGTCAGGCAAGGGCAGCTTCTCATGTCACTGTTTAGATACTGTTGCTACCAGTCACACCAGATGCTTTCCCATGAAGTGACCTGGGTTTTCTGTCTGTGGAAGAACAGCATTTCCAAAATGTCATGATTCCCCATATCCAAAGACCCATTCAACAACCTGCATCACTTAAAACCACACCACCCAGTTACTCCTAAAATACTTCACAAAATAAAAAAAAAAAAAAAAA